>JAJDFG010000199.1:0-390000 GCA_021039105.1 Scomber colias
CCTTCTTCTTTCCTTCCTCCCTCCCTCCCTCCTTCTCTTTCTTTCCTGCCCCTACCTTCCTTCCTTCCCTCTTTCCTCGGTCCTTCCTCTCCTACCTCCTTCCTTCCTTCTTTTCTTTTCTTTCCTTTCCTCCCTTCCTTCTTTCTCTTCTTTTCTTTCCTTTCTTCCCTTCCTTCTTTCTCTTCTTTTCTTTCCTTTCCTCCCTTCCTTCTTCTTTCCTTCCTCCCTTCCTTCCTTATTTTCTTTCCTTTCCTCCCTTCCTTCCTTCTCTTTCTTTCCTTCCTTCTCTTTCTTTCCTTCCTCTCTCTTTCCTCCCCTTCCTTCTTCTTTCCTTCCTCCTTCCCTCCCTCCTTCTCTTTCTTTCCTGCCCCTACCTTCCTTCCTTCCCTCTTTCCTCGGTCCTTCCTCTCCTACCTCCCTTCCTTCCTTCTTTTCTTTCCTTTCCTCCCTTCCTTCTTTCTCCTTTCCTTTCTTCCTTCCTTCCTTCCTTCCTTCCTTCCTTCCTTCCTTCCAGGCAGCCGTTCATTTCAGGACATCTCTTCACGCTTTAAAACACAAACTTGCGGAGACTTGAAACTTGAAACTGAGGATCACTTTTTCCATCGCAGTCAATTACAGTCACTTTTATTTAACGTCAGAGTTATAACATCACTGTGTGGGCTTCAGCTGTAAACAGGGACAATTATATTAATCCTTACTGGTGACATGTCAAGAAATCATGAGAAATAACCTCAAATTAACTGAATGAAAAGTTCTTGTCTGGAAAAAGTAAAAACTAAATGATAACTGATGATGGAAAGCTTCGTGGTGAGTCTGGTGATCTTTTATATTTTTGTTAATGGATCCAAACCAACAGTGAACTAATGTACTGTGTGTATAAGTCAGTGACAGATAAGGGTTCCTCCCTCCCTCCTGCCTACCTTCCTTCCTTACTCACTTCTTTCCTCCGTCCTTCCTTCCTCCCTTCCTTATTTCCTTTCCTCCCTTCCTTCCTTCCTCCATCCCCCTTTCTTCCTTCTGTCATTCATTCCTCTCCTTCCTTCCTTCCTCCCTGCCTTCTTTCCTTTACTCCACTCCTCTCCTTCCTTCTTTCCTTTACTCCCTTCCTTCCTTCTTTCCTTCCTCCCACCCTCCTACCTTCCTTCCTTACTCACTTCTTTCCTCTGTCCTTCCTTCCTCCCTTCCTTATTTCCTTTTCCTCCCTTTCTTCCTTCCTCCATCCCCCTTTCTTCCTTCTGTCGTTCCATCCTCTCTCTCCTTCCTTCCTTCCTCCCTGCCTTCTTTCCTTTACTCCACTCCTTCCTTCTTTCCTTTACCCCCTTCCTTCCCTCCTTCCTCCCTCCCTCCCTCCTTTCCTTCCTCCCTCCCTCCTTTCCTTCCTTCTTCCTCCCTTCCTTCCTTGACTCGAACACAAACAGGAGGGTTAAATGAGGGATGAAGAGGTCATATTCATGCTGTAATGATGTGTTCAAAACGTAGGCTGCAGTTCTGATGCCACCTACCTTCCTTCCTTCCTTCTTTCTTTCTTTCTTTCCTCTGTCCTTCCTCTCCTACCTCCCTTCCTTCTTTTCTTTCCCTTCCTCCCTTCCTTCTTTTCTTTTCTTTCCTTTCCTCCCTTCCTTCTTTCTCCCTTCCTTCTTTTCTTTCTTCCTTCCTTCTCCCTTTCTTTCCTTCCTCTCTCTTTCCTCCCTTCCTTCCTTCTTTCATCTGTCCTTCCTCTCCTACCTCCCTTCTTTTCTTTCCCTTCCTTCCTTCTTTACTTTTCTTTCCTTTCCTCCCTTCCTTCCTTCATCCCTCATTTCCTTCCTTCTTCCTCCCTTCCTTCTTTCCTTGACACGAGGACAACAGGAGGGTTAAAAGGAGTCATAAGACAGAATAAATAACATCCTACATTTATAATATTTTATACTTCGTATTTTCTATGTGGGAAAATGCTTTTTGGGCTGCAGAAGGGATTTGGGAAAAAGTGTCCAGCTCTTATAATACATCCATGGTTTCATTAAGCACTCTCTACTCTGCTAACAGCCACACATAAACACAGTTCTGGGGTGCATCAGACTATTTGTAGTAGTTTTCCTTGTGATGCAGCAGAGGGCGCCCTAATAGCTTCACCTCTTGCTTTCCCTTTTGACTCATCAGTAAACTAAGCTAACGGTAATTTGGTGTGGTTACCTGTTGTAGGCGCTGACCAGCAGGACGTTGTTGTCCATGGCGGTGTTGTAGGTGGGGATGCTGCTGATGGGGATGAGGAGCTGCGTCTGCGTCTGAGCGCTGTTCTGCTGGTTCTGCAGGGCCGACAGAACCTGAGCCAGCGTCCCAGGAGGCAGCACGGCCCCCGCCGCCGCCGCCGGAGCCGCCTTTAATCTGCAGCACGTTGGGGCTGTTGACCACGATGCTCTGCGGGACGGCCTGGACCTGCATGGGCGTGGACACGGGGATGAGTCGGGGGGTGACGGCGGCGGGGCGTCATCGGGGCGGGCGACAACGTGGGCGGCTCCTTGTTCTCGTCGTCCTCGTCGTCGCTTTCCACTTTGATGACGTCGTCCGCAGCGGGCCATTTTGTGCAAGGCGGCGAACTTCTTGGGTTCGGGTCGGCTCTTGATCCTCATGATGGGCGTCTTGCTTGAGGGCGATGCCTTTACGGGACGTCTCCTCCGCCTCGACGTCCTCCACCTTGATGAAGCTGCCGTCGAAGGTGAGGTCGTTGACCCGTCTGCTGGAAGATGGTCTCGTTGTTGCGCTTCACCATCGTCCGGGTGAAGTTGTCCTCGCCCGGATGGAGGCGAGCGTTGTGGGCCAAGCAGCGTGTCATAACTAGAAGAGGAGAATGTAGGTTAATATTGAGTTAATTCACTCTGAGATTAATCAAATAATCATTCAGAGCTTTCAGTTTCATCTCAGTGTCTTCTTCAGTGAACTCAGCTGACTTTTGTGTGGTCATGTGACCTAAATGATGGACAGGTGATCGTACAGGAAGAGACAATAACCTCTGTATCTGATGTGAACGTCCTCCTTTACAAACACTTCCAATCATCATGACATGTGGCTGATAGCTCTGAAAGCCAGTTAAATATCTGAACATATAGACTGAAATATTATTTTCTTCATTATGAGTGTTGAGCCCAAAATGACCTGTCCAAGTTCAAAGAAAAGTTGAATTTACAAATGTTAAAATCTTAAGTCCAGTTCATAGATAGTCATGTTTCAGTCATTTCTACTACATTAAAAAGCCAATTTAGCCTTTCTAAATACATATTTAGGGCGGTTTTGAACCGAGCCGTCTCAGCTCGATTCAAACTGGCCGATGGCGTCATGGATGAAGTGGTTAAAATCAATATTGTTACACATTCAAGCAAAAATGCAAAAAACGTTCTGGTATCAGCTTCTCAAATGTGAGACTTTGGACGCCTTTTCCTTGTGAAATGACTTTAAATGGTTCATCGATTATCGGAATAGTTGGCCGCTAATCCACGAGTACCTCTTGGTGTGGTAGTCACACTCCACGCAGACGTAGGAGGTGTTGATGACGACGTCGGGATGCTCCGTGTCCACGTGCATGGTGAACAGGTTGAGCTCGGACGTCTGGAAGCTGCAGTATTTGCACTCGTAGCCTCCTTCAGCCATGTTCAAGTCCATGTAGTGGTCTGACACCTGCCGGACATCCGCCTCCTCGCCGCACTCCTCCGACATGCCGCAAGCCTCCGAGGAGACGGTCGCCACGCCGTTAGCATCCTCCGACTCGGCCGCCTCCGTCACATCCTCCATCTCCTGATCCGAGTCCACGGTCTCTCGGGGAGGAACCATGCAGGGAGTGGTGGATTTCCTCCTGCTCGACATCCTGAGGTTCGGTTAGCGCCGCGTCTAGCTGAGTATCGAAAATGTCTCAGTTCAAGTCGTCCCGTCGTGGCTCCATAAAGAAGGACGCTACCAGTCGAAAAGTTTCCTCTGTTGTCCTTAAATCCTGAAGAGAAGAACGCAGCAAAGCATTAATGAACTGATTAGTCGTTTGGTCCTAAAACTGTTCCCTGAAGTCTTTTTTTTGTCCCGACCATCATCAACACCAAGATATTCAGTTTACAGCAGGGGGGTCAAACTCATTTTCATTCAAGGGCCACATACTGCCCAATTTAATCTCACGTGGGCCGGATCATTAAAAAGGTGAAAGGAAGGAAGGAAGGAGGGAAAGAAAATAAGAAAGATGGAAGGAAGAAAGGGAGGAAGGACCGATAGAAGGAAGGAAAAGAAGGAGGAGAATGAAGAGAAGACAGGAATGAAAGACGGAGGGAAGAAAGGAAGGAACAAAAAGAGGACAGGAAGGAAGGAAAGAAGATGGAAGGGAGGAAGGAAAAGAAGGAGGAGAAGGAAGAGCAGACAGGAATGAAAGATGGAGGGAGGGAAGGAAGGAAGGAAGGAACAAAAAGAAGACATGAAAGAAGGAAGATGGAAGGAAGGAAGAAAAAGAAGGAAGGGAGGAAGGAAGGAAGGAAAACAAGGAGGGGAAGGAATGAAGGAAGGCAGGCAGGAAGGAAGGAAGGAAGGAAGGAAGGAAGGAAGGACAGATAGAAGTAAGACAGGAAGGAAAAGAAGGAGGAGAAGGAAGAGTAGACAGGAATGAAAGAAGGAAGAAAGGAAGGAAGGAAAGAAAATAACACCTCTGTCCTCCCTTCCCTTCTTTCCTTTTCTCCCTCCCTTCCTTCCCTCCCTCTCTCCCTCCTTTCCTTCCTTCCTTGACTCGAACACAACAGGAGGGTTAAGAGTACTTGGATTGGTACACAGCCCTAACTGAAACATGCTACAATGTAAAAATAAACCTATCAGCATGTCTGTATGTTATATCAGGGGTGTCAAACATGCGGCCCATGGGCCAGAACTGGCCCGCCAAGGGGTGCGATCCGGCCCACTTTCCTTTCTGTGTTCTTTTCCTTCCTTCCTTCCTTCCTCCCTACCTTCCTTCTGTCCTTCCTCCCTACCTTCCTTCTGTCCTTCCTACCTTCCTGTTTTCCTTTCTGCGTTCCTTCCTTCCTTCCTTCCTCCGTTTCTTCCATCTGTCCTTCCTTCCTTCTGTCTGTCCTTCCTACCTTTCTTCCCTCTTTCCTTTTGTCTGTCTTTCCTTCCTTCCCTTCTTCCTTCCTTCCTTCCTTCCTTCCTTCCATCTGTCCTTCCTTCCTTCTGTCTGTCCTTCCTACCTTTCTTCCCTCTTTCCTTTTGTCTGTCTTTCCTTCCTTCCCTTCCTACCTTCCTTCCTTCCTTCCTCCGTTTCTTCCATCTGTCCTTCCTTCCTTCTGTCTGTCCTTCCTACCTACCTTTCTTCCCTCTTTCCTTTTGTCTGTCTTTCCTTCCTTCCCTTCTTCCTTCCTTCCTTCCTTCCTTCCTTCCTCCGTTTCTTCCATCTGTCCTTCCTTCCTTCTGTCTGTCCTTCCTACCTTTCTTCCCTCTTTCCTTTTGTCTGTCTTTCCTTCCTTCCCTTCTTCCTTCCTTCCTTCCTTCCTTCCATCTTTTTAATGATCCGGCCCACATGAGATCAAATTGGTCCGTATGTGGCCCTTGAATAAAAATGAGTTTGACACCCCTGCCTTATATTCTATGTGTACGTTTTCTAATTTACTAATCTAATCTATACCATTCATCTGTTTTGTGTCTTTCTGCTACTGTGACACTTTCATTTCCCTGCATGGGAGCAGTGATAATCATCTTATCTCTTATTAACATTTGTTTGGTTACTTTTCTTGTCTGGTTGGCTTCAACTCTTCAACTCCAGATAAACATTTGTATTAGATGCTGTTGAAAAACTGTGGTGAGTTCTATCAGTGGTGTGTGATTGTGGTAGATCGGGGGGGGGGGGGGGTTACCCTTTAAAGATCAACCTGAACAGACTGAAGGAAGGACGGAAGGAAGGAAGGAAGGAAGGAAGGAAGGAAGGAAGGAAGGAAGAACAGACTGATGGAAGGAAGGAAGGGAGGGATGGAGGAAGGAAGGAAGGAAGAACAGACTGAAGGAAAGAAGGAAGAACAGACTGAAGGAAGGAAGGAAGGAAGGAAGGAAGGAAGGAAGGAAGAACAGACTGAAGGAAGGAAGGAAGGAAGGGAGGAAGGAAGGAAGAACAGACTGAAGGAAGGAAAGAAGGAAGGAAGGAAGGAAGGAAGAACAGACTGAAGGAAAGAAGGAAGAACAGACTGAAGGAAAGAAGGAAGGAAGGAAGGAAGGAAGGAAGGAAGAACAGACTGAAGGAAGGAAGGGAGGAAGGAAGGGAGGAAGGAAGGAAGAACAGACTGAAGGAAAGACGGAAGGAAGGAAGGGAGGAAGGAAGGAAGGAAGAACAGACTGAAGGAAAGAAAGAAGGGAAGGAAGGAAGGAAGAACAGACTGAAGGAAGGAAGGAAGGAAGGAAAGGAGGGAGGAAGAACAGACTGAAGGAAGGAAGGAAGGAAGGATGGAAGGAAGGAAGGAAGGAAAGGAGGGAGGAAGAACAGACTGAAGGAAGGAAGGAAGGAAGAACAGACTGAAGGAAGGAAGGAAGGAGGGAGGAAGAACAGACTGAAGGAAGGAAGGAACAACAGACTGAAGGAAGGAAGGAAGGAAGGAAGAACAGACTGAAGGAAAGAAAGAAGGGAAGGAAGGAAGGAAGGAAGGAAGGAAGGAAGGAAGAACAGACTGAAGGAAGGAAGGAAGGAGGGAAGGAAGAAAGGAGGGAAGGAAGAAAGATGAGGTGAAAGTCCTGATGTCTGCAGCCTTGTGATCAAACTGCTGCAACTAACAATTATTTTCCTTATCGGTAAATCTCAATTACTGAATCTAGTTTTACCCACAAAGCAAATAAGTTAAGTTTAGTCTCATATAGGACTTAAAAAACATCAAATATTCATATTTGAGAAGCTGTAGTAAAAAGTTTTCTACTTAAAATAACTCAAAATCTATTAATTGAGTAATGGTTGCAGCTCTTGACTCATGTTAACAAACCACTATTACCATATTTGAGAAGCTGTAGTCAAAGAATTTGGATTCAACTGTGCAACATATACAGTACCAGTCAAAGGTTTGGACACATTATCTCATTGATGTGAATTGGTACTGTATAATACTCATAAACCTTTTCTTCACTTTAATCTGTGCAATAGCAATATCATCTCTGGTATATGACCACCAATATTACAGTTGTGCTGTAAATAATGTCACAATTATTATTATTATTTATAACTAGGGCTGTCAAACGATTAATTCTTTTAATCGAGATTAATCACAGAATTTCCATAGTTAATCACGATTAATCGTGTTTTGAATTGCATGTTTAAAATCCTTTGGTGGAGCTGAGGCTGGCTTGGCTGCACCTGGGTGTTTAGCGTGGAGGTGCTAACTCAAACTCCACGTACTCCGGTGGTAGTTAAACTCCGTTTGACACAGGTTGCATTTTACTTTTGACTTGTCAACTGAAGCGTCTGGAAGTGTTTTAAAGTTAAACAAGCCGTTCAAAAGTCCAGTAGCTCTCTTACTTTCCATCAGTGCGGTAGGTTTACTGCAGGAGGCCACTTCAAAGCATAGCGCTACAGCTAGAGGAGCCGTCTACGGGGGAGTAGAAGGGACAAAAAGCCTTGCAACATTAAAATGCGATTAAAAAAAATAACGCGTTATGGATTGCATTAATCTGATCGCGATTAACACGTTAACACTGACAGCCCTAATTATTATATATTTCTACTATTATTGTTAATCGTTTTCATACTTTATTGTTCTTTGTTCTTTCGTATTGATGCTCTTCTATTTTACTGTCCACTTGCTGCTGTAATACTGCAAATTTCCCCATTGTGGCACTAATAAAAGAATATCTTATCTTATCAAAAATCAATGAATTGATTAATTGTTGCAGCTCTTACCTAAAGCCACCAAGCCCCTACTCATATTTGAGAAGCTGTAGTCAAAGAATTTGGATGTTATTACGTAAAATTACTCAAAACGATTGACTGATTATCATACTATACATACACTTTACTTCACTTTAATCTGTGCAATAACAAAATCATCTCTGGTAGATGACCACTCAACACCAATATTACTGTTACTGCTACCAAGCCACTATTCATATTTGAGAAACTGTAGTCAAAGAATTTGGAAGTTATTACTTAAAATCACTCAGAACGATTGATTGATTGATTATAATTGAATATTATCAGAATAGTTGGCATCAACAAAATCAATGCACTGAGTAATTGTTGCAGCTCTTAACTCATGCTACCAAACTTGTGAGGATGCAGCAGAAAAATGCACTTCCTGTGAGACAGACAGACACAAACACGCGCACACACACACACACATATATATACATCTCCTGTATCGTCCAACACATCAACATCAAGCGTCTGTCTTGCCCCCCCGTCCCCAACCCCCCCCCCCCCTCTCTCTGTCTCTCTCTTGCACCTCCTGTCTAAAGAGAAATGGACAGAGTGTGTGTTTACCTGCTGTATCCTGGGACACAAATAGTGAGCTGGTTAGCGGCTGTAGCTTGGTAGCATCTCTGGTTGTCCGTGTTGATACGCAGTCTTCCGCCTTTTCCCCCGAACACACACCGAGGCTCCCATCTGCTGCAGCCCGCACACACAGCCGCCAATCACCGCCGGGAACGAGCCCTCTACCGGCGGGACACCCCCGTAAAGACCCGCATTGTCTACTCTGCTGCTTTGATACTAAAAGGGAGAGTTTATTGGAAAATGCACCGATAGTTCAACGAATCTGACGATGGCCATTTTTTTTTGTACCGCACGCTACAAGCGAGCAGCAGCAGAAACAATGCATCCGGTTCCGCCTTTTCAAAATAAAAAAAGTCGATTTTTTTTTCTCTTTAAAGTTAAAGGCATTGCATTTACTACTCTTTTGGCACGTAAAGTGGAAACAGCCTGGCCCTCCTTCCCATGCTAGATGGTTGAGAGATGTTATGTTTCACTTAACTCAACCAATACAATTGTTCGCTGTTTTCCTTTATTTTATCTTACATTGTTTGTATGTAATATTATTTAGGTAAATTATATCTATCTCACTCACATGTTTTATTTTTATTTTTATATTTCTCTGACTTATGTTTGTGCAAATAAACCAATAAACCAATGTGAACCTTATAACAGGCTTCAGCAGTCTGGGCTTCACTCCTGTATCCTGCAGGTGTTTACCTTCATATTAGTGAAAGATGTCACTTAAAGGAAATGTTCACAATTCTTCAAATCTATCTGTAAACTAGCAGTCAGGTGTCCATATGAACTTGAAAGATGTTTTCCTCTCTGTAATCATTCCTCCTGCTCATACTGACTATTAAAAGATCTTTAAATGTGCTTTCAATGTAAAGTGATGGAGGACAAACTCCACAGTGTGTTCACACAATCATTTAAAAGTAGATGATCAGCTTCTATTGAGCTTCAGTAGTCTGAGTTAGTCATACCAAGTGATATCTGACACATTTACAGTCTTTTTAGCATCAGATTCCTTCTTAGTGTTTCCTGTTGTGCTGTGGTGGAAGTATAGTTACAAAAAGACTTTGCTACTAAAAACACTGTAATGTTGAAACAAAGAAGACTTGATTTGAATCATTTGGGCGGCTGAAGTTTCATATTAGCTTCAGGTCAACTTTAAATCCATGTTTACACAGGAGGACTGTGGATTTAGTCCTCCATCACTTCCTTTGTAAGTGCCTTATGAAGGGATCTTCTAATGATCAGTATGAACAGGAGGAATCATTACAGCAAGAAAAAAGGTTTTACTGTACATTTGAGCTCCTGACTGCTGTTTTAAGACACACCTGAAAAACTGTGAACCCGTCTTTTAAACTAGCTTGTTTAAACCTTTCAGTAGGCACTATATAAGTGAACAGAATCAATAATTATAATAATAATCATTATCAAGGAGCCAGATCTTGTCAAGGGCTTGATAACGAGTTAATTATTAGAACAACAACAGCAACAGTTCCCAGCATTTATTCTGAAGGAATCCCTGCAAAGCGGAAACGGCTGCTGCTTTAGTGACGTGAGTTTGACAGATTTGAATGTTTTGTGTTTTTTTCTTTTTTTCACGTCAGCGTCAGGGGTAGACGGGTTCGTGCGTCCTGCGTCACAGAGCGACGTCAGGAGTGTGAAGTAGGCCAACGCACTGCGTGCTGAGGTTACGCAAGAAGAGACAGAAACAAGCTGTTCTCAGGTCTCTATCTATCTCTGCTGCTGCTGCTGCTGCTGGACATAGTACAATGTAAAAATATCATGTTACAAGTAAAGGTTCTGTATTAAAAAGCTGCCTTCATTTTATTGCATTATTCATCAATCAATCATAAATCAATCAGACTTTTGTACAGCACCTTTCATGCAGATGAGTGCAATTCACAGAAGACAGACAAGAACATTTGACAGTTTATGAAATCTGATAATAATATAATTTCGTAACACAGCCTATAACATTTGTTCTTACTTTTGACCAGGTTTGTAGCAGCCAATGACGTAATAACAATTGATAAAGCCTAGATAAGTTCATAAGTTATTACATTATTGGCCTGGTAAAAATAAATAAAATCCATTACAAATGTGATAACTGGAGTCGATAATGTAATAATATAGTAATATTACTTTATTTAAGATTTATTTATTGGATATAAAGTGTCACTGTCTCCTCGTACTTAGTCTTATTATTGTCTCTTTCAAATATTTGCTTAAAGACCTGAACACACATACTCTCTCTCTCTCTCTCTCTCTCTCTCTCTCTCTCTCTCTCTCTCTCTCTCTCTCTCTCTCTCTCTCTCTCTCTCTCTCTCTCTCTCTCTCTCTTCCTCCTCTTAGAATGATCTCCAGTCCTTCGCCATTGAAGTTCCAAATGAAGTGGTAGCCTACTTGTTTGCAAACACAGACAAACTGTATATGAAACCTCTGTGTGTCTTACCCATAGTTGACCACTAGATGGCAATGGATTGACAAGTTAGCCAGTCATGACAGATATCAGATATTAGACTGATATTAAGTAATTAATATCATTTTAACTATGACAGTTTGATAATATCAGGGGGAATCAACCTTTTTAAAAGAGATAGAGAGAGAGAGAGAGAGAGAGAGAGAGAGAGAGAGAGAGAGAGAGAGAGAGAGAGAGAGAGAGAGAGAGAGTGTGTGTGTGGAAGGGTTAGGGTGGAGTTCAATGTTAAATGATGACTTCTGGTGGAAATTAATGGGCAAATTGAATAGAAAAATATGCAATAAACCTTCAGCAGATTAAAAGTATCTGACTACCACTGCATTGGAGGGTTATAACTGGAAAGGGTTAGGGTTAGACTCTGACTTTTCAAAAAATATTCCTCCAAATAGTTGCTGTGATAAATCAGCTTCATGAGCAGTGTGGTTTATATATATTTCCGCATTATTCATACTATTGCATTCATTGGCCACTAGGTGGCAGTAAAAGCCAAGGAATGAAATTCAGTGCTAAACTTGATGTGGTAAAAAATGAAACTTAATAGTAGTGTTAATATACATGTTTTAGGTTTTTTTTAAAAGTTGTGCTTGTATTATTTTTTTTCTCTTAATAAAACATAAAAACACTACATCTATTTGGCCTGAACAGAATATATAGGTTATGCAGATATATTTGAAAGACCTAATAATAAGACAAAGTGCCATGGAAGTGTGACAGGTGGAGAAGAAAGCAGGAAAATTGGTCATTATAAGTAAAAAAGTTCTGCCCATCTGTGGTTCCTCCACTGCGTCCATAGTGGATGTTACCAAACCCAGATATAGATATATGATTACAGGATACGATTAAGAATCAGAGGGATGACAGTGGTTTAATAACTTCAACTTACATAGACAAATATTATGGGTATTAACTATCAGATGTTCTATCAATTTTTTTCTGCAGAATGAATATGAATAATCATGGCGTTACAGTGGGTAGAAGACGTCAAACCAATAAGAGTAATAGTGTGTACAGATACAGCTTTAAAAGGTTTACAAACTGATATTTCAAATGGGAGACACAATTTTATCTGTGAAATATTCATGTAATGAAAAATAAAGGGAGAAAGTCATTTTCTGTTAATCTATTGGTTGGAGAAATTAGGCAAGGGGATCGGGCATACTGGATTAAACAAAACATAAAATAGGAAAGTAAAGTGGAAGGTGTGAAATACTCAGAGTAGAAGAAATAGTTGAATGTGCTTGTGTCATGCAAAAAGTATGAAAGGGAAATATGGAAGTTAAGAGAAGGAAGGAGGACGGGTGTTTCGTATCAGAGGAATGTTAAGTAAATTATCAAAAGATAAGATCATCAGGTATGTAGGCTATTTGATTTTTTGAAAGCAACAGGATTGGAAAAAATGATTTTACATTTTGAGGGTTTTGTTCTGTCTGTAAACCACAGCAGTGATCATTCCAGACTACAAGGTGGATTATGCAATATAGCCTGCTAAGAAGTAGAGGATAAAGAAGACAAAGAAGAAAAAGGAAACAGAAACTACCCTTGCACGGCATTGACTATGCCAACCCCAACCTACCTGGCTGTGGAAAAACAGATAACAGATAATGTGTCGCTGTTTACAATAAGCTTCCTTCGCCATCTTCACCAAACAACATGAAGAAACTTATTTTATTGGTCCTCTCTTTTCACTTTGCCTCTTCATTTTTCGTGCCTCCCTCTCGACGAGAACAGTTACTTAGACTCTACTTTAAAAGTAAATATATTGCCCCTTGTATTAGTTATGTTTTTTATAGATTGAAGAGAAGAAGTTCATGGTGAATGGATCTAAACAAACCTATGTGGAGACTGAGTTGGAGCTGTGTTCATGCCCTGCAGGACAAACTGGAGCATCACACCACCAGGCCAACATCAGGCATCAGTGGATAAAACCTACAGCTGTTTGTCCAACATTTTCCTTCCAACAAGTCCAGAGATGATGAGAGAGAACTGCTGAAACTAACATTAAGAGGTCAGGTCATTATTTTCATAACTGGTGTATCAAGACTCCCAACATCCCCAGTTTAAATGACACAATAAAGGATAGATGCTTCATTTTAATTCAGCAAAGACAAGCCTCACTAGAGTGTTTCCCAGAACTTGTTACAAAACCTTTAAACACACGTATGACAGGAACACCTCTTATTCAGGTTTTCAGGAGGATTTTATTTATCAATACTGGTAGGTAGAAGGTAAATATAAACCATATTACAACAAATGACACTAGAAAATGTAGCAGCCTTTCTTTTTAAAAAATGCAGTAAGTACATTGAATAAAAAAATATATATAAAAATATTTTTCTAATTCTCATTATGAACAGACTAGACATGATCTCTATACCTTTGTATAACACATCTGAGAACTGTGACTCAAACAATCATGTTTTACAAATCATGAAAAGATGATCAATTAACAATTCATAATTAATCATTAACTTGTTGATGATGTGTAGACCATTTTTTAACTAAAGTGAACACGCAGTAAAAAAATCACATCACATAACCTCACAGATGTATACTGTCATGTAGACAGTGTGGCAATATGCAATAAAGTAAATCCATCAGTACAAGTTAAAGTGTCATTAATTATCTAATAGGCAATAATCCAACAATTAACAATAACGTTACAATGACATTAACATTCATTGTCCACATGACACATATAGGATGTGAAAATGTCAAATGTATAAGCTCTGAGAAGTGTTATTGCTTTAATATGTTAGTTTCAATAAAAGGAGGAGTGTCTATATTCACTAAATATATCTAAGTGAATTTTTTTTTTTAAAAACAACAAAAAAAACAACTTGTAGTAGAGGACTAATGTGTGTTAAAAGACAAAGACATTACTCACAGATATTTTTGTTTAAAGTGAGAAGTTTGTATACAGTGTTCAAACTATGGTAGAAATCACAATGACACTGAGAAACAAAAATATTAATAAGCTTTATCAACTGTGCAGAATCTTCATTAATACTTATAAAACAAAACTGTTTAACCAATTTTGAGTGAAAGCATGAATACTTTAACATCTAATGTTTTTAATGTGTTTTTTTTAACGGTTTAAGTGCTGAGTATCATCATGTCTCCCACTAATAGATATAATGCCAATGATAATAAAAAACAGTATAAATTTGATATCCGAAGATAAAAGATGCCTCACTGGAGTGATGTTGTGGCTCTTTGGTGTCTGGTAGCTGCTGCAATGATTCATCTCCACCAAAGCTCTGACTGGACAGCAGCATCACTTCTCTCCAGATGTTGTCACTCCTGCAGTGGAGGATTCACATCAACATTAAAGCTTCTGTCAGCTCTCAGATAATATTCACAGGTATCATTCGTTTGTTAATGTACGTTTATGGTGCAAAATAGGATCAAATATAGATGTCACAGTTTGAGTTCACCATTAGTGGTCATATCATACAGTTTTTGATATCAGTCAAAAACAGCCAAACACTTTCAGTACTTTCAGATATGAGAGTATACTTTCAGTATATTCATTACAGTATTATATCAGTATACTGTAGCTAGTTTCAGGAGCAGCAACAGAGGAGATTCTTCATACAGTATCTGCTCAGTGTAGATGACATGATGAAATACTCACATGTGTCTGCATCTTTGACTCAAGAGGTTCAATGGTTGAAAACTCAGAAGCTTTGAAAGAAAGATAAAGTCTCAGTAATTCAATTTAAACTATTAACTGTATTTGTTTGTACAGAGAGAGATAATCTGACAGAATACCATTTACAGGTATAATCTTGAAATATAGATGATATTTAAAATGTCAAATTATATTAAAGCAAACAAAGAAAAAACTAATACATGTTTTATAGAACCACTATGTATTAATTTGACTTATTTCTGTCATTTTTATTTCAAATGGTAAGTGAGTAACTTTCCAGTTAGAGGTCAAGCTACTGAACATCAGCCAGGTTACACTGTTATTTGTATGAAAGCCCTGAAAGGCAAGTGAGCTTTCTACATTATTTTGTGTCTATGACTAATGGTAGAAAATAAAAAGATTTGGCTGAATAATCTTTGTAATTTTTTCCATCTGTGTAAATGGGTGAAAAAGTTTTGGCAAGTGAAATTTTTGATTTTTGTGTGTGTCAGGAAGTGTTTTGGTTGCAATACTCATTCCTGGTGAGTTTTAATTTCTCCATATATTAGTGTTGTGTCTTCCTTTTGGCTAGAGATGTATTTTAATCAGTGTCAATCTGTTTTTATGGTGATACACTGAGAAACATAGTGACACAAAAAAAAAACTTGAACTTGACTTTTTTTAAATCCTGGCAAGACTTTTCTCCACATGTTTCACAGTTGAAAAGGAATTAACCTCTGTGGTATAAATGTCTAAATTCAGTACTGGAATACATTAAAACAGTGGAGTTAAAATGACTTCAAGTCCATTGTTGTCCCTCACCATTTTTTCTCCTTCTCCAGATGAAGACTCCAGTGATGCAGACTCCCAGAAGCAGCAGCAGTCCTACAACAGCTCCAATAACAGCACCAGTAGGGGAGTCTGAGGGAGGAACTGGAACTAAAACAAAACATTCACAGTGTGTGTAGGACAATGCACCTGTGGTATTTCCACCTATAATTATCATGATGTTTGATAATCAAACATCATTATTGAAAATGTAATTTGTTACTTTGATCCCCTGAAAACACAGAGTTTTCTCCGTCATGATGCACAGACAGACTGCTGAGGAAATGGATGTGCAGAGTTGTAAATATGACTACAGCAGCTCAGTTATGCTGCCATAAGCAGATGATGTCTCTTTTTAAGTGAAATTCACATTACTGGACATGTTGATCTGATGGTTTAATTTGGTATCACAATAATCTATACAGTTACCATCTGCAGTTGAATACACCTTATTGCTTCTGACCTCTGTGTGTCCATCTTGTGTCTATGTTGAATGTGCATAAGGTAATAAGTACATTTGTTAACCCTGGACTAACCCTCAGCTCCATAATGTCCGGACTGACAACTTTGTTTCAAACTCATTCAAATGATAAAATCAGAACCTTGAGTTAAAATGTTAAGAACATTCACAGCAATCACATGTGTTTATTTCATTGATAGCAAATATTTTGAGTCAAACACATTGTAAAATCAGTGTTCCAGTCTTACCACAGTTGGTCTTGATCACAGTTTTGTCCAGTTTGGTGATGATGTCGTCCTTCACACCAGAGAGATGAAACACACATTCGTACCTCCTCCAGTCTTCAGATGTGACTGATGAAAGGTTCAGGTCAACATTCATCTGGAAGGATCCATCATGGTTGGGGAGGATCTCTCCAAGCTCCACATCCTCATGAAGCTCCGCTCCATCTTTCCTCCAGAATATGTCGGCTCTGGCAGGGTAGAAACCTGTAGCGAAGCAGCTGACTGGAGAGGAGGGAGTCTTCTGGAGGAGAGACACTGAGGGAAGGTCTGGAGGGACAAAAGGGGAAGGGGTTTAGAAACAGAAGAGACATTTAAATATTGGGTCATGAAACTACACCAGGTCACGTGATTCTACCTGTTCTCAGCAGATAGCTCTTCCCAAGGTCCAAATATCTCTTCAAAAAATCAGGGAAACGCTGGTTGAGGTCATTTTTCCAAACTTCATTGTTGAATCTATCACTGTCCATGATGTGTTTGAAGTCATCAGCTTCTGGTTTTTGTGCGATCCATGTCAGTGTCTTTGGGTCAAATGCTATGAAGTCTTCTCCATCTTGACCAATCTGAGCAAATCCATTATCCTCTCCAGTTTCATTGTCCCATTCACAGCCCTCCATCCTCTGGAAGGTGTGGACAGCTGAGACAGAGACAGAGAGCAGAGTGAGATCCCACAGAGGGTTACAGGTGAGGCTGCATTTTAGAGAATGTCAAAGAGCATGTGGAAGAGTTATTGCTTCATCACAAGGACAACACACAGAAATACAAACACTCACATCAAGTAGCGATGTAAACTTTCAACCAAAACTTAACACTTAAACATACAGATGAAATCAGACATGATAAGAAAGGCAACAAACACACAAAACGTGCCAGAATCCTATCTAGATCTTGTTCAGTCTTTCAGTGAATGCAGCACAAAGTTACCAGATAAGCTAAGTGAAATATTAACATTGACCATCCATTTAGAAAGAGTTACATTACTTGGTCAGTAATCGAGTGAGTGATATGAGGGAAGTATATGTGGATTTAACAAACATGTTAATGGGACTGTTTTCTATGTGACAAAAACACAACTTAGCGTTTTTTTACATTTCTTTTACTTACCTCCAATTTTATTCAAACGGTCAGTTAATTTTTTGTAGCTATGTAGGTGGAACAGACACCTATCGGTGTACCACATCAAGTGCTCTCGATCATCATCTATCACTTTTTGTGCCCAGTCCAGTTTAGCTTCTACTTTCATCCCGATGCTGTCACAGTGACCTACTGGAACTTCATCAACGAACACAACAACCACAAAATCTGGGATGTTTTTGACTCCAGAGGACCAGGTGTAGTCAAACTTCAGCGAGTGCTGGACTGTAAGAGGAAGACGTTTTAAGGGTTTTCAAGTTCATATCCAGACTTATGACAAATACATAATTACATTTAATTACATTCAATATTTTGCACAGCATGATTTCTAAGACATATAAAGTTAGTGACGAGCTGGTGATGAAAGTGGAACATAAGAACCTGAAATAATTGGACTGGAAGCCGAGGAGCCAAAAACTTAACACAACTCAAAACACAAATCAATGCTGGGTATGTTCATTATTATTGACACATTTGCTATAACGACTGAATCAACTTTATTAACCTTACTGATCATAACTTTATATCAGGTTAGTAATGACTACACACTGTAAATATTCACATTTAAAACTAACTGAAATGATGAATCTGGATACAAATACTGTACACTACTATGGGATTCCTGAAAGTGCAAACATGTGATGAGCAAAGTATATGAAATTAAAGTGTCTTCTCTAATTTGCCTTATTTTGCTTAATATTCACCACCCCATTTCTTTTAAAAATGATATGATTTTATATTATTTAATTTGATGAAACACAAAATCTGTCTATAATAAATAATGTCATAATAATAATTAACATGAGTTGTTAGTTCAGTTAGAAGCTTCTAGTTCAGTGACATCAGTATCAAAAACTTCAACCATGAAGGAATAAAAGCCAACTGAATTAGGTCAAAGTCAGTAATAAATACATTTACTTCATAAATATACTTACACAACTGTTTAAAAAAGAGTATTACATTACCTGGAGTGGAAACGTGGCAAAAGAGAAGAAACAACAGAATCCCCTTCATCTTGCGTTGATACAGACTTTAAAAACACTTGGAGGAAAGACTGTCAACAGTCCACACAGACAGGATGAGGGATTGGAAAAAGTGGACTAACCAGTAAAAAAGGAAATATGGGTGTGCATCATGTGTTACCAGGAAGAGTCAATTCAATGTTTGACTCTATTTACAAGAAGTTTAATAGCATGTAGTAACATGAGCAACTGTTTAAAGTCAAGAATAAAATTGATCCTAAAATCAGAAAATGAGAAAAAAAGTTACACAATTAAGAAAGTGTAAGAGCAGCTCAAAGATACTCTTTAGAAGACAGAGTGCACCAGCAGGCAAAGTAAGACATGTGTATCTACAGTATACAGTATAGCACAATTCATACAATGTGGCACTTTCAAAGTGCCTGATAAAAATTCATACATTTTAAAACTAGTGAATGACTTTAAACTAAAGCTCTTTGTCTGCACTTGTTTGCGGCTAAAGTCCAAAACACAGAATGTGGTAAGTCAATTAATGTGGCTGTTGAAATTCATGTCTGAGTGCATGAGTACAGCAAGATTTCTGTGATTTCTTGTTCGTGTTTTTAAACATCACCAACTGAAGCGGAGCGCTGACTTTTCTCTTAAAACAATTATATATCTTCTTTTTTTAATTCAGTGTACTTACCAGAATTTTGTTTAGAAAGGCTGCTACATTCTCTAATGTAATTGTTGTGTTAATTTGTTGTGATATGGTTTATATTTACCTTCAATTAAAAAATAAAACCTCCTGAAAACCTGAATAAGAGGTGTTCCTGTCATACGTGTGTTTAAAGGTTTTGTAACAAGTTCTGGGAAACACTCTAGTGAGACTTGTCTTTGCTGAATTAAAATGAAGCATCTATCCTTTATTGTGTCATTTAAACTGGGAATGTTGGGAGTCTTGATATACCAGTTATGAAAATAATGACTTGACCTCTTAATGTTAGTTTCAGCAGTTCTCTCTCATCATCTCTGGACTTGTTGGAAGGAAAATGTTGGACAAACAGCTGTAGGTTTTATCCACTGATGCCTGATGCTGGCCTGGTGGTGTGATGCTCCAGTTTGTCCTGCAGGGCATGAACACAGCTCCAATTCAGTCTCCACATAGGTTTGTTTAGATCCATTCACCATGAACTTCTTCTCTTCAATCTATAAAAAACATAACTAATACAAGGGGCAATATATTTGCTTTTAAAGTGGAGTCTGTGAGTATAGACTCCTGTAACCTGCAGGATGTCAACCAATGACAGCTGTTTCGAACAATTTCCTGAGGAAGGAAGCTGGAACTGCAGAATGATTCCCAGCATTCAAGAGGGTTAGGGTTGGCTCATCAGTTGGCCAAAGAAAACTTACAAAAGAAAATGAAAACTGTGTTGATCAGTGTGCTGAGCAGTGTCAGTTCAGCCCAAGAATGTTCTTGCCTTGTTAGCTGTAGTAGGATCCCCATTACAGGCTCGGTTTTCTGGTCCATTTACTGTGTTACAGCAGGTTTCTGAACATGACTATCATTTCTCTACCTAAACATATGACTTCACTTTGTCATAATGACCTGTTGAAAGCTTATTTTGTTGTACTTTACACTGCGTACCTAAACCACAACAGTAGTAACATTAACACTGGTTAGCGGAGTTAGTTGGACTTAAATCTGAAAACCCATTAATGTCCGTGTCCATCACCAATAAATCTCCATTAATTTAATCCACTAAAAACCAGAGAATAAAAGAAGCTGCAGAACCTGCCTGAGAATCGTCACATTTTTACGTTTTCTTCAGTTTTACTGTAAATCCCGTCATAATTGTCTGTTTATCATGTTACACTGTAAACAAAAGCTGCAAATAACCAAACTGGCATTCTCTGTAAAAAGCCAGACTGAAGACGTATTAAGTTCACATTTAAAGACTAAGTTTGGGAACCTGACGGGCCAAACTGGTTCATACACTATGAGCATATAGGACATGTAGGCTGGTGCAAGACCATGAAGTGCTTTTCAAAACGAGTAAAAGACAAGCAATGTAAAGTTCTGATCAGCACAGAGTTCAGAATCAGCTTTAACTGATTATTGTGACTCCAGTCAGTGCTGAGACTGATACAGGTGAAACTTTAACTGTTTTACAATAAAGCCAGATACTGGACTTAGGAGGCAGAGGTGGCAATGTGTGTCCTCAAAGATAAGATACTGCAGAGGATGAATGCCTTCAAGCCTCCTCAGCTCTTTAAACTCCTGACATCAAGGCTGCAGACCTACAACGAGACACATTGATGATGCTGCTCTTGAACGCTGGGAATCATTCTGCATTTCCAGCTTCATTCCTCAAGATGGCGACATCGCAGCTTTGCAAATTCAACAAGTAATTGATCTAAACAGCTGTCATTGGTTGACATCCTGCAGGTTACAGGTTACAGGAGTCTATACTCACAGACTCCACTTTAAAAACAAATATATTGCCCCTTGTATTAGTTATGTTTTTTATAGATTGAAGAGAAGAAATTCATGGTGAAGGCGTCTAAACATGTGGGGACTGAATTGGAGCTGTAGACACACAAACACCAGGCAATCAATGCTACTTTATCCAACATTTTTCTTCCAAAAAGTCCAGAGATGATGAGATGAGAGCAGAACTACTCAAATTAACCTTTTGAGATAAAGTCATTATCTTCATAATAACTGGTATAGTAACAACATTTCCAGTTAAAATTACACAACAAGGGATAGTGTGTCTTATTTAATTCCAAGCGACCGATCAGACCAGCAAGTCACTGAATTTCATGGCCAGTGCAAGTATTTTCATTGTTTATTTGGTTTAATGTTGATTCCTCTTCTATTTTATTGAAACAATCAATTTAGCCTTCTTACAGCATCTGAGACTTACTCAGCTGGCATGACCGTTATTTAAGGGTAAGTAATAAAGAATAGTAACATATAATAGGCCTAGTATAGTAAATATAAAATAGCAAAAAATAAGAAATATACTTTACACCAAGATTCTACAGCACTACATTTTACACCCATGACCTCTCATCCTAATTTCCTTAAATGTTATATTCAATTAATCTTTATTTCAGACTCAGATCGGTCCATAAAAATACACATCCTACAAGAAACAACACACATATGAACGGAATAGCATACAGTGGTGGACCAAGTAGTACAGTAGGCTAAATCTACCGTTATATAAAACTGTAAATGTAAAGTAACAAAGTAGTTCCATCTTAAAACCGATCAGCTGATGACTTGCGATGAAGACAAACAGGAACTTTGCCCCAGCCCTAGATGATACACATTCTCTCAACTACAGACAGACTGCTGCTTCCTGCCAGTGACATGCTGACACATGCCAGCGCCCTCACTAGGATCAAGGTCTTGCTAAAAACTACTGAAGCCCTCATCTCAAAGCAACATGAGACTCATTGTGTTTGTTGTCTTTTTTACATCATGCAATTTTGCATTTTCAGGTAAGAAAGCTTTTTCATGCGCTCCTCTCTTGTGATATCAGGAGTGTTTTACTTTTGCTTTTGCTGGCGGGGTTAGGTTATTTATGACGATGTTTGTCACTTGAAAACTTACTTTTAATATAGGCTACTTAACAACGCTAAAGTTATCTTCTGACTCAGAGTTAAGGAAAATAAAATTATTGATAATACACAAGCAGTCTAGGGCTGTTAAGATGTAACACTTTATTTATCAAGTCAGGTATATTTATTTACAGAGCACGACCTCTCAAGGGCCTCCATAAAAACACATTCAGGCAGGATAGATTATACCTAAAATGTGAGGAAGCTGTTATTCTAGCAATCATCATCAACCACATCCAATTAAATTCATTCAAGAAACAATCGTTGTAATTTAATTTGATAAATGAACTAATTTCTTCAACTGTAACTTTTGTGCTGAAAAAACCCAAACATTTTACAACAACAATCACGGTGATTTTATCTTACAATTTAACTTGTGTTGTATCATAGAGAAAAGAAAGAAAGAAATGACCTGAAATGACCCAACAATAACTCATAAGTCAACTCATAACTTCTTCGTCTTCTATTGTGAATACAGTTGATAAATATAGATAGAGGTTCTGGCTCAGAGATGTTATTATATTATAAAGAGGTCAGGTGACTTAGATATTGATGTTATGATATTATAAAGAGGTCAGGTGGTTCAGAGATGATGTTATTATATTATAAAGAGGTCAGGTGAAGACATTCTTCCCACCCAGCTGTGTTGTGTTGTCTATTTATTCTGTTTTATCTTGATGTGCAGCACTTTGGAAAACTTGTGTTTGTTAAAATTGTGCTATATAAATACAGTGTATTGGATTGGATTGGACCCAGCTGTTAATGCATCAGCATTCACACATGCTCTGTGACAAGGAACTTTTTCCTTGTTAGAAAATGGCATCTAATGGAGAAAATCTATTTTATTTATTTAGTGTTATTGTTTTAGTTTTGTTTATATCATTCATGAAATAGCAGAAATGTAAATAATTATATTTCACAGATGTTATGTTTGAGTTACATTTCTCATTTGGAAAGCCCGGGACAGCGAAGTCTGCATCCTAAGGGGAGTCACCAGCAAGTTAAAGAAAAGGTTACGTGAAACATCTTTAATTAGCATCATAAAATACTGATATCTAACAATATTTGCATCATAAACTACTGATATTTGAATCGTCTATGTTTTTCTAGGGTTACACCATGGGACACTCAAAAACGTCTGTTTATGAGTAATTGTTAAGAGCTTTTAATCTTGTCAGGCAGCAGTTGTGATCATCAGTGGTCATTTTCTGTTAAACCACTTCATGTTATATGGCTTTCTCCATAGTTTTAACAGAATGGCATTTAAATGATGGTTACATTGTGAGACACTAAATGTGGTTAATTTAGCTTGCCATACTTACAACAATTGTATTCCATTAACCTTTATTTAATATGAAAGTGTAAGATTATGTCAAACTAGTTGATATATTGTTTTATTGAAAATTTGAGCATTTTTAAGTAAGTGTATGTCATGACCCTTTTATATAGCACTTTGCACAGACAAAGGTCACAAAGTACTTTACAAGAGAAAACATAAAAACATAATACAACAGTCCACACAAAACACAAACACACAAGTGAGGGTAAGACAGAATGTGAGTTTGAAAGGCGTTGTACTGGACCGTTGTGAAGAAAGAGCTGAGCCTGAAGGTGAAGCCCTCAATTTACCAGTCAATGTACATCCCAACCCTCACGCAAGATCACATGCTTTGGGTACTGACCGAAAGAATGAGATCACAGATACAAGAGGCTAAAATGTGTTTCCTCTGGACAGTGTCTGGGCTCAGCCTTAGAGATAAGGTTAGGAGCTTGGAGTAGGGCTGCTGCTCCTTCGCATCAAAGGGAGCCAGCTGGGGCGGTTTGGGCACCAGGTTCGGATCCTCCTGGATGTCTTTCTCTAGAAGTGTTCCTGGCATGTCCAACCGGTAGGAGACCCTGGGGCAGACCAAGAACATACTGGAGGGATATCTCTCCTGACCTGGCAATGCCTTGGGATCTCGAAGGAGGATGAGGAGCTGGTGAGCATTGCTGGGGAGGAGGATGCCTGACTTTCATTGCTCAGCCTAAACCCACTGCAACCCGGCCCCGGATAAGCGCAGAAAATGGATGGATGGCTTTATTGTAAACTCAGGACTCAGGATACTGTAGGAATGATGACTCTTTATGTTCAGTGATCTGATCAGTGATCAATAGTCAGAGTGTTGATAGATTAACTGGTCAGCATCAGTTACCATGGTGATGGTACCCCATCGTAGAACTGAAAACCCAGAGATGAACCTGAAGATAACGATTTCCTTGTTGAAATGTGCTGTACATGGAATTCAGCACATGTTTATCAATGATGGCTCATAAATGTGTAGAATGTGTGATGTGACGTGATTGTTTTGTCAAATATCAATTCATTCAGCCTAATTTAAACATGTGTTTGTCCTACAGGAAAGCACTCCCTGAGCTATATTCTCACCGCTACGGATGGACTGCCAAACTTTCCAGAGTTTATGGCTGCTGGAGTATTTGATGATGTTCAGATGGCTTACTGCGACAGCGACAGAAAACGTATAGAACCCAGAACAAGCTGGATGGACAAATTATTAAAAGAAAATCCGGATGATCATCAGTGGCACTTTGATAAGTGTCACAATAACCAGTACAACTTCAGACACCAGATTAATAATGTGAAGCAGCGCTTTAACCAATCTGAAGGTATGTTGCTTTTTCTGGAAAATAAACCTGTTCATTTCATTCAGATTGCCACCAATCTACCGCAATCACAACTATTCGTATCAAGAGTTGGAATGGGCTTCAATAATGATAAATTACATTTCAATCCCTTTAAATGCAGCACCAGGTGAGATTAGTGAGAGAGAAATGAGTTTACCTCTGTGAAGCACCTGAAGTTCTAAAATATACATCCAGGACCCCAAATATTAATATACATAAATCCAAATATGACAACAATGGTATAATGAACAGCAGATGTGTTCTCATATGTGCTGCAGCTGCTGGCATGGTGGTTCTACCACTTATTTTGTGCATTCAATTAATATAGTATAATTAGCACATTTCAACTTTGCATTTTACACTTCTGCATATTTGAAAGTCTTCATCTATGCCTTTAAGTGCATACAATATCCTTGAATAAACAAAAACAAAATCGGATTTTAGTTTTGCTGATTAGTGTTTGAAAAGCGTGCGAATTCTGTCATTGTTTCACAGAAATATTTACATGATGAATGACTGTATCCATGCTGTGCTGGCTGTGCATAAAATAATTTTTTGTAATAATTGTTTTATTTGTTTGTTGATGATGGGGATTGGCTGTAAGTGTCTTCTATCATAGATCTTGTTGTAGTGTCTGTGAATCATTGCAGTTTCCGTCTTTGTGTCTCTTTCAGGTGCCCACGTGTTTCAGAGGATGAATGGCTGTGAATGGGATGATGAGACTGGAGAGATCACTGGTTTTAGTCAGTTTGGCTACGATGGCGATGACTTAATAGCATTTGACCTGGATACATTGACATGGATCGCTCCAACGCAACAGACAGTGATGATCAAACATGACTGGGACAGAGATACACAGCTAAGTCTATTTTGGAAGAATGCCATTATCCACGATTGCATGGAATACCTTAAGAGGTTTGTGCACTGTGCGAACAGCACAGTGCAAGCAAAAGGTAATCAGCTAGTTTATTGAAATATGTTTCATGGTACTTATGTCAACAAATCAAATCTCAAACTGAAACATCCCATGTGTCTGCCGAAACCAAGGCCTTGTTTGTTGTCACTCATGTAATTCTCTGTACCGGCCATCAGAAAAAACTGGCTTCAGAGCGTCGGTATCAAACGTATCACTATGAGTTGAATCATTGTTAAAGATCCCCCTACAGACATGTACATCAAATATTCTACTTGATGATCATTTGTGTCTGATAAAGTGTTTTCACAAAAGAAGTCCACTTATCTTGTTAACATCCTTGAAATGACGTCCATTCATAAAAATTCAGAATCCATAAATAAGTGAATATTGATAAATTCAGAGGTTTAACTGCTGGACACAATACATCTCCAAACTATTTTGTGTTATCTTTCTCATTGTCTCTCCAGTTCTTCCCTCAGTGTCTCTCCTCCAGAAGACTCCCTCCTCTCCAGTCAGCTGCTTCGCTACAGGTTTCTACCCTGCCAGAGCCGACATCTTCTGGAGGAAAGATGGAGAGGAGCTTCATGAGGACGTGGAGCTTGGAGAGATCCTCCCCAACCATGATGGATCCTTTCAGATGAATGTTGAGCTGGACCTTTCATCAGTCACACCTGAAGACTGGAGGAGGTACGAATGTGTGTTTCATCTCTCTGGTGTGAAGGACGACATCATCACCAAACTGGACAAAACTGTGATCAAGACCAACTGTGGTAAGACTGGAATCAGATGGAACTTGATCTTTTAATCTGTTTTACTAAACTGAATAAACAGGTAGATGGAAGTACTCCTGTTCTTTTCGGCTTCTCCAGTATAAGTCGTGACTTCTTTTGTTTTTTCTTGTATTCCAACAGAAACTCCACTTGGCACGGTCTTCCTCATCATTGCTTCAGTGACTGGTCTTGCTCTCTTCATCGCTGTTTGTGTATTAATTTACATAAAGTCAAGTGCACACTACAGGACTGTTCCCCCGATCTGACGGCTCATCATTCAAGTTTTTGTGTCCTTTGACTTTCAGACATTGGGTGGATACTGACCCAGATTACAGAAGATTCAGTTGGTTCTGTGACCAAAACCACATTACAGAAATACTTTCCTGTGATTCCTATCATGGGATTTTCTCATTACTGTCCTCACAGCAAATTATTGTAGTATGTTTTAGTTTTAATATTGTATTTCATTTTTTTGTTGTTGCCTTAAAACTGTAACCAAATGTACGGATAATACCCATAAGACATTTTAATCATAATCGTATGTGTTGTAAATATCAAAAGGGACGGCTTGTTTTTTCTCATTTTGCATCACATTCTGTTTGAAGTCCAGATATAATTTGAAAGTTGATCAAATACATTTATATATTGTATTCTGTCTCTATAATTCGAATTCTTTTGCATGCATGTTTTAATACTCTTTGTACTCCACAACAAATCTGTATAAGGGTCAATGATGTGGTTTAGTTTAAATAACACATTTGTATGTGTACCACTTTCTTGAATATTTCCAATCTCCATTTGACATCGAATATGTGCTGATTGTAAGAGTTTTGATACACTTTAAATGATAAATAATAAAAAATACACTTGCTTTGTACTACCCTTGAAGCTCAAAAGGTTAGTTACAGTTTTAATAACATAGAAGATACAATCATTACCTGACTGTGGGGGAGGAAGTGGTAAAGTCCAAGACTGTCTGAGATTGAGATTTTATAGATACAATAATTGCGTGAAACATTAAACATTTCTGAGTGTAACTTTCTGTTGTCATCAGCACAACATTGTCAGGGAAATAAGACAATCTAAATCCATAAATCTATTGGCCTGAATTTTAACTAGCAACCTCCTTTCTATATAGATAGATTTAAGCACTTGCAAATTATTATCAAATAAATAGACAAAAGGTATTTACCTTTTGTCTATTTATTTGATATTAATTTGCAAGTGCTTAAATCTTCAGTAACACAATACAAAAGTTACAGTTTAATTTTCACTTCAACTGTGTGGGTCTGATCTTCCATGGAAACAAGCTGTTTGTAAGAAATTAGCTATAAAATGTGAAAACTAAGTCAGGAAACTCTTTGCAATGTTGGAGGTGTAGAAATGCTGTCAGCTGTTTCTGTGGTGACTCGCTTCACAGCTGAGTCATTTCACATTTTGCTCTCTAGTGGTAATATAGAGAAAGACACTATAACACACAAGATTCATTATTAATGTAAGCTGACCAGCAAGTTGTTTTCTTTTATCCTCACACATTTTGATAACTGATTTCAGAGACAAGCTTAATTAGAGTGTTTCCCAAAAACTTGTAACAAAACCTTTAAACACATGTATGATGCAACAGGAACACCTCTATACTGGTTTTCAGGAGAATTGTATTACTGCACTGAAGCTAAACATTAGACTATTAGAACAAATAAACAAAAAAATGACATTAGAAAATGAAGCAGCCTTTAAAAAAAAATCATAAAAAGTTCACTGAATCAAAAAAAATTTAAATATTTTTCTAATTCTCATTTAACATTATGAACAGACTAGACGTGATTTCTATACCTTTATATAACACATCTGAGAGCGGTGACCCCCAACAATCATGTTTTACAAATCATCAATGAAAAGATGATCAATTAACAACATCCATCAGTACAAGTTAAACTCATCAATTAATTGTCTAACAGCAATAATCCAACTATTAACAATAACGTTACAATGACATTAACATTAATCATCCACATAACAAATATAAAAGACATGAAGATGTCAAATGTATAAGCTCTGAGAAGTGTTATTGATTTAATATGTCAGTTTCAATTTTAAAGTGTGTAAATATTCACAAATATGTTTTTTTAAAGTGCAAAAATGTAGAAACTTTTACAAATTTAAGTGTAAAAGAGTTACAGCTGTTACTTGTAGTGGAGGAGTAATGTGTGTTAGAAGACTAAGACATAACTCAGGTATTTACATTTTTGTTTAAAGTGGGAGAAGTTTGTATGCAGTGTTCAAACTATGAGAGAAATCACAATGAGACTGAGAAACAAAAATATTAATATCTTTATCAACTGTGTAGAATCTTCATTAATGCTTCTAAAATGAAACTATGAAACTCATTTTGAGTGAAAGCATGAGTAGTTGAACATCTAACAGTTTGATTATCATCATGTCTCCCACTAATAGATATAATGCTAATGATTATCAAAAACAGTATAAATTTGATATTCGAAGATAAAAGATCTCACTGGAGTGATGTTGTGGCTCTTTGGTGTCTGGTAGCTGCTGCAGTGATTCATCTCCACCAAAGCTCTGAGGAAACAGCTGGACAGCAGCATCACTTCTCTCCAGATGTTGTTAACTCCTGCAGTGGAGGATTCACATCAACATTAAATCTTCTGTCAGCTCTCAGATCATCTTCACACATAAATCTTCACTGTATCCACTGATGACATGAAACTCATGAATATGATCTATGAATTCACACTTTAGTTTGATGACTTTCTGATTGTTCCTGTAAGGTCACATCTCAACATTCATTAAGTTTGTTAATGTACATTTATGGTGCAAAATAGGATCAAATATAGATGTCACAGTTTGAGTTCACTATTAGTGGTCATATCATACAGTTTTTGATATCAGTCAAAAACAGCCAAACACTTTCAGGACTTTCAGATATGAGAGCATACTTTGTTGTCTCACGTGTTTTTTATTCAGAACAGAAAAAACTTACAAAAGCCCTCAGTAGGGGGCAGTATAACATCTTCTCAACACTGTCAAATTACTTTTTCTTACATCACTCCCACATAATTTTAGACTGGCATTTAAGCACTTAAGCAATTTCCATAACTAAGATCAGTGCTCAACCTCACAAATAATGTCAAAATAATAAATCCTTCAAACCTTGCATAAGTCTTATTATTTTTCCTCTTATTACCTGTTACCTTGCGTACTGTTTTCATAACATATTGAACAATAGACAGTACAGTAAGCATATTACACAGATTTAAACAGGGTAAAGCCCGATCTCTCTCCTAAGGTACTCAAACCTTTGTCTTGTCAGTGGTTTGGTCAAGATATCTGCCTTCATATCAACTGTTGGACAATACTGTACTTGTATTTGCCCATTCTGCACACATTCACGAATGTAATGGTAGCGAATGTCTATGTGTTTAGTTCTTGAATGATTGACTGGATTCTTTGCGATTGCGATGGCTCCTTGATTGTCCTCCAGGATCACTGTAGGCGAATCACTCATTCCAAGTTCAGTCAGTAATCGCTTCAGCCAGGTACCTTCTTGAGCTCCTTGGCTGAGTGCAATATACTCAGCTTCTGCTGTTGACAGTGCAACTGTTGCCTGTTTCTTGCTGAACCAACTCACTGCTCCTTCACTCAGGAAAAACATATTTCCAATTGTTGAGCGACGGTCATCCTGATCTCCGGCCCAATCAGCATCTGAGAAACCAATCCTCATACTTGAGGGCATGATTCACTGTTCCCTTCAAGTATTGAAGAATTCCATTCACAGCCATCAGATTTGTAGTGTTTGGATTTGCATTGAACTTTCATACAACCCTCACTGCTTGTGCTATGTCTGGCTGTGTGGCCATTGCTGCATACAACAAACTACCTACCATGGACTGATAAGTACTTGGGTTCACAGGTTTACTGACACCATCATCTTTTCTTAACTTTACATTTGCATTAGCAGGGGTTGCAATGGGATTAGCATTTCTCATTCCATACTTCTGGAGAATGGTTTCAATGTAATGCTTCTGATGCAGAAAGACACACTTCTTTGCTCTGTCTTGAACAACAGAGATGCCCAGGATATAGGACAGCTCCCCCATGTCCTTCATCTTGTAGCATCTTTTGAGAGCTTGTTTGAACTCATCCATGCATGTTGATTCTGTGATCAAAATCAGATCATCAACATACACAGCTAGAATCTCTAGCTCCTGTCGACATCTCACAAACACACATGGGTCTGATCAGTTTAAAGCCAATGTCTTTCAGCAACACCATTTTGCTGAGGTGTGTGAGGTACAGTCATCTCATGGTGGATACATTGAGCTTTCAAGTATTCTTGAAATTCACTGGATTTCCCCACCATTATCTGTTCACAGCCTTGTGACTTTCTGTCCACACTCATTGGAGAATGTTTTTTCAAATTCCTTGAATTTACTAAGAACCTCACTTTATTGTTTCAGGAAGTAGACCTTGCAACATCTGGAATAATCATCAATAAAAGTCACAAAGTGCTTTGCTCCACCTATTGACTCAGGCTGCATGGGACACAGACATCACTATGGATCAACTGTAACTTACGTTTGGAGCGAATCTCTCCCACTGGCTTGTGTGGTTTTCTGGACAGCTTGCCCTCCACACAGGCTTCACAGAAGGTAGCTTCTTTCTCTACAGTAAAATCCACTCCATTTACCAGCTTTTTGAGTTCCTTTAATTGGCTGGTGTGACCCAGGCGCTGATGCCACAGGCTGGCTGTTACTGATGCACTTGATGCACCGAGACACACAGGCAAACTTCCCTCGACGTCCAGCTGATATAGCCCATCAGATCTTTGTGTTCCCATCCCATGGAGAGTTCCATCTTTCCCACGCATGTAGCAGCAAGACTTCTTGAACCGCACTGTATTTCCTTTTCTTGTAGCAGCTCCCACTGAGAAAAGATTTCCGTATAACTTGGGAACATACAGCACATCATACATTGTGATATTTTTTACAATCTGAGTTTGCAGGAGGGTGTATTCCCCCAGGCTTGGAAAGCTGCAAAAGTTATTCCTTTCCCCAAATCAAGAATGAAGTGTTTAGAGGTGCCAATAGTCGTCCTATCAGCATTCTTCCTCTGTTAAGTAAACTGTTGGAAAGATTGGTATTTGACCAGATCACACATTATTTCTCAGTTAATGAACTTAACTCTGATTTTCAGCATGCTTACAAGAAAGGTCACTCCATAAGTACAGCTTTAATGTAGATGACTGATCAATGGTTGAATGATATAGACAGGAAAAGAATTGTAGGTGCTGTTCTGCTTGATTTTAGTGCTGCATTTGATTTCATTGACCATGAGATGCTATTAATGAAACTTACTGCTTATGGTTTTAATACTCTGCCTCTTAGCTGGATGAAGAGCTATTTATCCAATAGAACACAAACAGTGTTTTTAATGGTAGTTTTTCCTCTGTCAAGACAGTACAGTGTGGTGTTCCCCAGGGGAGTTGCTTGGGTCCTTTGCTCTATTCTATTTTTACCAATGACATGCCTCTTGTTCTGAGTAGAGCCAGTTTAGCTATGTTTGCTGATGATTCTACTGTATATATGTCATCAAGCGGTGTGGAAAAGTTAAATGTTCTCCTTCAAAATGAAATTAAACACATTTCAGATTGGGTAGAGAATAACAATTTAGTTTTGAATGTGTCTAAGACCAAATGTATTGTTTTTGGATCAATGTATGCACTAAGGGAGGAGAAGCAGTTATCCATCTCCATCAAGGGCAGCTGTATAGAGCAGGTCAATGAGGCTAAACTTCTAGGGGTCACCCTTGATAGTAAACTATCATGGCAGAATCACATTGATAAAATTATTGGGAAAATGGGGAGAGGAATATTTGTTATAAGAAGATGTTCCTCTTTTCTTACACCAAGTACCACATTGCAGGTTATTCAGATTATTGCTCAGCTATCTGGTCTAGTGCAGCTAATAAAGAGCCGTATAAGCTTCAGTTAGCACAAAATAGAGCAGCCCGTCTTGCACTCCGGTGTTCAATAAGGAAAAGTACAGACCAAATGCACGCTGATCTTGCCTGGTTGAAGGTGGAAGATAGATTAAGACGAAGTCTTTTAACATTATTCTGGAACATATGTGTTTTTAAACAACCAACCTGCCTATACTCAAGAATAACGTTTTCTAGGGACAGACATGACCATGAAACAAGACAGATGAGGAGGGGTCATGTTGTAATTCCTAAACCTAGATCAAATGCAATGAAAAAAACAGTTCTGTATAGAGCCAGTTTTCAATGGAACAAATTACCAGACTATATTATTCAAACTGCAAATAAAGAACGTTTTAAAAAGCATATAAAAAGGTTATTCTTGGGTGGAGGCCAGCAAAATATTTAATATGTATCATTGCTTGGTTGTTGTTGTTGTTTGTTTGTTTTCATTGGGGTTTTTTTGTTTCTTGTTTGCTGTTTATAGTGTTGTCTCAATCATTTGTGTGTTTTGATACCAATTATGTAAGCTGGTTTTAATGGAATTGTACGAAGTTTGAAGTCACTGTTTTAAAGGGGGGGGGGGGGGGTGTCACTCTATTTAGGTATGCATTTATGTTATATTGTAATTGTAATGTAATTGGTTGTATTTATTTTAATATGGACCCCAGGAAGAGTAGCTGTTGCCTGAGTAACAGCTAATGGGGATCCAAATAAACTAAACTAAACTAAACTAAACATCACTGACTTTGAATGGCATTCTGAGTTTGATGTTGCCAAGTCCTAGTGCATCCACCACCCTGTCGTCACCAAGTTTTACAGATTGCGGTTCTGAAAACTGTTGGTAGTCTTGAAGACATTCTTTATAGCAAGTCATGTGCTTTGATGCTCCAGAGTCAATCAACCACTGAGCCTGTTATGACATCTCATTCTGATTAGTCTCTTGCTGAACAAACTGCAGTGTCAAATTGCCCAGAGTTACAATCTGGTCTTCCTCTTCAATTATAGCACCTATTGCTCCAAGCTTGTCAGTCAGTTCCTTCATTCGTTTTAAATGTTCAGTTAAACTTTCTCCTTCCTTCATTTCACATCTGAAGTATTTTTTCTTTAGGAACTGTTTATTTGCAATAGTGTCTCTCTCAAAATGTCCTCTGAAATGGGGTCTGACAGCTTGTTATCAGGTACAGCTGGGGTGTACTTACACTCAGCTCCAAGACGGAAAATGCCTTTTCTTTCCGTCGTTGAAACTCAGCTGGTGCAACCGCATTAGCTCCTGATGCTAGCACATCCGTTTCCATTACCATGCCCCACAGTTTTTTGCCTTCAGCAAGTGCTCCATCTGAAATTTGAAAAAATGTTGCCCATTTCTCTGGTCCACTTAGCTTGTCAATAAACAGCTCATCTTATCTTATCTTCCATTGTGAATCAAACAACACTGTTTATATCACTACACGGCTTTTCAGCGACGCTCGGGCCCATAACATTTTGTTGTCTCACGTGTTTTTTTATTTAGAACAGAAAAAAACTTACAAAAGCCGTCAGTAGGGGGCAGTATAACATCTTCTCAACACTGTCAAATTACTTTTTCCTACAACATACTTTCAGTATATTCATTACAGTATTATATCAGTATACTGTAGCTAGTCTCAGGAGCAGCAACAGAGGAGATTGTTCATACAGTATGTGCTCAGTGTTGATGACATGATGAAATACTCACATGTGTCTGCAGAGGGTTCAATGGTTTGAAACTCTGAATCTTTGAAAGAAAGTTAAAGTCTCAGTAATTCAATTTAAACTATTAACTGTATTTGTTTGTGCAGAGAGAGATAATCTGACAGAATACTCACCGTTTACAGGGATGAACTCTGAAATACAGATGAGAGATTACAGTATTTAAACATTTAAAAAGCAAACAAATGAAAGCCCTGAAAGGCAAGTGAGCTTGCTACATTATTTTGTGTCTAATGTGACTAATGGTAGAAAATAATAATAAAAAAATGTTTTGTCTGGATAATCTTTGTAATTTTTTTCATCTGTGTAAATGGGTGAAAAAGAAAAGGCAGGTGAATTTTTTGTGTGTCAGGAATTGTTTTTGTTGCAATACTCATTTTGGCCACAGGGCGTCACAAGTGTATAACTACCTTGTTCTAAAAGGGACTTTAAGTATTTGGTCCTGGTGAGTTTTAATTTCTCCAATGTATTCAAAACATTAGGTACATATATTAGTGTTGTGTCTTCCTTTTGGCTAGAGACGTATTTTAAACACCACCAATCTGTTTTTATTGTCATACACTGAGAAACATAGCGAAAATAAAAATTTCATCTATTTTCACAGATGGAAAAAAAAAACGTACAAAAAAGATTTGTTAAGAATCCTGGCAAGACTTTTTCTCCACTTGTTTCACAGTTGAAAAGGAATTAACCTCTGAAGTATAAATGTCTAAATTCAGTACTGGAATACGTTAAAACAATGAAGGTAAAATGACTTCAAGTGCATTGTTGTCCCTCACCATTGTTTCTCCTTCTCCAGATGAAGACTCCAGTGATGCAGACTGCCAGGAGCAGCAGCAGTCCTACAACACCTCCAATAACAGGACCAGTAGGGGAGTCTGAGGGAGGAACTGGAACTAAAACAAAACATTCACAGTGTGTGTAGGACAATGCACCTGTGGTATTTCCACCTATAATTATCTAAACTGTGATAATCAAACATCATTATTGACAATTTAATCTGTTACTTTGATCCCCTTAAAACACGGAGCTTTCTCCGTCATGATGCACAGACAGACTGCTGAGGAAATGGATGTGCAGAGTTGTAAATGTGACTACAGCAGTTCAGTTATGCTGCCATAAGCAGATGATGTCTCTTTTTAAGTGAAATTCACATTACTGGACATGTTGATCTGATGGTTTAATTTGGCATCACAATAATCTATACAGTTACCACCTGCAGTTGAATGCATCTTATTGCTTCTGACCTCTGTGTGTCCATCTTGTGTCTATGTTGAATGTGCATAAGGTAATACGTACATTTGTTAACCCTGGACTAACCCTCAGCTCCATAATGTCCGGACTGACAACTTTGTTTCAAACTAATTCAAATTATAAAATCAGAACCCTGAGTTAAAATGTTAAGAACATTCACAGCAATCACGTGTTTATTTCATTGGATAGCAAATATTTTGAGTCAAACACATTGTAAAATCAGTGTTCCAGTCTTACCATGGTTGGTCTTGATCACAGCTTTGTCCAGTTTGGTGATGATGTCGTCCTTAACACCAGAGAGATGAAACACACATTCATACCTCCTCCAGTCTTCAGGTGTGACTGATGAAAGATACAGGTCAACACTCATCTGGAAGGATCCATCATGGTTGGGGAGGATCTCTCCAAGCTCCACATCCTCATGAAGCTCCTCTCCATCTTTCCTCCAGAATATGTCGGCTCTGGCAGGGTAGAAACCTGTAGCGAAGCAGCTGACTGGAGAGGAGGGAGTCTTCTGGAGGAGAGACACTGAGGGAAGGTCTGGAGGGACAAAAGGGGAAGGGGTTTAGAAACAGAAGAGACATTTAAATATTGGGTCATGAAACTACATCAGGTCACGTGATTCTACCTGTTCTCAGCAGATAGCTCTTCCCAAGGTCCAAATATCTCTTCAAAAACTCAGGGAAACGCTGGGTAAGTACATTTTTCCAATCTTCATTTATGCGTCTACGACTGTCCCAGATGTGTTTGATTTTGTCAGCTTCTGGTTTTTTTGGCGATCCATGTCAGTGTCTTTGGGTCAAATACTATGAAGTCTTCTCCATCACGACCAAACTGACCAAATCCATTAACCTCTCCAGTCTCATCGTCCCATTCGCAGCCCTGCATCCTCTGGAAGACGTGGACACCTGAGGCAGAGCCAGAGAGCAGAGTGAGATCCCACAGAGGGTTACAGGTGAGGCTGCATTTTAGAGAAGGTTGAAAAGCATTTGCAAGAGTTACTGCTTCATCACAAGGACAACACACAGAAATACAAACACTCACATCAAGTAGCGATGTAAACTTTCAACCAAAACATTTAAACATACTGTACAGATGAAATCAGACATGATAAGAAAGGCAACAGACACAAAAATGTCAGATTGAAATCTCGATCTAGTTCAGTCTTTCAGTGAATGCAGCACAAAGTTACCAGATAAGCTAAGTGAAATATTAACATTGACCATCCATTTAGAAACGGTCACATTACACGGTCAGTAAACGAGTGAGTGATATGAGGGAAGTATATGTGGATTTAACAAACATGTTAATGGGATCTGTTTTCTATTTGACAAAAACACAACTTTGCGTTATTACATTACTTTTACTTACCTCCAGTTTTATTCAAACTGTCAATTGTCAACACTTTTTTGTAGCTATGTAGGACTAACAGACACATCTTAGTGTACCACATGAAGTGCTCTGGATCATCATCTATCAGTTTTTGTGCCCAGTCCAGTTTAGCTTCTACTTTCTTCCCGATGCTGTCACAGTGACCTATTGGAACTTCATCAACGAACCCAACAACCACAAAATCTGGGATGTTTTTGATTCCAGAGGACATGGTGAAGTCAAACGTCAGCGAGTGCTGGACTGTAAGTGGAAGAAGTTTGAATGGTTTTTAAGTTAATATCCAGACTTATGACAAATACATAATTACATTCAATATTTTGCTCAGCATGATTTCTAAGACATATAAAGTTAGTGACGAGCTGGTGATGAAAGTGGAACATAAGAACCTGAAATAATTGGACTAGAAGCTGAGGAGCCAAAAACTTAACACAACTCAAAACACGAATCAATGCTTGATATGTTCATTATTATTGACACTTTTGTTATAAGGACTGAATCAACTTTATTAACCTTACTGATCATAACTTTATATCAGGTTAGTAATGACTACATACTGTAAATATTCACATTTAAAACTAACTGAAATGTTAAATCTGGATACAAATACTGTACACTATGGGATTCCTGAAAGTGCAAACATGTGATGAGCAAAGTATATGAAATTAAAGTATCTTCTCTAATTTGTCTTATTTTGCTTAAATAGTGATATAATATTCACCACCCCAATTTTTTTAGAAATAATATGATTTTATGATATTATTTAATTTTAAAATCTGTCTATAATAAATAATGCCATAATAATAATTAACATGAGTTATTCAGTTAGAAGCTTCTAATTCAATGACATCAGTATCAAAAACTTCAACCAAGAAGGAACAAAAGCCAACTGAATTAGGTCAAAGTCAGTAATAAATACACTTACTTAATAAATATACTTACACAACTGTTTAAACAGAGTATTACGTTACCTGGAGTGGAAACATGGCAAAAGAGAAGAAACAACAGAATCCTATTCATCTTGCTTTGATGCAGACTTTAAAAACACTTGGAGGAAAGACTTTCAACAGTCCACACAGACACGATGAGGGATTGGAATAAGTGGACTAACCAGTATAAAGGAAACATAGTTGTGCATCATGTGTTACCAGGAAGAGTCAATTCAATGTCTGACTCTATTTACAAGAAGTTTAATAGCATGTAGTAACATGAGCAACTGTTTATAGTCAAGAATAAAATTGATCCTAAAATCAGAAAATGAGAAAAAACAGTTACACAATTAAGAAAGTGTAAGAGCAGCTCAAAGATGCTCTTTAGAAGACAGAGTGCACCAACAGGCAAAGTAAGACATGTGTATCTACAGTATACAGTACAGTACAATTCATACAATGTGGCACTTTCAAAGTGCCTGATAGAAATTCATTCATTTTAAAACTAGTGAATGACTCACTTGTTTGCAGCTGAAGTCCAAAGCACATTGTGTTATGAAACACAGAATGTGATACATTAAACATGACACACTTCTTCACCTGAAGAGTTGATGTTACCAGCTGCAGTTTACCAGAGAATTATTATGTTTCTTTCTTTTAAGCTGTGAAAGCATTACAGTAGAAATGGTCAAGATCCAGTGATCATGATGTGACACAGATGCACAAACAACCACTTTAGATCATTTATTCAACCTGGGTAATAAGTTTAGTTGAAAGGATACGCATGACTGCATTAGTATTGTTGTATCTCAATGTCTCAACTTCCCATAGTAACAAAGAAACCTGCTAAACTTGTTTCTGTTTTCAGTTTACCTTTTCCCTCATAGTTCAGATTTCTGTGTGATAAGTCACGTACAGACTCTCTGGATTGTTAACATATCAACATTTACAGAAATGTCAGTAATTATAAAAGTTAACATTACAAAGTAATAAAAAGGAAATTAGGAATCAGACAGTTTTTTAATAAAGTTTAAAAACTTGAATGTTAATATGAATTAATATTACATAATGGTGTTTACCATTAATATTGTACTTTCAGGGTTTTAGTTTCAATCCCGCTGGCTCCCAAACTAGGGGTCGGGCCCCTCCAAATGCAAGGCAGGCAAAGCAAGGCACATTTATATGTACAGCACATTTCAACATCAAGGCAATTCAAAGTGCTTTATATAAAACATCAAATGCATCAGGACAGAATATAAAAGCAACACATTTGAAAATAAAAAATATTTAAACACAATTGAAAGTGTTCAAATGGAAATGAAATTAAGCTAAAATAGAATAATACAGATATAAACAGGAGAATATAAAGTTACAGTACAGTGTGACATGCTAATCCTAAAATTTGTATGTAATTAAAAGCAGAAAAAACCAAAAAAGTCTTCAGCCGTAACAATAAACCTGCTAAACTTGTGTCTATCTTTAGATTGCTTTTTCCTCATGTGGTAAGTCAATTACTGTGGCTGTTGAAATGTATGTGTGAGTGCATGACTACAGCAAGATTTCTGTGATTTCTTGTTTGTGGTTTTAAACATCACCAAGTGAAGCAGAGCGCTGACTTTTAATTGTTCTTCCTCGTCTCCAAAAACAATTACTTCAGTTTTATCTTTATTTGAAGAAAGTTCAGGCAAATTCAGTCATTGACTTGTTCAGGGAACTTACTCAGTGCTTGTATTGGTCTATAGTCCCCTGGAGATGTGTTTATGTAAATCTAGTAATATGTTGTGGTCAACCGTATCAAATGCAACACTGAGATCCAGCAATACTAAGACTGAAATTCTTCCACTGTCAGTATTTAAGCATATGTCATTGAAGACCTTAATAAAAACTGTCTCAGTGCTGTGGTATAGTTGAAATCCTGATTGGAAGACATTCAAACTTTTGCTTAGTGCCAAGAAGTTGTTCAGCTGTTGGGAAACTGCTTTTTCAATGATTTTATATAAAAATTGGAGGTTTAAAACGGGCCTAGAATTGCTCATTAATGAAGGGTCTTAGTTTTTCTTCTTTAAGAGTGGCTTGATGCCAACAGTTTTCAGAGCCTGTGGAAAGACACCTGAAAGAAGAGATGTGTTGACAATCTGTAGATCTGAGGCTGTGCAGTTAGAAACAATTTTGAAAAAGCCTGTAGGCAGAATATCAAGGCAGCAGGAGGAAGATTTCAGATGTTTTACAATGCCCTCCAGGTTTTTATAGTTGATCGGATAAAATTGTGTCATACTAGCTGAATTGATTTTAAATGGACACAGGGACAACACATATCCTGAACCTGATATGGAGGCACTGACTGTCTAATCTTCTGAAATTTGTCAGTGAAGAAGGAGGCAAATTCATTGCATGGCATTGGTGTAAAGAAGTTGAGAAGCTACAGATATAGGAGGGTTGGTTTACCTGTCAACAGTAGCAAATAAGGAAAATGTATTATTATTGTTTTTGGCAATTATGTCAGAAAAGAAGGACCACCTTGCATTTCTCAGTTCTGAATTATAAATGCAAAGCTCTTTTTGTAAATGTCATAATGAACCTGGAGATTTGTTTTTCACCACCTGCTTTCAGCTTTTCAACATTCTCCTTTTTCTAGTCTGACCAGCGTGGCATTTCTCTATGGAGATCTTTTCTTACCAGAGACCACCTTCACCTTAGAGCTGTGTTCATGCCCTGCAGGACAAACTGGAGCATCACACCACCAGGCCAACATCAGGCATCAGTGGCTAAAACCTACAGCTGTTGGTCCAACATTTTCATTCCAATAAGCCCAGAGATGATGGGAGAGAACTGCTGAAACTAACATTAGGAGGTCAAGTCATTATTTTCAGAACTGGTATCATATCAAGACTCCCAACATCCCCAGTTTAAATGACACAATAAGAGATAGATGCTTCATTTGAATTCAGCAAAGACACGCCTCACTAGAGTGTTTTCCAGAACTTGTTACAAACCTTTAAACACACGTATGACAGGAACACCTCTTATTCAGGTTTTCAGGAGGATTTTATTTATTAATTGAAGGTAAATATTAACCATATTACAACAAATTAACACAAAAATTACAATTAAATATAAAAATATTTTTCTAATTCTCATTTAACATTATGAACAGACTAAACTCAACGGTGACAAAACTGAGGTCGTCCTCATCGGTACCAGATCAACCTTAACAACACTCAACACTTTCTCCATGTCCATGAACAATTCCACTGTTCCTCCATCCCCTCAGGTAAAGAGTCTGGGTGTCATCCTGGACAGCACATTATCTTTCGAAGCCCACATCAATAACGTTACTCGGTCTGCATACTTCCATCTACGTAACATCAATCGTCTCCTTCCCTCATTTTAACCAACCTGCACCGCTATCCTGGTAAACACCCTGATCACATCCCGTCTGGACTACTGTAACTCTCTCCTCTTTGGTCTTCCGCGGAAATCTCTTCATAAACTCCAACTAATACAGAACGCAGCCGCTCGTATCATAACCAGAACTCCCTCTACATAGGCTTGGGACTTAGGGCTGCGGCAGGTCCTGCAGCACCCCCTGGTGGCGAAACTTTAAAACTGCTATGAAAATAAAATGATATCTTATAAATATCTTTTGTTGTTGTTTTCTGTTCCGCAACATTTTGTATGTCATGTTTGGAGTGTGGGATGAAGAGAGGGATCATTTTAGTAATTTTGAAATGATTTAATTCAACTTCAATGTGTATGTGCCATGTGTATGTGCCAATCAGATTTGTCTTGACGTGATTGGGCTTCAGCCTACACATAGCATGCACGCGCACACTCACCGTCACACACAACAACAAGTATAAGTAAGTAGACACAGTGTCTTACATCTCCGCTTCTTACCCAGATGGTAGCCTATATGTATATTATGATTGTGACTTATGTATGCCTATTATTATAAACAAACGAACAGTCCTTTAAAGATTTTACATATAGTCTGTTACTTTGTGGCGCTAAAGCCTTTTTTGACCGCTGCCGCCGTGCAGGTAGCCTATGTAATATTGTCTGTGACTTAAATAGCCTATATCGAAAGTTATGATTATTACATTGCATTTTCAGTATCTTCATGGTTTTATAACGCACGTATTGCTGCAGTCTGTTAGGCATACACGCTGGTTTATGTGACTCCTGTCGCCGTGCAGGCATTTGATGTTCTAGTCAAAAATGTTTTTGTCTGTAAAAACATTTAATTTGATAGCCTAGTTGTTTTTAAACAAATCGAAAATAAGTTTTAACGTTAGTGCATTCAGGTCATTCATTCTCCCTATCAAATTCTGCATTGACATCAAGATTATACTCCTCACTTTCAAGACCCTTCACAACCTGGCACCATCATATGAACTTCTTCACATCTACACACCTTCCCGAACTCTCCGATCCTCCTCTGCCCCATCTGCTTAACTACCATAGGGTCAAGAGCCTTTAAGATGATCAATTAACAATTCATAATGAATCATTAACTTGTAGAGGATGTAGAGACAATTTTTGAAGTTAACACATGTAGAAAAAAACAGATCACATAACCTCACAGAAGATGTATACTGTCACGTAGACAGTGTGGCAATATGCAATAAAGTACATCCATCAGTACAAGTTAAACTGTCATTAATCCAACAGTTAACAATAATGTTACAATGACATTAACATCAATCGTCCACATGACAAATATAGGACATGAAGATGTCAAAAGTATAAGCTCTGAGAAGTGTTATTGCTTTAATATGTGAGTTTCAATTTTAAAAAGTGTCTATCCTAATGATCATCAAAACAATACATTTGATATCTGAAGATGAAAGATCTCACTGGAGTGATGTTGTGGCTCTTTGGTGTCTGGTAGCTGCTGCAATGATTCATCTCCACCAAAGCTCTGAGGAAACAGCTGGACAGCAGCATCACTTCTCTCCAGATGTTGTTACTCCTGCAGTGGAGGATTCACATCAACATTAAAGATTCTGTCAGCTCTCAGATAATCTATCAATCTTCACTGCATCCACTGATGACATGAAACTCATGAATCTGATCTATGAATTCACACTTTAGTTTGATGACTTTCTGATTGTTCCTGTAAGGTCACATCTCAACATCCATTAAGTTTGTTGATGTACATTTATGGTGCAAAATAGGATAAAATATAGGTGTCACAGTTTGAGTTCACCATTAGTGGTCATATCATACAGTTTTTGATATCAGTCAAAAACAGCCAAACACTTTCAGTACTTTCAGATATGAGAGTATACTTTCAGTATATTCATTACAGTATTATATCAGTATACTGTGGCTAGTTTCAGGAGCAGCAACAGAGGAGATCCTTCATACAGTATGTGCTCAGTGTTGATGACATGATGAAATACTCACGTGTGTCTGCATCTTTGACTCAAGAGGGTTCAAAGGTTGAAAACTCTGAATCTTTGAAAGAAAGATAAAGTCTCAGTAATTCAATTTAAACTATTAACTGTATTTGTTTGTACAGAGAGAGATAATCTGACAGAATACTCACCGTTTACAGGGCTGAACTCTGAAATACAGATGAGAGATTACAATATTCAAAAATTTAAAATGTCAAAAATTTATAGAAGCAAACAAAGAAAAAAACAATAGGTGGTTTTCACTGTATGTATTAATTTGACTTATTTCCGCTTTTATTTCAAATAGTAAGAGAGTAACTTTTCAGTTTGAGGTCAAGCTACTGAACATCATCATCATCATCATTATTTTCATTTATGACTAATGGTAGAAAATAAAAAGGTTTTGTCTGGATAATCTTTGTAATTATTTCCATCTGTGTAAATGGGTGAAAACGAAAAGTTTTGGCAGGTGAAATTTGTGTGTGTGTCAGGAAGTGTTTTTGTTGCAATACTCATTTCGGCCACAAGAGGGCACAAGTATACAACATGTTCTAAATGGGACTGAAAGTATTTGGTCCTGGTGAGTTTTAATTTCTCCTTATATTCGTGTCTTGTCTTCTTTTTGGCTAGAGATGTATTTTAATCAGTGTCAATCTGTTTTTATCATCATACAGTGAGAAGCGTAGTGACACATGAATATAAGAATGTCATCTATTTTCACAGATGGAAAAAAAACTTACAAAACATATTTTTTTTAAATCCTGGCAAGACTTTTTCTCCACTTGTTTCACAGTTGAAAAGAAATTAACCTCTGTGGTATAAATGTCTAAATTCAGCACTGGAATACATTAAAACAGTGATGTTAAAATGACTTCAAGTGCATTGTTGTCCCTCACCATTTTTTCTCCTTCTCCAGATGAAGACTCCAGCGATGCAGACTGCCAGGAGCAGCAGCAGTCCTACAACACCTCCAATAACAGGACCAGTAGGGGAGTCTGAGGGAGGAACTGGAACTAAAACAAAACATTCACAGTGTGTGTAGGACAATGCACCTGTGGTATTTCCACCTATAATTATCTAAACTGTGCTAATCAAACATCATTATTGAACATTTGATTTGTTACTTTGATCCCCTTAAAACACGGAGCTTTCTCCGTCATGATGCACAGACAGACTGCTGAGGAAATGGATGTGCAGAGTAGTAAATATGACTACAGCAGTTCAGTTATGCTGCCATAAGCAGATAATGTCTCTTTTTAAGTGAAATTCACATTACTGGACATGTTGATCTGATGGTTTAATTTGGCATCACAATAATCTATACAGTTACCACCTGCAGTTGAATACACCTTATTGGTTCTGACCTGTGTGTGTCCATCTTGTGTCTATGTTGAATGTGCATAAGGTAATAAGTACATTTGTTAACCCTGGACTAACCCTCAGCTCCATAAAGTCAGGACTGATAACTTTGTTTCAAACTCCTTCTAATTATAAAATCAGAACCCTGAGTTAAAATTTTAAGAACATTCACAGCAATTACATGTGTTTATTTCATTGGATAACAAATATTTTGAGGCAAAAACATTGTAAAATCAGTGTTCCAGTCTTACCACGGTTGGTCTTGATCACAGTTTTGTCCAGTTTGGTGATGATGTCGTCCTTCACACCAGAGAGATGAAACACACATTCATACCTCCTCCAGTCTTCAGGTGTGACTGATGAAATGTCCAGGTCAACATTCATCTGGAAGGATCCATCATGGTTGGGGAGGATCTCTCCAAGCTCCACGTCCTCATGAAGCTCCTCTCCATCTTTCCTCCAGAATATCTCGGCTCTGGCAGGGTAGAAACCTGTAGCGAAGCAGCTGACTGGAGAGGAGGGAGTCTTCTGAAGGAGAGACACTGAGGGAAGGTCTGGAGGTACAAAAGAGGAGGGGTTTAGAAAAAGAAGAGACATTTAAATATTGGGTCATGAAACTACATCAGGTTATGTGATTCTACCTGTTCTCAGTCGATAGCTCTTCCCAAGGTCCAAATATCTCTTCAAAAACTCAGGGAAAAGCTGGGTAAGTATGTTTTTCCAAACTTCATTTCTGAGTCTATCACTGTCCCAGATGTGTTTGATGTCGTTGGCTTCTGGTTTTTGTGCGATCCATGTCAGTGTCTTTGGGTCAAATGCTATGAAGTCTTCTCCATCAAGACCAAACTGACCAAATCCATTAACCTCTCCAGTCTCATCATCCCATTCACAGACGTCCATCCTCTGGGAGGTGTGGACAGCTGAGACAGAGACAGAGAGCAGAGTGAGATCCCATAGAGGGTTACAGGTGAGGCTGCATTTTAGAGAATGTCAAAGAGCATGTGGAAGAGTAACCGCTTCATCACAAGGACAACAGACAGAAATACAAACACTCACATCAAGTAGCGACGTAAACTTTCAACCAAAACTCAACACTTAAACACACAGATGAAATCAGACATGATAAGAAACGCAACAAACATACAAAAACATGCCAGATTCAAATCTAGATCTAATTCAGTCTTTCAGTGAATGCAGCACAAACTTACCAGATAAGCTAAGTGAAATATTAATATTGACCATCCATTTAGAAAGAGTTACATTACATGGTCAGTAAATGAGTGAGTGATATGAGGGAAGTATATGTGGATTTAACAAACATGTTAATGGAACTATATCTGTTTCCTATTTGACAAAATCACAACTTTGCATTTTTACATTACTTTTACTTACCTCCAGTTTTATTCAATTGGTCAGTTGTTTTTTTGTAGCTATGTAGGACTAACAGACACCTCTCAGTGTACCACTTAAAGGTCTCTGGATCATCATCTAGCACTTTTTGTGCCAAGTCCAGTTTAGTTTCTGGTTTCTTCCCGATGCTGTCACAGTGGCCTATTGGAATTTCATCAATGAACATAACAACCACAACATCTGGGATGTTTTTGACTCCAGAGGACCAGGTGTATTCAAACTTCAGCGAGTGCTGGACTGTAAGAAGAAGAAGTTTTATGGTTTTTCAAGTTCACATCCAGACTTATGACAAATACATAATTACATTTAATTACATTCAATATTTTGCTCAGCATGATTTCTAAGACATATAAAGTTAGTGACAAGCTGGTGATGAAAGTGGAACATAAGAAATCAAATCAATGCTAGATATGTTAATTATTATTGACACATTTGCTATAAACGACTGAATCAACTTTATTAACCTTACTGATCATAACTTTATATCAGGTTAGTAATGACTACACACTGTAAATATTCACATTTAAAACTAACTGAAATGATGAATCTGGATACAAATACTGTACACTACTATGGGATTCCTGAAAGTGCAAACATGTGATGAGCAAAGTATATGAAATTAAAGTATATTTTCTAATTAGTTTGCCTTATTATTGCCTTATAATATTCACCACCCCATTTCTTTTAGAAATTATATGATTTTATGATATTATTTAATTTGATGAAACACAAAATCTGTCTATAATAAAGAATGCAATAATAATATTTAACATGAGTGGTTAGTTCAGTTAGAAGCTTCTAGTTCAGTGACATCAGTATCAAAAACTTCAACCAAGAAGGAACAAAAGCCAACTGAATTAGGTCAAAGTCAGTAATAAATACATTTACTTAATAAATATACTTACACAACTGTTTAAAAAAGAGTATTACATTACCTGGAGTGGAAACGTGGCAAAAGAGGAGAAACAACAGAATCCTATTCATCTTGCTTTGATACAGACGTTAAAAACACTTGGAGGAAAGACTGTCGACAGCCCACACAGACAGGATGAGGGATTGGAATAAGTGGACTACCCAGAATAAAGGAAATATAGTTTTGCATCATGTGTTACCAGGAAGAGTCAATTCAATGTCTGACTCTATTTACAAGAAGTTTAATAGCATGTAGTAACATGAGCAACTGTTTATAGTCAAGAATAAAATTGATCCTAAAATCAGAAAATGAGAAAAAAAGTTACACAATTAAGAAAGTGTAAGAGCAGCTCAAAGATGCTCTTTAGAAGGCAGAGTGCACCAGCAGGCAAAGTAAGACACGTTTATCTACAGTATACAGTACAGCACAATTCATACAATGTGGCACCTTCAAAGTGCCTGATAGAAATTAATTCATTTTAAAACTAGTGAATGACTCACTTGTTTGCAGCTGAAGTCCAAAGCACATTGTGTTATGAAACACAGAATGTGATTAAACATGACGCACTTCTTCACCTGAAGAGTTAATAATGTTACCAGCTGCAGTTTACCAGAGAATTATGTTTCTTTCTTTTAAGCTGTGAATGCATTACAGTAGAAATGGTCAAGATCCAGTGATCATGATGTGACACAGATGCACAAACAACCACTTTAGATCATTTATTCAACCTGGGTAATAAGTTTAGTTGAAAGGATACACATGACTGCATTACTATTGTTGTATCTCAATGTCTCAACTTCCCATAGTAACAAGAAACCTGCTGAACTTGTTTCTATTTTCAGTTTACCTTTTCTCTCATAGTTCAGATTTCTGTGTGATAAATCACATACAGACTCTCTGGATTGTTAACATATCAACATTTACAGGAATGTCAGTAATTATAAGTTAACATTACAAAGTAATACAAAGGAAATTAGGAATCAGAAAGTTTTTTAATAAAGTTTAAAAACTTGAATGTTAATATGGATTAATATTACATAATGGTGCTTACCATTAATATTGTACTTTCAGTGTTTTAGTCTCAATCCCACTGGCTCCCAAACTAGGGGTCGGGCCCCTCCAAATGCAAGGCAGGCAAAGCAAGGCACATTTATTTGTACAGCACATTTCAACATCAAGGCAATTAATCTGTATAATTTAGCTTTCTAATGTATTATTTTATTGGACAGTTTTCGTCATATAAAGAAAATAAATAATTCAAAAGGTATAGTAAGCGATATGGGGGAAACTAGGATAAAGTTGTTGATATTTGAGTGAAAACCAAAACACCACCCCTCCCCTCCCTTTGTGCTCTTTCTGGGGCTCCACCCCGAAGTTCATGGACGCGCATTGTCACAGTAACGGACGTAACCACTGCGCAAGCTTCATTTTGATAGCAGCATTAATTGCTCTGATAGTACAGGTGGGTAGCCTGGCTAACACCAGACCGCGTCTCGATCTCATGTGAGATTAGTGTGATAGCAAACCTGTGTTTATATGTCTTCATGACTGTAAACACTTTGAAAGCAGCGAACAAACACCAGATACAGCGAGCAACTACACAGCAGCTACGTTGTAGGTTACGTTAGCACGATGCTAACGTTAGCACGCGAAGCCAACGTGCAGAGCGTCAAACAAGCTGTAGTAACAACTCTGCTACTTTACAGCTAACATCACAACAACAACATATCCAGACTAGACATTGAGCTGAATATCAGCAGGTAACGTTACAGTTCATGTGAAACAGACAGACAAGATACTGCAGAGTACGGAGGCATTCAATCCTCCTCAGCTCTTTAACCTGACATAAAGCTGAAGACCTACAACGAGACACATTGATGATACTGCTCTTGAACGCGAGGAATCATTCTGCAGTTCCAGCTTCCTTCCTCAAGATGGCGACATCGCAGCTTTGCAAATTCAACAAGTAATTGATAGAAACAGCTGTCATTGGTTGACATCCTGCAGGTTACAGGAGTCTATACTCACAGACTCCACTTTAAAAGCAAATGTATTGCCCCTTGTATTAGTTATGTTTTTTATAGATTGAAGAGAAGAAGTTCATGGTGAATGGATCTAAACAAACCTATGTGGAGACTGAGTTGGAGCTGTGTTCATGCCCTGCAGGACAAACTGGAGCATCACACCACCAGGCCAGCATCAGGCATCAGTGGATAAAACCTACAGCTGTTTGTCCAACATTTTCCTTCCAACAAGTCCAGAGATGATGAGAGAGAACTGCTGAAACTAACATTAGGAGGTCAAGTCATTATTTTCATAACTGGTATATCAAGACTCCCAACATCCCCAGTTTAAATGACACAATAAAGGATAGATGTTTCATTTGAATTCAGCAGAGACAAGCCTCACTAGAGTGTTTCCCAGAACTTGTTTCAAAACCTTTAAACACACGTATGACAGGAACACCTCTTATTCAGGTTTTCAGGAGGATTTTATTTATTAATTGAAGGTAAATATAAACCATATTACAACAAATTAACACAAAAGTTACAGTAGAGAATGTAGCAGTCTTTCTAAACAAAATTCAGGTAAGTACACTGAATTGAAAAAAAGAAGAAATATAAAAATGTTTTTCTAATTCTCATTATGAACAGACTAGACATGATTTCTATGCCTTTGTATAACACATCTGAGAGCTGTGTGTTAGAAGGCATAACTCAGGTATTTACATTTTATTTAAAGTGGGAGAAGTTTGTATGCAGTGTTCAAACTATGGGAGAAATCACAATGAAACTGGGAAACAAAAATATTAATAAGCTTTATCAACTGTGCAGAATCTTCATTAATGCTTCTAAAACGAAACTGTGAAACTAATTGTGAGTAAAAGCATGAGTAGTTGAACTTCTAACGGTTTAAGTGTCATCATGTCTCCCACTATTGGATATAATGCTAATGATCATCAAAAACAGTATAAATTTGATATTCAAAGATAAAAGATGCCTCACTGGAGTGATGTTGTGGCTCTTTGGTGTCTGGTAGCTGCTGCAGTGATTCATCTCCACCAAAGCTCTGAGGAAACAGCTGGACAGCAGCATCACTTCTCTCCAGATATTGTTACTCCTGCAGTGGAGGATTCACATCAACATTAAAGCTTCTGTCAGCTCTCAGATAATCTATCAATCTTCACTGCATCCACTGATGACATGAAGCTCATAAATCTGACCTATGAATTCACACTTTAGTTTGATGTATCCTGTGATTTGAGTTCACTATTAGTGGTCATATCATACAGTTTTTGATATCAGTCAAAAACAGCCAAACACTTTCAGTACTTTCAGATATGAGAGTATACTTTCAGTATATTAATTACAGTATTATATCAGTATACTGTGGCTAGTTTCAGGAGCAGCAAGAGAGGAGATTCTTCATACAGTATCTGCTTAGTGTTGATGACATGATGAAATACTCACGTGTGTCTGCATTTTTGACTCAAGAGGGTTCAAAGGTTGAAAACTCTGAATCTTTGAAAGAAAGATGAAGTCTCAGTAATTCAATTTAAACTATTAACTGTATTTGTCTGAGCAGAGAGAGATAATCTGACAGAATACTCACCGTTTACAGGGATGAACTCTGAAATACAGATGAGATTGCATTTTTTCAAAATTTAAAATGTCACATTGTATTAAAGCAAACAAAGAAAAAACTAGTTTAATAGAACCACTGTATGTATTAATTTCACTTATTTCAAATGGTAAGAGATTGTATTGTATTGTATGCATACTGTTATTTGTATGAAAGCCCTGAAAGGCAAGTGAGCTTTCTACATTATTGTGTTTATGACTAATGGTAAAAAAATTAAAAGATTTTGTCTGGATAATCTTAATTTTTTTCATCTGTGTAAATGGGTGAAAACGAAAAGTTTTGGCAGGTGAAATTTGTTTGTGTCACGAATTGTTTTTGTTGCAATACTCATTTCGGCCACAAGATGGCAGAAGTATACAACATGTTCTAAATGGGACTGAAAGTATTTGGTCCTGGTGAGTTTTGATTTCCCAATGTATTCAAAACATTAGGTACATATATTACTGTTGTGTCTTCCTTTTGGCTAGAGATGTATTTTAATCAGCTCCAATCTGTTTTTATCGTCATACACTGAACAACATAGTGACACGTGAAAATAAAAATTTCATCTATTTTCACAGATGAAAAAAAAAACTTACAAAAAGTATATTTTTTAATTCCTAGCAATTTTTTTCTCCACTTGTTTCACAGTTGAAAAGGAATTAACCTCTGAAGGATAAATGTCTAAATTCAGTACTGGAATACATTAAAACAGTAGAGTCAAAATAACTTCAAGTGCATTGTTGTCTCTCACCATTTTTTCTCCTTCTCCAGATGAAGACTCCAGCGATGCAGACTGCCAGGAGCAGCAGCAGTCCTACAACAGCTCCAATAACAGGACCAGTAGGGGAGTGTGAGGGAGGAACTGGAACCAAAACAAAACATTCACAGGGTGTGTAGGACAATGCACCTGTGGTATTTCCACCTATAATTATCTAAACTGTGATAATCAAACATCATTATTGAAAATGTAATTTGTTACTTAGACCCCCTTAAAACACGGAGCTTTCTCCGTCATGATGCACAGACAGACTGCTGAGGAAATGGATGTGCAGGGTTGTAAATGTGACTACAGCAGCTCAGTTATGCTGCCATAAGCAGATGGCGTTTCTTTTTAAGTGAAATTCACATTACTGGACATGTTGATCTGATGGTTTAATTTGGCATCACAATAATCTATACAGTTACCATCTGCAGTTGAATACACCTTATTGCTTCTGACCTGTGTGTGTCCATCTTAAAGACTCAAGTTTATTTGTCATTTTACATGTTTGCACGTGAAAACGAAATTTGTACTCAGGTCCAGCAGCGTACAATACAATGAGTGAGTCTACAAAAGCTATAATAAGTAAATCACAGACTTGTGTCTATGTTGAATGTGCATAAAGTAATAAGTACATTTGTTAACCCTGGACTAACCCTCAGCTCCATAACGTCAGGACTGATAACTTTGTTTCAAACTCATTCAAATTATAAAATCAGAACCCTGAGTTAAAATGTTAAGAATATTCACAGTGATCACGTGTTTATTTCATTGGATAACAAACATTTTGAGTCAAAAACATTGTAAAATCAGTGTTCCAGTCTTACCACGGTTGGTCTTGATCACAGTTTTGTCCAGTTTGGTGATGATGTCGTCCTTCACACCAGAGAGATGAAACACACATTCATACCTCCTCCAGTCTTCAGGTGTGACTGATGAAAGATACAGGTCAACATTCATCTGGAAGGATCCATCATGGTTGGGGAGGATCTCTCCAAGCTCCACGTTCTCATGAAGCTCCTCTCCATCTTTCCTCCAGAATATCTCGGCTCTGTCAGGGTAGAAACCTGTAGCGAAGCAGCTGACTGGAGAGGAGGGAGTCTTCTGGAGGAGAGACACTGAGGGAAGGTCTGGAGGGACAAAAAGGAAAGGGGTTTAGAAACAGTAGAGACATTTAAATATTGGGTCATGAAACTACACCAGGTCACGTGATTCTACCTGTTCTCAGCAGATAGCTCTTCCCAAGGTCAAAATATCTCTTCAAAAACTCAGGGAAAAGATGAGTGAGTATGTTTTTCCGATTTGCATTTTTGGGTCTATTGCTGTCCAAGATGTGTTTGGTACCTTCAGCTTCTGGTTTTTGTGCGATCCATGTCATTGACTTTGGGTCAAACGCTAAGAAGTCTTCTCCATCAAGACCAAACTGAATGAATGCATTAACCTCTCCAGTCTCATTGTCCCATTCACAGCCCTCAATCCTCTGGGAGGTGTGGACAGCTGAGACAGAGCCTGAGAGCAGAGTGAGATCCCACAGAGGGTTACAGGTGACGCTGCATTTTAGAGAATGTCAAAGAGCATGTGGAAGAATTATTGCTTCATCACAAGGACAACACACAGAAATACAAACACTCACATCAAGTAGCGATGTAAACTTTCAACTGAAACTTTACATTTAAATATATAGATGAAATCAGACATGATAAGAAAGGCAACAAACACACAAAAACATGCCAGATTCAAATCTAGATCTAGTTCAGTCTTTCAGTGAATGCAGCACAAAGTTACCAGATAAGCTAAGTGAAATATTAACATTGACCATCCATTTAGAAAGAGTCACATTACACGGTCAGTAATTGAGTGAGTGATATGAGGGAAGTATATGTGGATTTAACAAACATGTTAATGGAACTATATCTGTTTGCTATTTGACAAAATCACAACTTAGTGCTTTTACATTACTTTTACTTACCTCCAGATTCCTTATAATTGTCAATTAATGCTTTGGACTCTTGTAGGATTAACAGACACCTCTCAGTGTACCACTTAAATTGCTCTGGATCATCTTCTAGTAGTTTTTGTAGCGAGTCCAGTTTAGCTTTTGCTTTCTTCCCGATGCTGTCACAGTGACCTATTGGAACTTCATCAATGAACCCAACAACCACAAAATCTGGGATGTTTTTGACTCCAGAGGATATGGTGAAGTCAAACGTCAGCGAGTGCTGGACTGTAAGAGGAAGAAGTTTAATGGTTTTTAAGTTCATTTTCAGAATTATGACAAATACATAATTACATTTAATTACATTCAATATTTTGCCCAGCATGATTTATAAGATATAAAGTTAGTGACAAGCTGGTGATGAAAGTGGAACATAAGAACCTGATATTATAATTGTACTGGAAGCCAACTCAAAACACAAATCAATGCTAGATATGTTAATTATTATTTACACATTTGCTATAACGACTGAATCAACTTTATTAACCTTTACTGATCATAACTTTATATCAGGTTAGTAATGACTACACACTGTAAATATTCACATTTAAAACTAACTGAAATGATGAATCTGGATACAAATACTGTACACTACTATGGGATTCCTGAAAGTGCAAACATGTGATGAGCAAAGTATATGAAATTAAAGTATCTTCTCACCACCCCATTTCTTTTAGAAATGATATGATTTTATGATATTATTTAATTTGATGAAACACAAAATCTGTCTATAATAAATAATGCCATAATAATATTTAACATGAGTTGTTAGTTCAGTTAGAAGCTTCTAGTTCAGTGACATCAGTATCAAAAACTTCAACCAAGAAGGAACAAAAGCCAACTGAATTAGGTCAAAGTCAGTAATAAATACACTTACTTAATGAATATACTTACACAACTGTTTAAAAAAGAGTATTACATTACCTGGAGTGGAAACGTGGCAAAAGAGGAGAAACAACAGAATCCTATTCATCTTGCTTTGATACAGACGTTAAAAACACTTGGAGGAAAGACTGTCGACAGCCCACACAGACAGGATGAGGGATTGGAATAAGTGGACTACCCAGAATAAAGGAAATATAGTTTTGCATCATGTGTTACCAGGAAGAGTCAATTCAATGTCTGACTCTATTTACAAGAAGTTTAATAGCATGTAGTAACATGAGCAACTGTTTATAGTCAAGAATAAAATTGATCCTAAAATCAGAAAATGAGAAAAAAAGTTACACAATTAAGAAAGTGTAAGAGCAGCTCAAAGATGCTCTTTAGAAGACAGAGTGCACCACCAGGCAAAGTAAGACACGTTTATCTACAGTATACAGTACAGCACAATTCATACAATGTGTCACCTTCAAAATGCCTGATAGAAATTAATTCATTTTAAAACTAGTGAATGACTCACTTGTTTGCAGCTGAAGTCCAAAGCACATTGTGTTATGAAACACAGAATGTGATTAAACATGACGCACTTCTTCACCTGAAGAGTTAATAATGTTACCAGCTGCAGTTTACCAGAGAATTATTATGTTTCTTTCTTTTAAGCTGTGAAAGCATTACAGTAGAAATGGTCAAGATCTAGTGATCATGATGTGACACAGATGTACAAACAACCACTTTAGATCATTTAGATATTCAACCTGGGTAATAAGTTTAGTTGAAAGGATACACATGACTGTAACAAGAAACCTGCTGAACTTGTTTCTATTTTCAGTTTACCTTTTCTCTCATAGTTCAGATTTCTGTGTGATAAATCACGTACAGACTCTCTGGATTGTTAACATATCAACATTTACAGGAATGTCAGTAATTATAAGTTAACATTACAAAGTAATACAAAGGAAATTAGGAATCAGAAAGTTTTTTTAATAAAGTTTAAAAACTTGAATGTTAATATGGATTAATATTACATAATGGTGCTTACCATTAATATTCTACTTTCAGGGTTTTAGTCTCAATCCCACTGGCTCCCAAACTAGGGGTCGGGCCCCTCCAAATGCAAGGCAGGCAAAGCAAGGCACATTTCAGCACATTTCAACATCAAGGCAATTCAGCTAATCTGTATAATTTTGCTTTCTGATGTATTATTTTATTGGACAGTTTTCGTCATATAAAGAAAATAAATAATTTAGGTATAGTAAGCGATGTGGGGGAAAACGAGGATAAAGTTGTTATTTCAGTGAAAACCAAAACACCACCCCTCCACTCCCTTCGTGCTCCTTCTGGGGCTCCACACCCGAAGTTCATGGACGCGCATTGTCACAGTAACGGACGTAACACTGCGCAAGCTTCAGTTTGATAGCAGCATTAATTGCTCTGATAGTACAGGTGGCTAGCCTGGCTAACACCAGACCGCGTCTCAATCTCATGTAAGATTATTGTGATAGCAAACCTGTGTTTATATGTCTTCATGACTGTAAACACTTTGAAAGCAGTGAACAAACACCAGATACAGCGAGCAACTACACAGCAGCTACGTTGTAGGTTACGTTAGCACGATGCTAACGTTAGCACGCGAAGCTAACGTGCAGAGCGTCAAACAGCTGTAGTAACAACTCTGCTACTTTACAGCTAACATCACAACAACAACATATCCTGACTAACTAGACATTGAGCTGAATGTCAGCAGGTGACGTTACAGTTCATGTGAAACAGACAGACAAGATACTGCAGAGTACAAAGGCCTTCAATCCTCAGCTCTTTAAACTCCTGACATAAAGGCTGAAGACCTATAACGAGACACATTGATGATGCTGCTCTTGAACGCTGGGAATCATTCTGCAGTTCCAGCTTCCTTCCTCAAGATGGCGACATCGCAGATTTGCAAATTCAACAAGTAATTGATCTAAACAGCTGTCATTAACTGACATCCTGCAGGTTACAGGTTACAGGAGTCTATACTCACAGACTCCACTTTAAAAGCAAATATATTGCCCTTTGTATTAGTTATGTTTTTTTATAGATTGAAGAGAAGAAGTTCATGGTGAATGGATCTAAACAAACCTATGTGGAGACTGAGTTGGAGCTGTGTTCATGCCCTGCAGGACAAACTGGAGCATCACACCACCAGGCCAACATCAGGCATCAGTGGATAAAACCTACAGCTGTTTGTCCAACATTTTCATTCCAACAAGTCCAGAGATGATGAGAGAGAACTGCTGAAACTAACATTAGGAGGTCAAGTCATTATTTTCATAACTGGTATATCAAGACTCCCAACATCCCCAGTTTAAATGACACAATAAGGGATAGATGCTTCATTTGAATTCAGCAAAGATAAGCCTCCCCAGCTAGCAATAGGTCAGCGGCCCACTGTCGGCCCACCAGCGGCAGAGTTGTCGGTCCAACGGCGGTTCCCACCAGTGGCCCACTGGCGTTTTGCTCATCGGTTCTCTGGCGGTCCGCCAGCGGCTCACAAGCGGTTTCAGATAAAGGGCCGCCCTTTTGCCGCTCGTTTCCCACCAATATCTTATTAGCGTTATTATGGCCATATAATTCAAATTAGGTACTAAAATACCAACTTAACACATTACATTTTCTCTCAATCAGAACAATGTATAGTTATTTACAGGGTTTACCAAGTTTACTAAGGTGAAGAGAGTGCCTGCTGATAAGAAACCTATAAATGTATTCTGTAATTTATAAATAATTCAGCAATCTTTCAGATGCAACAAGAGAATGTATGAAGATCATGCCATGTATACCAAACACAATACCTTTCTAGGAAATGGAAAGTTAGTATAAAAACTCAAATCTTAAACAACTGTTACACAGACTGACCACAGTATAAGGTTCAGTACATTTGTTTATTTTTTTGTGTTCACAAAAAAGTCAAAGTTATATATACATATATACAATACACATATTAATACATGAAAATGTCAGTAATGTGGAAAGAAAGAAAAGTGTAGTGTGAGCATGGTCTGTTGCAGTGGTCAAAAAAGATAGGATCAAATAAATACAAAATTATTAATTCACAAACTCCCCATTCCCCACATTTTTCTGCCTTTCTTTTCTCCCTCCCTCTCTATCAGCTGCCCCCTTTAAGTAGAGTGCAACTTCTTTTTGCAGATCTTCCTCTGTTGCAGTGTTCACTACTCTCCTCACAGCTCCTGCAGTAAAAGAAGGAGTAAGTAAGAAAAAATATTTGTGTGGGACAGTGTGTGTCTTTGTAACTGGAGGTCATCCTGTGCAGTCGACCTAGCCTTGAACCCGCCCCCTCAGAACAAAGGTTTGCTGATGGTCTACATCGAGCTGTGCTCACTGGCATCCATTACATTTGTAGGGATGGTGGTTTGTATGTGTGAGACATAAAGTATGCAGAGAAATTTTGAATTATTCTAGTGGTGGCAGATGGAGGGGCAGAATGAAAGGTATGATGTATGGCATAATGGGGCCAGTGGTTAACAAGTAACTCAATGTATATGACAAATGAAAATCTTTGTATGCTTGAACACTTCACAATAGCAATTCAAAATTAAAAGTTTTTCAGCTTACTGTGTAACACATTCTTTAAGTGTAGGGACTTAAACGCCACCTTTCCTCCAGCACCAGTCCAGTTCAGTTTCAGTGCCACTGATCTCTTCATGACTCTGCCCAACATCCTCTTTACTGCATCTCTGGTGTTTTTCCCCCCCAAAACAAGTATGTATGTTCACCTGCAATACAAAGACCAAAATTACAAAGCCATAACTTTCAGTCAAACATCTTAGCTGTTTTCAGCTTTAGCTGTTTTGATATTTCATGTACAACCTTTAAATACATAGGGTATATATGACGACAAAAATTGGACAACAAATGATTTATTGAGCAGACAACGCTCCACTTGGGAATGGGACCTAACTTTAACAACGCTCAAGGAATAGGCTATATGCACACATCCACTACTTTCTGAATTTGAGGTTGCTCCTGGTTTCCTGTCTTACATTATTGGACAAACTGATTAATCCAGGTGTGTCTAATCTCACAGCTATGGTCAGACACACCTGGATTAATCAGTTTGTCCAATAATGTAAGACAGGAAACCAGGAGCAACCTCAAATTCAGGAAGTAGTGGATGTGTGCATATAGCCTATTGTATGCCTTCAATAATCTTATTGCAACAACATTTCAAAAACCAGACATACCAGTTTATTCTTTGAATCGCTGTCAGAAGCAAGCCGCCTCTCCAGGTCTTCCAGCTGCTCGGCGTCATTTAATGGCAGATCAGTATCCTCCAAAAGGCAAAGGTCTGCCGCCACACCACCACCACCTAACCTTTGCAGCAAAGCTGTATTTACAGCCACCTGCTGCTTCACCTCCTTCACCTCCTCTTCAATTATGCGGAGATGCTGCAGCACAAGTCTGTAAAAATCTATGAATCAAAAACAAAAGATTGGAATTCAAAAGACAAAAAGTAAAGATGTAGGAATTCAGTTGCTTGGTTTCCACTTACAGGTATAACAAGTGAGCATTGATATTTTGTATAGATATATTACCCTCAGAGTGACCAGAAGGCACAGGTGAGGGTGTGGTGGAGACCCTGCTGGATTCTGTTTATAAAAATGAACGTACATGGCACAGCATTAGATTTGAGAAGACATGACATACAAACAGAGTTTATGAAATGCAGAAGGTGTGTTCAGTGAGATGATTGCTGCAGTAGTATTAAGGCACTACATTACACTTAGCTGACACCTTTGTACACAGCAACTTATAAAATAGATGATGAGCAAAGCAACAGAAGGCAGGGTGTCAAATGGAATATAGATTCAAGTACACAACGCTGCCAAAACAGGGTTAATGAAGCAAATCTGCCATAGCATATATTTACCTCCGTGGAAAGATGATACAAGCAGAGGCGTGAGCGAGGTGGATGGATGTTGTGGTGGTGCCTGGCTGGTAAACTCTGTTGTACAGATTGGAAATGCACAAGGTGTGTTTAGTGAGATGACCAAACAATAACCTTTAACCATTATGCCACAGTTGCCCAAAGTAGAAAGGAGGTAAGGAAGTGAGTGATTTTACCTCCATAATATGTGGATGGATGTTCAAACGAGTGACTGGTTGCCTGGTTGGAAAACACTGGAAACAGAGTGACAAGAGACATGATATGCAAATATTCATGGTAATTAGAAGACCTGGTACTAACTGCACAGTGGCCAATATTACCTGCAGGGTAAGTACTGGTCCTGGTGAATGGAGGGGTACTGCTGGATTGACTGTAAACTGTTTGAAAGAGGTTAAGACATAAAGGTGTCCAATGGAATATAGATTTCAGCAAGCAAAACTCCTAGAGTTAATGAAGCAAATCATGTATTTACCTCCTTGGCTGGATGATGAAAGCAGAGGCGTGAGGGAGGTGGATGGATGTTGTGGTGGTGCATGGCTGGGTGTTGGCAGCAGAGGCGTGAGCGAGGTGGGTGGATGTTGTGGTGGTGCCTGGCTGGTAAACTCTGTTGTACAGATTGGAAATGCACAAGGTGTCTTAGCTGACATTTTTGTCCAAAGCAACTTATAAAATAGACGATGAGCAAAGCAACATATGCAGATGGCAGAGTGTCAAATGTGGGTGCACGAAATGTAAAGCAACTTACAACACAGACCATGAACAAGCAACAGATATGAAGAAAATAGATTTTATCACTAACTTGGATTTGGTGCAGCAATTGTTTTGGTTGCCATTCGGGGAATTTTTGGAGCTGGAGGGTGATTGTGACAGTCATCCTCATCACTGAGTTCGTCAGAGTTCGAAAATTTGGCCTAGGGATTACACAAATTAGAAAAGGTTAAAGAATGTAATATTGAGGGCAATATCATTGGTGAAAATAATATTTATGATTGGAGTTATAAATGTCACATTATACATCCATAATGAAAAAATATTATCTTACTTTCTTTTCCTTTTCATGATCCCATGATCCTCGTCTGTGTCGAGTGTCTCTCCTTTTTTAGCTTCTGAGCCTTTCTGAGCCTTTTCATACGTTTCTTTATAAAACAAAAAACAAAAAAAAAGCAAAATTCAAATGGTTGACTTGTCTCATTTTCTCCCAAATCATAAGACTGCATTAAGATTTTTTAAAAATACACACAGCCTACCTTTCACTTTTTTTCATTTGTTAATTAATATCTCGACGTGCTGTTATCACTCTGCCTCTCCTCCTACACACGGTCTCAGCTGTTTGCTCGGCGCTGTGTGGGAGAGGCTCATCTGTTTACTAGTTAGCTGCGTTAGCTTCGTTAGCTCCTTTAGTGTGGCTACAGTTGAACTGGAGCGATCTTTTTTTAACGAAATGAGCAGCGATACAAATAACCTGCATACTGCGTCTCTGTTAAAGTTTAGCGTTACTTTAGAAATTCATTTTTAATGGATCATGATGTACCATACGTCTTTTCCGGTTAGTTGCCATGGAAACAAGACGCTTTGTCAGTGGAAGCTACGCCAAGGACCAGAGTGAAAATAGTTGTGTGAAAAAATGAAAATGTAACGAGTTTGAAACACCCACTGCTGCTGCTGTTTTTAAAACCGTTACAATGTCTGAAACGGTTTTCCTCTCCTCTGATGCTTACGACATGTAAGCTTACGACATGTAAGCATCAGAGGAGAGAGACTGCCCTAGGGAGGACAAAACATACGACTTAAGTTTGGGTACTTGATGTCTTAAGACATTTCATGGTCAAAATAGTATTAAATATGAATAAATAAACGAATTTCGAATATGAGTTTTGGACAAAAGTCAAAGCCCTATGAACGCTAAAACTGCCATAACGGCTACCATTGACAGTCGTTATAGCTGTTGTCAACGGTTACGGTCGAGATATTGATTAACAAATGGAAAAAACAACGTTCAATCAAAGGCATCTACAAAAATACAAATGTACACAAATATAAATGTATGTGAACATGATTAAAATAATAAAATAATAATATATACAACCTTTAAGGCATTTTCATCCGTAACCGTAACAACGGTTATACAGCTATAACGGCTGTCAATGGTAGCCTATGCTAACCGATAGCGATTTTTTTCTTTTTTCTAACCTGTCTTGCTGCCAGAATAACATGTCATACCACAACAGACAACACAGAGTTTAACCTGAAAACTGACATAAGTGCTGGCTAGTATTACGCTTTTAATATAACTTGTATATGATAACTGTAGAAGAGACATATCTTACCTACAGTATAGTCCTATTACGCTGTGGCGATCGTTCGGTCCACTTGACGTTTGCGTCCGTTGCTGTCAAAAATTGGGTAGCGGTCCTCCAGCAGTCCAAGGGTGGCGTGCCGCCACCATCGCGCGCACCATCCCTAGCGCGCCATCGGGTCGCCAACCAAAATCCACTCACGGCCCGATAGGTGATTTGTAATTGGCAGCGGCCCGACTTCGGACCACAGCTGGCATACCACCGGCGGCTTGCCGACCAAAAGCCACCAGTGGTCCACTATATACATGCTATCTGGGTCACTAGAGTGTTTCCCAGAACTTGTTACAAAACCTTTAAACACACGTATGACAGGAACACCTCTTATTCAGGTTTTCAGGAGGATTTTATTTATTAATTGAAGATAAATATAAACCATATTACAACAAATTAACACAAAAATTACATTAGAGAATGTAGCAGCCTTTCTAAGCAAAATTCTGGTAAGTACACTGAATTGAAAAAATTGATTGAATTGCTTTCTATGCCTTTGTATAACACATCTGAGAGCTGTGTGTTAGAAGGCATAACTCAGGTATTTACATTTTATTTAAAGTGGGAGAAGTGTGTATGCAGTGTTCAAACTATGGTAGAAATCACAATGAAACTGAGCAACAAAACTATTAATAAGCTTTATCAACCGTGCAGAATCTTCATTATGCTTCTAAAACGAAACTGTGAAACTAATTGTGAGTAAAAGCATGAGTAGTTGAACTTCTAACGGTTTAAGTGTCATCATGTCTCCCACTATTGGATATAATGCTAATGATCATCAAAAACAGTATAAATTTGATATTCGAAGATAAAAGATGCCTCACTGGAGTGATGTTGTGGCTCTTTGGTGTCTGGTAGCTGCTGCAATGATTCATCTCCACCAAAGCTCTGAGAAAACAGCTTGACAGCAGCATCACTTCTCTCCAGATGTTGTTACTCCTGCAGTGGAGGATTCACATCAACATTAAAGCTTCTGTCAGCTCTCAGATAATCTTCACACATATCAATCTTCACTGCATCCACTGATGACATGAAACTCATGAATCTGATCTATGAATTCACACTTTAGTTTGATGACTTTCTGATTGTTCCTGTAAGGTCACATCTCAACATTCATTAAGTTTGTTAATGTACGTTTATGGTGCAAAATAGGATAAAATATAGATGTCACAGTTTGAGTTCACTATTAGTGGTCATATCATACAGTTTTTGATATCAGTCAAAAACAGCCAAACACTTTCAGTACTTTCAGATATGAGAGTATACTTTCAGTATATTCATTACAGTATTATATCAGTATACTGTAGCTAGTTTCAGGAGCAGCAACAGAGGAGATCCTTCATACAGTATCTGCTCAGTGTTGATGACATGATGAAATACTCACATGTGTCTGCATCTTTGACTCAAGAGGTTCAATGGTTGGCAACTCAGAAGCTTTGAAAGAAAAATAAAGCGTCAGTAATTCAATTTAAACTATTAACTGTATTTGTTTGATAATCTGATAATCTGACAGAATACTCACCGTTTACAGGGATGAACTCTGAAATACAGATAAGAGATTACAGTATTTAAACATTTAAAAAGCAAACAAAGAAAAAAACTAATAGATGTTTTTCAGTGCAAGTATTATGTACTTTTATTTCAAATGGTAAGAGAGTAACTTTCCAGTTAGAGGTTAAGCTACTGAACATCAGCCAGGTTACACTGTTATTTGTATGAAAGCCCTGAAAGGCAAGTGAGCTTTCTACATTATTTTCTCTCCTGTGTTTATGACTCAAGAACAGTTTTAAAAAAAAAAGAAAAGATTTAGTCATTTTAATCTGTGTAAATGGATGAAAAAATATTTTGATGGGTGAAAAGTGTTATTGTTGCAATACTAATTTCGGCCACATGAGGGCACAAGTGTAAAACTACCATGTTCTAAATGGGACTGAAAGTATTTGGTCCTGGTGAGTTTTAATTTCCCAATGTATTCAAAACATTAGATACATATATTCGTGTCATGTCTTCCTTCTGGCTAGAGACGTATTAAATATAAATCAACTTAGAAATAAACTTATATCTTAATTGCCACCTGTTCTTGAGTCATAAACCATAAACAAAGTACCAACACAATTTAGATGAGACTTACAAATTGGATCTCCAGAAATGTTTTAGTTTTTTCTCTTTCAGGACTTCCGTATTTTTGTTTTATTCATTGATAATATATATTGTTCTGATATATAAATGTCTAAATTCAGTACTGGAATACGTTAACAGTGGAGTTAAAATGACTTCAAGTGCATTGTTGTCTCTCACCATTTTTTCTCCTTCTCCAGATGAAGACTCCAGCGATGCAGACTGCCAGGAACAGCAGCAGTCCTACAACACCTCCAATAACAGGACCAGTAGGGGAGTCTGAGGGAGGAACTGGAACTAAAACAAAACATTCACAGTGTGAAGGGGGCACACACAGGACTTTCTCTGTGAGGGTTTGAGAGATTTCTGCTGAGAAAACATTATTGTCTAGCATGTGCAGAGATGTAAATATGAGTACAGCAGCTCAATTAATAACAAAAACAACAACAAGTAGTAATACAAAGTAGAAATACAATAAAATAAAGTGAAAATGCACTACATAAAAAAGTTTGATAATAAGAAAAAACAAAAATATAAAATGCAAATAATTTTCAGTTATCAGATCATTAACCAGGATGGATTTGTTGGCCAATGATCTGACATTTAAAAAAGCTAATTTTAGCCACTAATGAGAGGCAGATACTTTAACAACAAAGCATTTTAAGTTCATTTTTGTTCTGACACACGTCTTTGGCTTCTCCATGGAAACAGCAGCCAAGTCCTATGAGTATTGTAATATTCTTTGCAGTCCGCAATGATAAAATCAAAAACTAAATGTGGTTTCTCAGAAACAAAATTTAAATAATTGAAAATTCAGTAACAATATAAACACATAGGATTGTTACATTATTTAGGAGAGTTTTGAGTTTGTATTTTAAGCAATATTGAGGATATTGTTTGAAGAAAATTTTAAAAAGGGAATACAGGATGAATAAAAAACGCTTCCTACACCAGTGATATCTCTATCTCCCAGTGATACAACTCTATGGTCTCACAAAAGAAACTAATGATCTGCATCAAAGAAGAAATGTGTCATCCATCATGTCTTGGCCACTGTGGCTATGATTTAGACCATTCCTTCTTTAAGCATGTTTTAATCTTGCAAGTGAAGTGCAAGTTAGAAAAGTGCTATACTAAATTGCTGGATATCACACACAAGATAATTTAAAACTCTCTGTGACCAACCTGTATATTATAAAATAAAATATCCTCTAGTATCACTGTCTGACAGTTGATCTGACCAATGATCCTGGTAAAGGCCAAAAGCTAAACTGACAAGAAATTGAGACCAGCATGAGTTTCTCACGTCCGATTTTGCTGATCCTGCCTTTAACCATGTTGATCACAGTTTTGTCCAGTTTGGTGATGATGTCGTCCTTCACACCAGAGAGCCGAAACACACATTCATAGCCCCTCCAGTCTTCAGGTGTGACTGATGAAAGGTTCAGGTCAACACTCATCTGGAAGGATCCATCATGGTTGGGGAGGATCTCTCCAAGCTCCACATCCTCATGAAGCTCCTCTCCATCTTTCCTCCAGAACATCTCAGCCCTGGCAGGGTAGAAACCTGTAGCGAAGCAGCTGACTGGAGAGGAGGGAGTCTTCTGGAGGAGAAACACTGAGGGAAGAACTAGAGAGACAATGAGAGACTTTCTTTGAAGGGAAGGTCTGAAGAGAGAGAGAGAGTGAGCTAGAGTGAGAGAGACCAGCTTCTCCTGGGGATCTCCATGCACTCGAGCTGTGCAATATAACACATTTTTGTTCTTGTGTAGTTTCCGAAGGTTTACACACAGCATAAGAACTGCTTTACCAATAAAGGATGATTGGGTTGTTGCCGTGTACTATGGGCTAACCCTAACCCTAACCTTACTAATGGAAGATTGCCTTCAATGCACAGCCAATTTAAAAACAGCCTGTGGCATTCTCTTGTAAACTACTATATCTTTACACTGAAGTCTCAAGTTTCAACTCGCTAAACTGGCAAAAGCTACCAATAATGCTGCAGTGATGTGTGCATTTCGCTTATTTGCACTGGTAAACACCAGCAACTTGGGAGTGGCAACTTTGGTGGGGGTATCTTATGAAGAGGAATTCTGAATATAAATGACAGATGGCCAGTGATAGTTTCATGTCTGTGGTGTATAAAAGAAAAGTAAATACAAATGCTAAAAAAAAGAGAAGAAGAAAGTTCTGTTATAATATCAGTGCGGTTTTGGGGTGCTATGTTATATCTGTTATTACCTAAGGGTGGCAGCAACCTGCTGTGTGGTGCTCAGTTTAAACAGAGAGTTGCTCGAGAGGAGACGTATGTTCACCTGTGTCTTAATAAAGAAGTCATTGGAGTTTGCTAAGTCCTTTTCTGTCATTTTTCACTGGGGATATATTCTCCCACAATATTTAGTGTGGAATTCTGAATATAAATATCAGATAATTGTAATTTGCCACCACACTGACTTAACTGATGAGCAATTGGTGAGATGTTTTCCAACTGAGATAATTTCCTAACATGGGTAGCTACTTTTGAAAGACTCAGATCAGGACATCCCTTATATAATGGATATTCCTTCAAATTTTACCTTCCTTTAGAAATTGAGGAGGCATACAAACATGGTTGTGCCCATTAAACTACATCATGTCATGTGATTACCTGATTTTTGTTGGGCCCTTTTCACATACTTCTTAAGATACCTAGGGCATTCGTTGGTAAGGATGTCCCTCCAATGCTGATTGGTATCCTTTTTTTGGTCCCACTCGTCTTTGAATCTGTCAGCCTGTGGATTTTGAGCGATCCACATCATTGTCTCCAAGTCAAATATTATGAAGTCTTCACCATTATAGCCATATTTAGTAAAACCTCTGATGTCTTCAGTCTCATCATCCCATTCACAGCCACTTATCCTCTGAAGCACAATGGCACCTGAAACAGAAATGGAGAATTCAGCATTGACAGATATCAAATCCTCACAAGAGACTCACAGTGATAAACAGACACTTAAACAGAGGATATATGGAAGACACATACAGCCAATCACCACCCAGTATGTACACAGTTTTCCTCAAAATAGGTAACACATCAGATGTAAAGAAACAACGTTAGTGTTTAAACATTTTGTTTGAACTATTTTACCTTCTAAACTTAACAAATAGCATTTTTAAAAATCTGTTCGCTTGTTGACATTGACGCATTGCATGACTCTGGGCATCTGGGTCACTTGCCAACTTGAGCTGGGTTGCCACTCAACCAGCTTTGCTCAGTATATTTTGCCATTAAATGCCAGTGAGTGATCCTTTTTGCAGGACAAATTAAATGTCATGCTACATGTGTAATGCAACACACTCTTTTACCAGTGGTGCACAGTTGGCAGTAACATGCCAAGAAATTAATGTTTGGTGTCAGATTTTTTTAAACAGCTTTTCAAATGTTTTATGAAGAAAGAAATGCATTCAGGATTATGGTGAATAAAAATAACAATGAATGTTAACATAACTTTAGTTTGATTACAAGAAAGCTCCACAGAGCATCTCAGTTGTATTTAGATCTGCAGCAGTGATGCAGAAAATGTGCTTAAACAACTAAAAAAACATGACATTCCATGAAAAGGTAACTTACCTTCATATTGGTTAAAGTGCTGCTTCAAATCATCAATGATGCCTTTGAGGAGGTTCTTGTGATGGAGAGTTCGCTGTAAGTACCACTCACGTTGGTCACGATCTTCCATTAATATTTTTTTCATCCATGTTGTTTTGGGTTCTGGACTTTTTCTGTTGCTGTCATAGTAGCCTACCTCAACTTCATCAACTAGTCCAACAGCTACAAAATCCGGAAAGTTTGAAATTCCAGCTGTAGCCGTGAGTAAAAACTTCATGGAGTGTTTTGCTGTAGGAAAAACACATTTTTTCAATTAGGCAAAATAGATGTCATGTCCTGTTTGATTGGTTTTCTATTCAGTAGTCTGAGCCTCAGACAGTGGCAGAATCTGACTCCATTCCAGGCCACATGTGGCCACACAAAAACAACAATAAGAGACAGCAACTTAAAACATCACAGTATCAATAAAACAAGAAAATGTAATATACGTAAGCCAAATATGAAGATAAAAAGGTGATATAGCAATATAGCCTATGGTATAAGTAGGCTACATTAATAACTTATATTACAATGTTGGCCAAATTAATATAAAAGTCTTAGTTTGTCTTGTTTTTGTTGTTCTATGTTACTATTTTTACCAGCAAGCTACAGCATTCTCGAATGACCTGCCCTCCTGCCAAACATGACGATTGATTATTCTGAACCATTATTATGATACATTATGTATTAATATTTTTGTCGAGATTAAAGTCGAAATTTCGACAATACAGTTGGCATGTCATATTCTTGACAATATAACCCCTCTGTACTGCACGCAGGTGTAACCATCGATATCTGGCCGGTTACTTTCAGTTTGCAAGAATGCAGCCACTTCCTCCATGTTTATATGGTTTATCTTTCTGAAAAGACAGTTTTCGGCACAACCTTTTCAACGTTCTCACACTTACGATAACATTGTGTTTCTGCGCTAAAAGAGCGAGAATTTCTTTGTTAAAACCGGTTCTGAAGTACAGTTTTACCAATTCATCTACACAAGGCATTTGACAAGGTCTGAGGCTGACTGTCCGGATTCAGCATTTGAGGAGCGCTCGCGCTCTCTATAGTTTTGTTCAGATTAAAATTGAATATTGAATATTTTTGGTTTTACTAACAGCATTGACTTTGTCACTAATACTCTCCCATATGTGTGTTTTTCTGGTAATATTATAACTCAGTATATTAGTTAACCTCTTCCACTAGAATCTGATCACATTTCATTTCATGCTTGCAGTTTTCTGCTCGTCCAAACTCTCCATTAAGACACAAAACCCTCATTTAAATACTGCTGTCTGCACCTGTTGCTCCTGTTTTCATTTACACACTTATTCCCGCAAAACGCACGTAAACGAAACGCGCAATCTAATGCACTGTGCACGCTATTTAGTACTCTTTATTTGGGATCTTAAATCAGGACTTTATATCTTGTGCCAGTTCACTATGTAGAGTCAATCAATCAATCTTTATTTGTATAGCGCCAAATCACAACAAAGTCATCTCAAGGCACTTTAGACATAGAGCAGGTCTAAACTGAACTCTTCAGGTTTAATTTTAAACACGACAGTGGCAAGAAAAACTCCCTTTTAACAGGAAGAAACCTCAGGCACAACCGTGCTCAAAGTGGGCGGCCAACTACCTCGACCGGTTGGGGTAGCGAGGAGAGAGAGGAAGGAGAGGAGATATAAGTAGGCCTACATTAAAAATCAACATTGAAGTTTGAAGCTCCGGGGCAGGAGTGTCTGCATTTTAATTCAACCTACCTTAAATTGGCGAAAGCTAAAGTAATTTCGTCCGACATAGTCCGACACACACCATTCCTGAGAAAAATGGCTTATAAAGGAAATAATGAAACGTGATCTTACCTGCAGACGTAAGGTGACAAAAGAGAAGCAACAAAATGAGTCTCTTCATCTTGTTGTGAATTAAGTCTGTCCGTCTGAAGGTTGTGAGCAATGCCACGGTCGTCGTCGTAGGCATAGACATACATACGTAGACGCCGCATTGACTGCTGCTGCCGATTGGAGCTACGTCCCTACATGCCGTGCCTAAAATACACTGATATCAGCCTGAAAATCACAGGACTTATCTGATGTGTTGAAAGAAGTCAGCAGTATGAATTTGAAAGATGTGTGAGCCTCCCTTCGTGTTAAACATAGGGGGAACAGTATCTGACAGCAGTATTTCAAGCTGTCAGGATGTGCTTTACCTGCTATAATGGAGCTGCATTTAAGACAAATATGATACAATAGCGATTTATATTTAGCCTATGAATGAATGAGCAGACTTTCTTCCAAAAGTCCATAACATTCAAAATGACAAGTCGCTCACAAATATATATTTTAATTGATAGAAATAACAGTAGTTGGTCGTGTTAATAAAGAAAACACAAATACGTGCTGTTGTCCCAGTTTAAAAATATAACTAGACAGTCATGACATTTGGATTTCACATCTACAATACAACATCTTCAGATAACACTCGCTAAAAAAAAAGTCAATTTTGAACCTCAGCTCTCTCCACAGTGCCTCTGCGGTACGACCACAACAGCTCGTGGGCGAGCTTTATGTGAACGCGCGCTTCCTTCCCCGTTCGGGCCATTTTGGACGGGGGCGGGGCTAGGGGAAACTGAACTCGATACAACACCTGTTGTCTTGGTACAGGGCCACTCGCTCCTGCAGCGCATTATGTCTATAGAGGAATGACGTGTTTGCAATATTAAAAAGTGATCATTCATCGCTCAATTGTAATAAAAATAAATAAATAAGATTGCTCAATTGTCAACATATATCCACACACCTTATTTGTTACAAATGTCAGACAGATAGATAGACACGTTTTTAACAAATCAAACTGTTTGGAAATCGGCCGAGATTTCAGTGAATAATTCTACTTCGAAACTGTGGAGTAGCTCTTACCTCCATAGATATACATGCACTACTGCCTCTGCTAGCCCTGTACCAAGATGGCGGCGCTTTAGGCACGCCTCTCCACAGTCAATACGGCGTCTATATGTGTATGGTCGTAGGCGTAGGGGCTGCAAAGTTTCTATGGGACGATTCTAAGGGCCAATGACTGATAGGGGCCATAAAAAGTTATAAGAACAAAAGTTTTTGTTTTTTTAACCTGTCATCATTCATCATTAATATAAATTAAATGAGTATTGTATTTACATTGTGATCATGTAAAAACAGTTCAATTTCCTTGTTGCTTGTTCCTTGAAAAAAACTTAACAAAAAAACCCTAGTAACATACAAATAACCTGTATCCAGCAAACACCCCCCACTGTTTACATGAAATGGTATGGTCGTGGCTTAAACCAGTAGGCTTTTACAAGTAATGAATGCTTCATAAAGCTTCATAAAATAAAATCAAGGTTCCAAACGAAAAACAAAGAAACACGAGCGAGAACTGTAGGGGGGCCTTAGATGTCACCAGTCCACACAGTGAAACAGGTTAATGATACTTTTGCTCCCCTAACATTAGTTCGTTAGAGAAAATGTCAGACTGACCAAATCAACCTCTATGGCCTGATGAACCAACACCTTTTATGTTAAAATGTTTCTTTTAATTTGTGTTTATAGGGTAGCATTTTTGATATACACTCTAAATTTAACAAATGTTTTTCTTCAAAATATAGGATAAGAAAGATATATGCTCCTCAACATGGGCGCCTCCCTGTGTCTTACAGTATAAAGGTCTATGGAGGTGAACATTTCCAAAAGTAATTTGCTGTATAGCTATGGCGGAGTTTTACCTTTTTTTGGATTAATTTAATGATCCGTTGCAAGTGCTTAAAACTTCAGTAACACAAAACAAAAGTTACGTTTTTTTCTTCAACTGTGTGGGTCTGATCTTCCATGGAAACAGGCTGGAAAAAATAGCTTTAAAATGTGAAAACTAAGTCAGGAAACACTTTGCAATGTTGGAGGTGTAGAAATGCTGTCAGCTGTTTCTGTGGTGACTCGCCTCACAGCTGAGTCATTTCACATGTTGCTCTCTAGTGGTAATATAGAGAAAGACACTATAACACACAAGATTCATTATTAATGTAAGCTGACCAGCATTTGTGGTACGTGTCAGTGTGTTTCTTTTAGTACTGTAAGCTTGTTATTTTATCCTCACACATTATCACAGCTGATAACATCTTTAAAAAGTAATTTAATGCAGAAACATTTCAAACTTCATTAGAGTGTTTCCCAAAAAAATGTAACAAAACCTATAAACACATGTATGATGTAACAGGAACACATCATATGTAGGTTTTCAGGAAGATTGTATTTATAAACTGAAGCTAATAAAAAACGTATTAGAGTAAATAAACACAAAAGCATGAGTAGTTGAACATCTAATGTTTTAGGATGTTTGATTTCAGCTTGGTTTAAGTGCTGAGTATCATCATGTCTCCCCTAATAGATATAATGCTAATGATCATCAAAAACGGTATAATTTTGATATCCGAAGACAAAAGATGCTTCACTGGAGTGATGTTGTGGCTCTTTGGTGTCTGGTAGCTGCTGCAATGATTCATCTCCACCAAAGCTCTGAGGAAACAGCTGGACAGCAGCATCACTTCTCTCCAGATGTTGTTACTCCTGCAGTGGAGGATTCACATCAACATTAAACCTTCTGTCAGCTCTCAGATAATCTTCACAGGTATCATTCGTTTGTTAATGTACATTTATGGTGCAAAATAGGATCAAATATAGATGACAGAGTTTGAGTTCACTATTAGTGGTCATATCATACAGTTTTTGGTATCAGTTAAAAACAGCCAACACTTTCAGTACTTTCAGATATGAGAGTATACTTTCAGTATATTCATTGCAGTATTATATCAGTATACTGTAGCTAGTTTCAGGAGCAGCAACAGAGGAGATCCTTCATACAGTATCTGCTCAGTGTTGATGACATGATGAAATACTCACATGTGTCTGCATCTTTGACTTAAGAGGGTTCAAAGGTTGAAAACTCTGAATCTTTGAAAGAAAGATAAAGTGTCAGTAATTCAATTTAAACTATTAACTGTGTTTAGTTGTACAGAGAGAGATAATCTGACAGAATACTCACCATTTACAGGGATGAACTCTGAAATACAGATGAGATTTAAAATGTGAAATTGTATTAAAGCAAACAAAGAAAAAACTAGTACATTTTTGATAGAACATACATTTTATAGAAGCACTGTATGTATTAATTTGACTTATTTCCACTTATTTCTTTTGGTAAGAGAGTAACTTTCCAGTTAGAGGTCAAGGTACTGAATATCAGCCAGGTTACACTGTTATTTGTATGAAAGCCCTGAAAGGCAAGTGAACTTTCTACATTATTTTGTGTCTATGACTAATGGTAGAAAATAAAAAGAGTGTTTTTGTTGCAATACTCATTTCGGCCACAAGAGGGCACAAGTATACAACATGTTCTAAATGGGACTGAAAGTGTTTGGTCCTGGTGAGTTTTAATTTCCCAATGTATTCAAAACATTAGGTACATATTTTAGTGCTGTGTCTTCCTTTTGGCTAGCGATGTATTTTAATCAGCGCCAATCTGTTTTTATCGTCACACGTGAAAATAAAAATGTCATCTATTTTCACATATGGAAAAAAAACTTACAAAATATGTTTTTTTTAAATCCTGGCAAGACTTTTTCTCCACTTGTTTCACAGTTGAAAAGGAATTAACCTCTGAAGTATAAATGTCTAAATTCAGTACTGGAATACATTAAAACAGTGACGATAAAATAACTTCAAGTGCATTGTTGTCCCTCACCATTTTTTCTCCTTCTCCAGATGAAGACTCCAGTGATGCAGACTGCCAGGAGCAGCAGCAGTCCTACAACACCTCCAATAACAGGACCAGTAGGGGAGTCTGAGGGAGGAACTGGAACTAAAACAAAACATTCAGAGTGTGTGTAGGACAATGCACCTGTGGTATTTCCACCTATAATTATCTAAACTGTGATAATCAAACATCATTATTGAAAATGTAATCTGTTACTTTGATCCCCTTAAAACACGGAGCTTTCTCCGTCATGATGCACAGACAGACTGCTGAGGAAATGGATGTGCAGAGTTGTAAATGTGACTACAGCAGTTATGCTGCCATAAGCAGATGATGTCTCTTTTTAAGTGAAATTCACATTACTGGACATGTTGATCTGATGGTTTAATTTGGCATCACATTAATCTATACAGTTACCATCTGCTGTTGAATACACCTTATTGCTTCTGACCTGTGTGTGTCCATCTTGTGTCTATGTTGAATGTGCATAAGGTAATAAGTACATTTGTTAACCCTGGACTAACCCTCAGCTCCGTAACATCTGGACTGATAACTTTGTTTCAAAATAATTTAAATTATAAAATCAGAACCCTGAGTTAAAATGTTAAGAATATTCACAGCGATCATGTGTTCATTTCATTGGATAGCAAATGTTTTGAGGCAAAAACATTGTAAGATCAGTGTTCCAGTCTTACCACGGTTGGTCTTGATCACAGTTTTGTCCAGTTTGGTGATGATGTCGTCCTTCACACCAGAGAGATGAAACACACATTCATACCTCCTCCAGTCTTCAGGTGTGATTGATGAAAGGTTCAGGTCAACATTCATCTGGAAGGATCCATCATGGTTGGGGAGGATCTCTCCAAGCTCCACATCCTCATGAAGCTCCTCTCCATCTTTCCTCCAGAATATGTCGGCTCTGTCAGGGTAGAAACCTGTAGCGAAGCAGCTGACTGGAGAGGAGGGAGTCTTCTGGAGGAGAGACACTGAGGGAAGGTCTGGAGGGACAAAAGGGGAACGGGTTTAGAAACAGAAGAGACATTTAAATATTGGGTCATGAAACTACACCAGGTCACGTGATTCTACCTGTTCTCAGCAGATGGCTCTTCCCAAGGTCCAAATATCTCTTCAAAAACTCAGGGTAAAGCTTAGTAAGTAAATTTTTCCAATCTTCATTTCTGAATCTATCACTGTCCCAGTCGTGTTTGGTGTAGTCAGCTTCTGGTTTTTGTGCGATCCATGTCATTGTCTTTGGGTCCAATGCTATGAAGTCTTCTCCATCATGACCTAACTGAACAAATCCATTAACCTCTCCAGTCTCATTGTCCCATTCACAGCCATCCATCCTCTGGAAGGTGTGGACAGCTGAGACAGAGACAGAGAGCAGAGTGAGATCCCACAGAGGGTTACAGGTGAGGCTGCATTTTAGAGAATGTCAAAGAGCATGTGGAAGAGTAACCGCTTCATCACAAGGACAACACACAGAAATACAAACAGTCACATCAAGTAGCGATGTAAACTTTCAACCAAAACTTAACATTTAAACATACAGATGAAATCAGACATGATAAGGCAACAAACACACAAAAACGTGCCAAATTCAAATCTAGATCTAGTTCAGTCTTTCAGTGAATGCAGCACAAAGTTACCAGATAAGCTAAGTGAAATATTAATATTGACCATCCATTTAGAAAGCGTCATATTACACGGTCAGTAAACAAATGAATGATATGAGGGAAGTATATGTGGATTTAACAAACATGTTAATGGAACTTTATCTGTTTCCTATTAGACAAAAACACAACTTAGTGTTTTTACATTACTTTTACTTACCTCCAATTTTATTCAAACGGTCAGTTAATTTTTTGTAGCTATGTAGGTTTGACAGACACCTCTCAGTGTACCACATCAAGTGCTCTGGATCATCTTCTAGTAGTTTTTGTGCCCAGTCCAGTTTAGCTTCTACTTTCTTCCCGATGCTGTCACAGTGACCTATTGGAACTTCATCAACGAACCCAACAACCACGAAATCTGGGATGTTTTTGACTCCAGAGGACGCGGTGTAGTCAAACTTCAGCGAGTGCTGGACTGTAAGAGGAAGAAGTTTTAAGGGTTTTAAAGTTCACATCCAGACTTATGACAAATACATAATTACATTCAGTATTTTGCCTAGTATGATTTCTAAGACATATAAAGTTAGTGACAAGCTGGTGATGAAAGTGGAACATAAGAGCCTGAAATAATTGGACTGGAAGCCGAGGAGCCAAAAACTTGACAGAACTCAAAACACAAATCAATGCTAGATATGTTAATTATTATTGACACATTTGCTATAACGACTGAATCAACTTTATTAACCTTACTGATCATAACTTTATATCACCTTAGTAATGACTACACACTGTAAATATTCACAATTAAAACTAACTGAAATGATAAATCTGGATACAAATACTGTACACTACTATGGGATTCCTGAAAGTGCAAACATGTGATGAGCAAAGTATATGAAATTAAAGTATCTTCTCTAATTTGCCTTATTTTGCTTGAATAGTGATATAATATTCACCACCCCATTTCTTTTAGAAATTATAAGATTTTATGATATTATTTAATGTGATGAAACACTTTAAAATATCTGTCTATAATAAATAATGCCATAATAATAATTAACATGAGTTGTTAGTTCAGTTAGAAGCTTCTAGTTCAATGACATCAGTATCAAAAACTTCAACCAAGAAGGAACAAAAGCCAACTGAATTAGGTCAAAGTCAGTAATAAATACACTTACTTAATAAATATACTTACACAACTGTTTAAAAAAGAGTATTATATTACCTGGAGTGGAAACGTGGCAAAAGAGAAGAAACAGAATCCCCTTCATCTTGCGTTGATACAGACGTTAAAAACACTTGGAGGAAAGACTTTCAACAGCCCACACAGACACGATGAGGGATTGGAATAAGTGGACTAACTAGTGCTACCAGGAAGAGTCAATTCAATGTCTGACTCTATTTACAAGAAGTTTAATAGCATGTAGTAACATGAACAACTGCTTAAAGTCAATAATAAAATTGATCCTAAAATCAGAAAGTGTAAGAGCAGTTCAAAGATGCTCTTTAGAAGACAGAGTGCACCAGCAGGCAAAGTAAGACATGTGTATCTACAGTATACAGTACAGCACAATCATACAATGTGGCACTTTCAGAGTGCCTGATAGAAATTCATTAATTTTAAAACTAGTGAATGACTCACTTATTTGCGGCTAAAGTCCAAAGTACATTGTGATATGAAACCTATTAAACTTGTTTCTGTTTTCAGTTTACCTTTTCCCTCATAGTTCAGATTTCTGTGTGATGAATCACGTACAGACTCTCTGGATTGTTAACATATCAACATTTACAGAAATGTCAGTAATTATAAGAGTTAACATTACAAAGTAATACAAAGGAAATTAGGAATCAGAAAGTTTTTTAATAAAGTTTAAAAACTTGAATGTTAATATGGATTAATATTACATAATGGTGCTTACCATTAATATTGTAGTTTCAGGGTTTTAGTCTCAATCCCACTGGCTCCCAAACTAGGGGTCGGGCCCCTCCAAATGCAAGGCAGGCAAAGCAAGGCACATTTATTTGTACAGCACATTTCAACATCAAGGCAATTCAAAGTGCTTTACATAAAACATCAAATGCATCAGGACAGAATATAAAAGCAACACATGGAAAAATAAAAAATATTTAATCACAATTGAAAGTGTTCAAATGGAAATGAAATTAAGCTAAAATAGAATAATACAGATATAAACAGGAGAATATAAAGTTACAGTGCAGTGTGACATGCTAACCCTAAAATTTGGATTTAATTAAAAGCAGAAAAAAACAAAAAAGTCTTCAGCTGTGACGAGAAACCTGCTAAAATTGTTTCTATTTTTAGATTGCTTTTTCCTAATGTGGTAAGTCGATTAATGTGGCTGTTGAAATTCATGTGTGAGTGCATGACTACAGCAAGATTTCTGTGATTTCTTGTTTGTGGTTTTAAACATCAGCAAGTGAAGCGGAGCGCTGACTTTTAATTGTTCTTCCTCGTCTCCAAAACAATTACTTCAGTTTTATCTTTGTGTATTTGAAGAAAATTCAGGCAAATTCTGTCATTGATTTGTTCAGGGCACTTACTCAGTGCTTGTTTTGGTCCATAGTCCCCTGGCGATGTGTATATGTAGATCTAGTAATATGTTGTGGTCGACCGTATCAAATGCAACACTGAGATCCAGCAATACTAAGACTGAAATTCTGCCAGTGTCAGTGTTTAAACATGTCATTGAAGACCTGAACAAAAACTGTCTCAGTGCTGTGGTATAGTTGAAATCCTGACTGGAAGACATTCAAACTGTTGCTTAGTGCCAAGAAGTTGTTTAGCTGTTGGGAAACTGCTTTTTCAATAATTTTACCTAAAAATTGGAGGTTTAAAATGAGCCTAGAATTGCTCATTAGTGAAGTGTCTCAGCTTTTCTTCTTTAAGAGTGGCTTGATGCCAACAGTTTTCAGAGCCTGTGGAAAGACACCTGAAAGAAGAGATGTGTTGACAATCTGTAGATCAGAGGTTGTGCAGTTAGAAACAATTTTGAAAAAGCCTGTAGGCAGAATATCAAGGCAGCAAGAGGAAGATTTCAGATGTTTTACAATGCCCTCCAGGTTTCTATGGTTGATCGGATAAAATTGTGTCATACGAGCTGAATTGATTTTAAATGGACACAGGGACAATACATATCCTGAACCTGATATGGAGGCACTGACTGTCTAATCTTCTGTCAGTGAAGAAGGAGGCAAATTCATTGCATGGCATTGGTTTAAAGAAGTTGAGAAGCTACAGATATAGGAGGGTTGGTTTACCTGTCAACAGTAGCAAATAAGGCAAATATATTGTTACTGTTTTTAGCAATGATGTCAGAAAAGAACGACCACCTTGCATTTCTCAGTTCTGAATTACAAATGCAAAGCTCTTTTTGTAAATGTCATAATTAACCTGGAGATTTGTTTTTCACCACCTGCTTTCAGCTTTTCAACATTCTCCTTTTTCTAGTCTGACCAGCGTGGCATTTATCTATGGAGATCTTTTCTTACCAGAGACCACCTTCACCTTAGAGCTGTGTTCATGCCCTGTAGGACAAACTGGAGCATCACACCACCAGGCCAACATCAGGCATCAGTGGATAAAACCTACAGCTGTTTTTCCAACATTTTCATTCCAATAAGTCCAGAGATGATGAGAGAGAACTGCTGAAACTAACATTAGGAGGTCAAGTCATTATTTTCAGAACTGGTATATCAAGACTCCCAACATTCCCAGTTTAAATGACACAATAAGGGATAGATGCTTCATTTGAATTCAGCAAAGACAAGCCTCAGAGTGTTTCCCAGAACTTGTTACAAAACCAAAAAACACATATGACATAACAGGAACACCTCTTATTCAGGTTTTCAGGAGGATTTTATTTATTAATTGAAGGTAAATATAAACCATTTTACAACAAATTAAAACAACAATTACATTAGAGAATGTAGCAGCCTTTCTTAACAAAATTCTGTTAAGTACACTGAATTAAAAAAAAGAAATATAAAAATATTTTTCTAATTCTCATTTAACATTATGAACAGACTAAACTCAATGGTGACAAAACTGAGGTCCTCCTCATCGGTACCAGATCAACCTTAGCAACACTCAACACTTTCTCCAAGTCCATCAACAATTCCACTGTTCCTCCATCCCCTCAGGTAAAGAGCCTGGGTGTCACACTGGACAGCACATTATCTTTCGAAGCCCACATCAATAACGTTACTCGGTCTGCATACTTCCAGCTACGTAACATCAATCGTCTCCTTCCCTCACTTTAACCAACCTGCACCTATCCTGGTAAACACCCTGATCACATCCCGTCTGGACGACCGTAACTCTCTCCTCTTTGGTCTTCCGTGGAAATCTCTTCATAAACTCCAACTAATACAGAACTCCCTCTACATAGGCGCCGGGAAGTGTGGATGCGGCAGGTACTGCAGCACCCCCTGGTGGCGAAACTTTAAAACTGCTATGAAAATAAAATGATATCTTATAAATATCTTTTGTTGTTGTTTTCTGTTCCGCAACATTTTGTATGTCATGTTTGGAGTGTGGGATGAAGAGAGGGAACATTTTAGTAATTTTGAAATGATTTAATTCAACTTCAATGTGTATGTGCCATGTGTATGTGTACGTGCCAATCAGATTTGTCTTGACGTGATTGGGCTTCAGCCTACACATAGCATGCACGCGCACACTCACCGTCACACACAACAACAAGTATAAGTAAGTAGACACAGTGTCTTACATCTCCGCTTCTTACCCAGATGGTAGCCTATATTTATATTATGATTGTGATTTATGTATGCCTATTATTATAAACAAGCAAACAGTCTTTTTGCAAAGATTTTGCATATAGTCTGTTACTTTGTGGCACTAAAGCCTTTTTGACTGCATGTGGTTTATTAACACTTAAGAGTGTGATTTTTATTTACCGAAAGTATGATTGCATACGTTTTTCTATAGTTAGTTTCATTTGATGTGTTTGTGATTGATGTCTAAAGTGATTAGGCCATTGCATTGCATTTTATGTATGTTGGTTTTATACACTAATTGCTGTATGATGCTGTATGATGATTGCTTACACTATGTTTTATGTTACCCGCTGCCGCCATGCAGGTAGCCTATTTAATATGGTTTGTGACTTAAATAGGCTGTATCGAAAGTTATGATTATTACATTGCATTTTCAGTATCTTCATGCAGAGGAGGGACTAGTGATTTTTTAAATGGAGACAGAGCGATAGAGAATACAGCATTTGCAGAATACAGAGCCTGTGAAACACCACCACCCCACCACAGCACCCCCTGCCGAAAAATCCTGCGCGCCTGTCCCTCTAATGAACACATCACTCCTGCCCTATAGCAACTTTACTGGCTCCCTATCACATCCCACATTGACATCAAGATTATACTCCTACACAATCTGGCACCATCATATGAACTTCTTCACATCTACACACCTTCCCGAACTCTCTGATCCTCCTCTGCCCTATCTGCTTAACTACCATGGGGTCAAGAGCCTTCAAGATGATCAATTAACAATTCATAATGAATCATTAACTTGTAGAGGACGTAGAGACAATTGTTTGAAGTGAGAACATGTAGAAAAAAACAAATCACATAACCTCACAGAAGATGTATACTGTCATGTAGACAGTGCTGCAATATGCAATAAAGTACATCCATCAGTACAAGTTAAACTGTCATTAACCCAACAGTTAACAATAATGTTACAATGACATTAACATTAATCATCCACATGACATATATAGGACATGGAGATGTCAAAAGTATACGCTCTGAGAAGTGTTATTGCTTTAATATGTGAGTTTCAATTTTAAAAAGTGTCTATCCTGATGATCATCAAAACAATACATTTGATATCCGAAGATAAAAGATGCCTCACTGGAGTGATGTTGTGGCTCTTTGGTGTCTGGTAGCTGCTGCAGTGATTCATCTCCACCAAAGCTCTGAGGAAACAGCTGGACAGCAGCATCACTTCTCTCCAGATGTTGTTACTACTGCAGTGGAGGATTCACATCAACATTAAAGCTTCTGTCAGCTCTCAGATCATCTTCACACATATCAATCTTCACTGCATCCACTGATGACATGAAACTCATGAATCTGATCTATGAATTCACACTTTAGTTTGATGACTTTCTGATTGTTCCTGTAAGGTCACATCTCAACATTCATTAAGTTTGTTAATGTACATTTATGGTGCAAAATAGGATAAAATATAAATGTCACAGTTTGAGTTCACTATTAGTGGTCATATCATACAGTTTTTGATATCAGTCAAAAACAGCCAAACACTTTCAGTACTTTCAGATATGAGAGCATACTTTCAGGATATTCATTACAGTATTAAATCAGTATACTATAGCTAGTTTCAGGAGCAGCAACAGAGGAGATTCTTCATACAGTATCTGCTCAGTGTTGATGACATGATGAAATACTCACGTGTGTCTGCATCTTTGACTCAAGAGGGTTCAATGTTTGGAAACTCTGAATCTTTGAAAGAAAGATGAAGTCTCAGTAATTCAATTTAAACTATTAACTGTATTTGGTTGTACAGAGAGAGATAATCTGACAGAATACTCACCATTTACAGGGATGAACTCTGAAATACAGATTAGATTTAAAATGTCAAAATGTATTAAAACAAACAAAGAAAAAACTAATACATGTTTTATAGAAGCACTATGTATTAATTTGACTTATTTCCGCTTTTATTTCAAATGGTAAGAGAGTAACTTTCCAGTTAGAGGTCAAGCTACTGAACATCAACCAGGTTACACTGTTATTTGTATGGAAGCCCTGAAAGGCAAGTGAGCTTTCTACATTATTTTGTGTTCATGACTAATGGTAGAAAATAAAAAGGTTTTGTCTAGATAATCAAAAATAATGAACTGTTTTTGTTGCAATACTCATTTCGGCCACAAGAGGGCAGAAGTATACAACATGTTCTAAATGGGACTGAAAGCATTTTGTCCTGGTGAGTTTTAATTTCTCCTTATATTCATGTCATGTCTTCCTTTCGGCTAGAGATGTATTTTAATCAGTGCCAATCTGTTTTTATCGTCATACACTGAGAAACATAGTGACACGTGAATATAAAAATGGCATCTATTTTCACATATGGAAAAAAAAACTTACAAAACATATATTTTTTAAATCCTGGCAAGACTTTTTCTCCACTTGTTTCACAGTTGAAAAGGAATTAACCTCTGAAGTATAAATGTCTAAATTCAGTACTGGAATACATTAACAGTGACGTTAAAATGACTTCAAGTGCATTGTTGTCCCTCACCATTATTTCTCCTTCTCCAGATGAAGACTCCAGTGATGCAGACTGCCAGGAGCAGCAGCAGTCCTACAACACCTCCAATAACAGGACCAGTAGGGGAGTCTGAGGGAGGAACTGGAACCAAAACAAAACATTCACAGTGTGTTGGACAATGCACCTGTGGTATTTCCAGCTATAATTATCTAAACTGTGATAATCAAACATCATTATTGAAAATGTAATCTGTTACTTTGATCCCCTTAAAACACGGAGCTTTCTCCGTCATGATGCACAGACAGACTGCTGAGGAAATGGATGTGCAGAGTGGTAAATATGACTACAGCAGCTCAGTTATGCTGCCATAAGCAGATGATGTCTCTTTTTAAGTGAAATTCACATTACTGGACATGTTGATCTGATGGTTTAATCACAATAATCTATACTGTTACCACCTGCAGTTGAATACACCTTATTGCTTCTGACCTGTGTGTGTCCATCTTGTGTCTATGTTGAATGTGCATAAAGTAATAAGTACATTTGTTAACCCTGGACTAACCCTCAGCTCCATAACGTCCGAACTGATAACTTTGTTTCAAACTCATTTAAATAATAAAATCAGAACCTTGAGTTAAAATGTTAAGAACATTCACAGCGATCACGTATGTTTATTTCATTGGATAGCAAATATTTTGAGGCAAAAACATTGTAAAATCAGTGTTCCAGTCTTACCACGGTTGGTCTTGATCACAGCTTTGTCCAGTTTGGTGATGATGTCGTCCTTCACACCAGAGAGATGAAACACACAGTCATACCTCCTCCAGTCTTCAGGTGTGACTGATGAAAGGTTCAGGTCAACATTCATCTGGAAGGATCCATCATGGTTGGGGAGGATCTCTCCAAGCTCCACATCCTCATGAAGCTCCTCTCCATCTTTCCTCCAGAATATGTCGGCTCTGTCAGGGTAGAAACCTGTAGCGAAGCAGCTGACTGGAGAGGAGCGAGTCTTCTGGAGGAGAGACACTGAGGGAAGGTCTGGAGGGACAAAAGGGGAAGGGGTTTAGAAACAGAAGAGACATTTAAATATTGGGTCATGAAACTACATCGGGTCATGTGATTCTACCTGTTCTCAGCAGATAGCTCTTCCCAAGGTCCAAATATCTCTTCAAAAACTCAGGGAAAAGCTGGGTGAGTTTGTATTTTAAAAAGTCATTGCTGTGTCTGTGATTGTCCATGATGTGTTTGATGTCGTCGGCTTCTGGTTTTTGTGCGATCCATGTCAGCGTCTTTGGGTCAAATGCTATTAAGTCTTCTCCATTACGACCAAACTGAATGAATCCATCAACCTCTTCAGTCTCATTGTCCCATTCACAGCTGTCTATCCTCTGGAAGGTGTGGACAGCTGAGACAGAGCCAGAGAGCAGAGTGAGATCCCACAGAGGGTTACAGGTGAGGCTGCATTTTAGAGAATGTCAAAGAGTATGTGGAAGAGTTACTGCTTCATCACAAGGACAGCACACAGAAATACAAACACTCACATCAAGTAGTGATGTGAACTTTCAACCAAAACTTAACACTTGATGAAATCAAACATGATAAGAAAGGCAACAAACACACAAAAACATGCCAGATTCAAATCTAGATCTAGTTCAGTCTTTCAGTGAATGCAGCACAAAGTTACCAGGCAAGCTAAGTGATATATTAATATTGACCATCCATTTAGAAAGAGTCACATTACACGGTCAGTAAACGAGTGAGTGATATCAGGGAAGTATATGTGGATTTAACAAACATGTTAATGAGACTGTTTTCTATGTGACAAAAACACAACTTAGCGTTTTTATATTACTTTTACTTACCTCCAGTTTTATTCAAACTGTCAGTTAATTTTTTGTAGCTATGTAGGTTTAACAGACACATCTCAGTGTACCACTTAAAGTGCTCTGGATCATCATCTATCAGTTTTTGTAGCCAGTCCAGTTTAGCTTCTACTTTCATCCCGTTGCTGTCACAGTGACCTATTGGAACTTCATCAACGAACCCAACAACCACAAAATCTGGGATGTTTTTGACTCCAGAGGACATGGTGAAGTCAAACGTCAGCGAGTGCTGGACTGTAAGTGGAAGAAGTTTGAAGGGTATTTAAGTTCATATTCAGACTTATGACAAATACATAATTACATTCAATATTTTGCCCAGCATGATTTCTAAGACATATAAAGTTAGTGACGAGCTCGTGATGAAAGTGGAACATAAGAACCTGAAATAATTGGACTAGAAGCCGAGGAGCCAAAAACTGATCATAAATTTATATCAGGTTAGTAATGACTACACACTGTAAATATTCACATTTAAACCTAAGTGAAATGATAAATCTGAATACAAATACTGTACACTATGGGATTCCTGAAAGTGCAAACATGTGATGAGCAAAGTATATGAAATTAAAGTATCTTCTCTAATTTGTCTTATTTTGCTTGAATAGTGATATAATATTCACCACCCCATTTCTTTTAGAAATTATATGATTTTATGATACACTTTAAAAAATCTGTCTATAATAAATAATGCCATAATAATAATTAACATGAATTGTTAGTTCAGTTAGAAGCTTCTAGTTCAATTACATCAGTATCAAAAACTTCAACCAAGAAGGAACAAAAGCCAACTGAATTAGGTCAAAGTCAGTAATAAATACATTTACTTAATGAATATACTTACACAACTGTTAAAAAAAAGAGTATTACATTACCTGGAGTGGAAACATGGCAAAAGAGAAGAAACAACAGAATCCTATTCATCTTGCTTTGATACAGACTTTAAAAACACTGTCAAAGACTGTCAACAGTCCACACAGACACGATGAGGGATTGGAATAAGTGGACTAACCAGTATAAAGGAAATATGGTTGTGCATCATGTGTTACCAGGAAGAGTCAATTCAATGTCTAACTCTATTTACAAGAAGTTTAATAGCATGTAGTAACATGAGCAACTGTTTATAGTCAAGAATAAAATGTATCCTGAAATCAGAAAATGAGAAGAAGTTACACAATTAAGAAAGTGTAAGAGCAGCTCAAAGATGCTCTTTAGAAGACAGAGTGCACCAGCAGGCAAAGTAAGACACGTTTATCTACAATATACAGTACAGCACAGTACATACAATGTGGCACTTTCAAAGTGCCTGACAGAAATTCATTCATTTTAAAACTAGTGAATGACTTTCCACTAAAGCTCTTTGTCTGCACTTGTTTGCGGCTAAAGTCCAAGGCACATCATGTTATGAAACACAAAATCTGATTTGAAACCTGCTAAACTCGTTTCTATTTTTAGTTTGCTTTTTCCTCATGTGGTAAGTCAATGAATGTGGCTGTTGAAATTCATGTGTGAGTGCATGACTACAGCAAGATTTCTGTGATTTCTTGTTTGTGGTTTTAAACATCACCAACTGAAGTGGAGCGCTGACTTTTAATTGTTCTTCCTCGTCTCCAAAACAATTACTTCAGTTTTATCTTTGTGTATTTGAAGACAATTCAGGCAAATTCAGTCATTGATTTGTTCAGGGCACTTACTCAGTGCTTGTTTTGGTCCATAGTCCCCTGGAGATGTGTTTATGTAAATCTAGTAATATGTTGTGGTTGACCGTATCAAATGCAACACTGAGATCCAGCAAAACTAAGACTGAAATTCTACCACTGTCAGTGTTTAAGCATATGTCATTGAAGACCTTAACAAAAACTGTCTCAGTGCTGTGGTATAGTTGAAATCCTGACTGGAAGACATTCAAACTGTTGCTTAGTGCCAAGAAGTTCTTCAGCTGTTGGGAAACTGCTTTTTCAATAATTTTACCTAAAAATTGGAGGTTTAAAATGGGCCTAGAATTGCACATTAGTGAAGTGTCTTAGTTTTTCTTCTTTAAGAGTGGCTTGATGCCAACAGTTTTCAGAGCCTGTGGAAAGACACATGAAAGAAGAGATGTGTTGACAATCTGTAGATCTGAGGCTGTGCAGTTAGAAACAATTTTGAAAAAGCCTGTAGGCAGAATATCAAGGCAGCAAGAGGAAGATTTCAGATGTTTTACAATGCCCTCCAGGTTTTTATAGTTGATCGGATAAAATTGTGTCATACTAGCTGAATTGATTTTAAATGGACACAGGGACAATACATATCCTGAACCTGATATGGAGGCACTGACTGTCTAATCTTCTGAAATTTGTCAGTGAAGAAGGAGGCAAATTCATTGCATGGCATGGTGTAAAGAAGTTGAGAAGCTACAGATATAGGAGGGTTGGTTTACCTGTCAACAGTAGCAAATAAGGCAAATATATTGTTACTGTTTTTAGCAATGATGTCAGAAAAGAAGGACCACCTTTCATTTCTCAGTTCTGAATTACAAATGCAAAGCTCTTTTTGTAAATGTCATAATTAACCTGGAGATTTGTTTTTCACCACCTGCTTTCAGCTTTTCAACATTCTCCTTTTTCTAGTCTGACCAGCGTGGCATTTCTCTATGGAGGTCTTTTCTTACCAGAGACCACCTTCACCTTAGAGCTGTGTTCATGCCCTGCAGGACAAACTGGAGCATCACACCACCAGGCCAACATCAGGCGTCAGTGGATAAAACCTACAGCTGTTTGTCCAACATTTTCATTCCAATAAGTCCAGAGATGATGAGAGAGAACTGCTGAAACTAACATTAGGAGGTCAAGTCATTATTTTCAGAACTGGTATCATATCAAGACTCCCAACATTCCCAGTTTAAATGACACAATAAGAGATAGATGCTTCATTTGAATTCAGCAAAGACACGCCTCACTAGAGTGTTTCCCAGAACTTGTTCCACACCTTTAAACACACGTATGACAGGAACACCTCTTATTCAGGTTTTCAGGAGGATTTTATTTATTAATTGAAGGTAAATATAAACTATATTACAACAAATTAACACAAAAATTACAATTAAATATAAAAATATTTTTCTAATTCTCATTTAACATTATGAACACACTAAACTCAATGGTGACAAAACTGAGGTCCTCCTCATCGGTACCAGATCAACCTTAGCAACACTCAACACTTTCTCCAAGTGCATCAACAATTCCACTGTTCCTCCATCCCCTCAGGTAAAGAGCCTGGGTGTCATCCTGGACAGCACATTATCTTTCGAAGCCCACATCAATAACGTTACTCGGTCTGCATACTTCCATCTACGTAACATCAATCGTCTCCGTCCCTCATTTTCACCAACCTGCACCGCTATCCTGGTAAACACCCTGATCACATCCCGTCTGGACTACTGTAACTCGCTCCTCTTTAGTCTTCCGCGGAAATCTCTTCATAAACTCCAACTAACGCAGCCGCTAGTATCTTAACCAGAACTCCCTCTACATAGGCGTGGGACTTAGGGTTGCGGCAGGTCCTGCAGCACCCCCTGGTGGCGAAGCTTTAAAACTGCTATAAAAATAAAATGATATCTTATAAATATCTTTTGTTGTTGTTTTCTGTTCCGCAACATTTTGTATGTCATGTTTGGAGTGTGGGATGAAGAGAGGGATCATTTTAGTCATTTAAAATGATTTAATTCAACTTCAATGTGTATGTGCCATGTGTATGTGTATGTGCCAATCAGATTTGTCTTGACGTGATTGGGCTTCAGCCTACGCATAGCATGCACGCGCACACTCACCGTCATACACAACAACAAGTGTAAGTAAGTAGACACAGTGTCTTACATCTCCGCTTCTTACCCAGATGGTAGCCTATATGTATATTATGATTGTGACTTATGTATGACTATTATTATAAACAAACGAACAGTCTTTTAAAGATTTTACATATAGTCTGTTACTTTGTGGCGCTAAAGCCTTTTTTGACCTCTGCCGCCGTGCAGGTAGCCTATAGCCTATATCGAAAGTTATGATTATCACATTGCATTTTCAGTATCTTCATGGTTTTATAACGCACGTATTGCTGCAGTCTGTTAGGCATACATGCTGGTTTATGTGACTCCTGTCGCCGTGCAGGCATTTGATGTTCTAGTCAAAAATGTTTTTGTCTGTAAAAACATTTAATTTGATAGCCTAGTTGTTTTTAAACAAACAAAAAATAAGTTTTAACATTAGTGCATTAAGGTCATTCATTCTCCCTATCAAATTCCGCAGTGACATCAAGATTATACTCCTCACTTTCAAGACCCTTCACAACCTGGCACCATCATATGAATTTATTAACATCTACACACCTTCCCGAACTCTCCGATCCTCCTCTGCCAACTTAACTACCGTGGGGTCAAGAGCCTTCAGCCGATCTGCTGTGACATATGATCAATTAACAATTCATAATGAATCATTAACTTGTAGAGGATGTAGAGACAATTCTTTGAAGTGAGAACATGTAGAAAAAAACCAGATCACATAACCTCACAGAAGATGTATACTGTCACGTAGACAGTGTGGCAATATGCAATAAAGTACATCCATCAGTACAAGTTAAACTGTCATTAATCCAACAGTTAACAATAATGTTACAATGACATTAACATCAATCGTCCACATGACAAATATAGGACATGGAGATGTCACATTTATAAGTTCTGAGAAGTGTTATTGCTTTAATATGTTAGTTTCAATTTTAAAAAGTGTCTATCCTAATGATCATCAAAACAATACATTTGATATCTGAAGATAAAAGATGCCTCACTGGAGTGATGTTGTGGCTCTTTGGTGTCTGGTAGCTGCTGCAGTGATTCATCTCTACCAAAGCTTTGAGGAAACAGCTGGACAGCAGCATCACTTCTCTCCAGATGTTGTCACTCCTGCAGTGGAGGATTCACATCAACATTAAAGCTTCTGTCAGCTCTCAGATCATCTTCACACATATCAATCTTCACTGCATCCACTGATGACATGAAACTCATGAATCTGATCTATGAATTCACACTTTAGTTTGATGACTTTCTGATTGTTCCTGTAAGGTCACATCTCAACATTCATTAAGTTTGTTAATGTACATTTATGGTGCAAAATCGGATAAAATATAGATGTCACAGTTTGAGTTCACTATTAGTGGTCATATCATACAGTTTTTGATATCAGTCAAAAACAGCCAAACACTTTCAGTACTTTCAGATATGAGAGTATACTTTCAGTATATTCATTACAGTATTATATCAGTATACTGTAGCTAGTTTCAGGAGCAGCAACAGAGGAGATCCTTCATACAGTATCTGCTCAGTGTAGATGACATGATGAAATACTCACATGTGTCTGCATCTTTGACTCAAGAGGTTCAATGGTTGGCAACTCAGAAGCTTTGAAAGAAAAATAAAGCGTCAGTAATTCAATTTAAACTATTAACTGCATTTGTTTGATAATCTGATAATCTGACAGAATACTCACCGTTTACAGGGATGAACTCTGAAATACAGATGAGAGATTACAGTATTTAAACATTTAAAAAGCAAACAAAGAAAAAACTAATAGATGTTTTTCAGTGTAAGTATTATGTACTTTTATTTCAAATGGTAAGAGAGTAACTTTCCAGTTAGAGGTCAAGCTACTGAACATCAGCCAGGTTACACTGTTATTTGTATGAAAGCCCTGAAAGGCAAGTGAGCTTTCTACATTATTTTCTCTCCTGTGTTTATGACTCAAGAACAGTTTAAAAAAAAAGAAAAGATTTAGTCATTTTAATCTGTGTAAATGGATGAAAAAATATTTTGATGGGTGAAAAGTGTTATTGTTGCAATACTAATTTCGGCCACATGAGGGCACAAGTGTAAAACTACCATGTTCTAAATGGGACTGAAAGTATTTGGTCCTGGTGAGTTTTAATTTCCCAATGTATTCAAAACATTAGATACATATATTCGTGTCATGTCTTCCTTCTGGCTAGAGACGTATTAAATATAAATCAACTTAGAAATAAACTTACACTACCGTTCAAAAGTTTGGGGTCACCCAAACAATTTTGTGTTTTCCATGAAAAGTCACACTTATTCACCACCATACGTTGTGAAATGAATAGAAAATAGAGTCAAGACATTGACAAGGTTAGAAATAATGATTTGTATTTGAAATAAGATTTTTTTTACATCAAACTTTGCTTTCGTCAAAGAATCCTCCATTTGCAGCAATTACAGGATTGCAGACCTTTGGCATTCTAGCTGTTAATTTGTTGAGGTAATCTGGAGAAATTGCACCCCACGCTTCCAGAAGCAGCTCCCACAAGTTGGATTGGTTGGATGGGCACTTCTTGCGTACCATACGGTCAAGCTGCTCCCACAACAGCTCAATGGGGTTCAGATCTGGTGACTGCGCTGGCCACTCCATTACCGATAGAATACCAGCTGCCTGCTTCTGCTCTAAATAGTTCTTGCACAATTTGGAGGTGTGTTTAGGGTCATTGTCCTGTTGTAGGATGAAATTGGCTCCAATCAAGCGCTGTCCACTGGGTATGGCATGGCGTTGCAAAATGGAGTGATAGCCTTCCTTATTCAGAATCCCTTTTACCCTGTACAAATCTCCCACCTTACCAGCACCAAAGCAACCCCAGACCATCACATTACCTCCACCATGCTTAACAGATGGCGTCAGGCATTCTTCCAGCATCTTTTCATTTGTTCTGCGTCTCACAAACGTTCTTCTTTGTGATCCAAACACCTCAAACTTGGATTCATCCGTCCACAACACTTTTTTCCAGTCTTCCTCTGTCCAATGTCTGTGTTCTTTTGCCCATCTTAATCTTTTTCTTTTATTGGCCAGTCTCAGATATGGCTTTTTCTTTGCCACTCTGCCCTGAAGCCCAGAATCCCGCAGCCGCCTCTTCACTGTAGATGTTGACACTGGTCTTTTGCGGGTACTATTTAATGAAGATGCCAGTTGGGGACCTGTGAGGCGTCTGTTTCTCAAACTAGAGACTCTAATGTACTTATCTTCTTGCTCAGTTGTGCAATGCGGCCTCCCACTTCTTTTTCTACTCTGGTTAGAGCCTGTTTGTGCTGACCTCTGAAGGGAGTAGTACACACCGTTGTAGGAAATCTTCAATTTCTTAGCAATTTCTCGCATGGAATAGCCTTCATTTCTAAGAACAAGAATAGACTGTCGAGTTTCAGATGAAAGTTCTCTTTTTCTGGCCATTTTGAGCGTTTAATTGACCCCACAAATGTGATGCTCCAAAAACTCAATCTGCTCAAAGGAAGGTCAGTTTTGTAGCTTCTGTAACGAGCTAAACTGTTTTTAGATGTGTGAACATGATTGCACAAGGGTTTTCTAATCATCAATTAGCCTTCTGAGCCAATGAGAAAACACATTGTACCATTAGAACACTGGAGTGATAGTTGCTGGAAATGGGCCTCTATACACCTATGTAGATATTGCACCAAAAACCAGACATTTGCAGCTGGAATAGTCATTTACCACATTAGCAATGTATAGAGTGTATTTCTTTAAAGTTAAGACTAGTTTAAAGTTATCTTCATTGAAAAGTACAGTGCTTTTCCTTCAAAAATAAGGACATTTCAATGTGACCCCAAACTTTTGAACGGTAGTGTATATCTTAATTGCCACCTGTTCTTGAGTCATAAACCATAAACAAAGTACCAACACAATTTAGATGAGACTTACAAATTGGATCTCCAGAAATGTTTTAGTTTTTTCTCTTTCAGGACTTCCGTATTTTTGTTTTATTCATTGATAATATATATTGTTCTGATATATAAATGTCTAAATTCAGTACTGGAATACGTTAACAGTGGAGTTAAAATGACTTCAAGTGCATTGTTGTCTCTCACCATTTTTTCTCCTTCTCCAGATGAAGACTCCAGCGATGCAGACTGCCAGGAGCAGCAGCAGTCCTACAACACCTCCAATAACAGGACCAGTAGGGGAGTCTGAGGGAGGAACTGGAACTAAAACAAAACATTCACAGTGTGAAGGGGGCACACACAGGACTTTCTCTGTGAGGGTTTGAGAGATTTCTGCTGAGAAAACATTATTGTCTAGCATGTGCAGAGATGTAAATATGAGTACAGCAGCTCAATTAATAACAAAAACAACAACAAGTAGTAATACAAAGTAGAAATACAATAAAATAAAGTGAAAATGCACTACATAAAAAAGTTTGATAATAAGAAAAAACAAAAATATAAAATGCAAATCATTTTCAGTTATCAGATCATTAACCAGGATGGATTTGTTGGCCAATGATCTGACATTTAAAAAAGCTAATTTTAGCCACTAATGAGAGGCAGATACTTTAACAACAAAGCATTTTAAGTTCATTTTTGTTCTGACACACGTCTTTGGCTTCTCCATGGAAACAGCAGCCAAGTCCTATGAGTATTGTAATATTCTTTGCAGTCCGCAATGATAAAATCAAAAACTAAATGTGGTTTCTCAGAAACAAAATTTAAATAATTGAAAATTCAGTAACAATATAAACACATAGGATTGTTACATTATTTAGGAGAGTTTTGAGTTTGTATTTTAAGCAATATTGAGGATATTGTTTGAAGAAAATTTTAAAAAGGGAATACAGGATGAATAAAAAACGCTTCCTACACCAGTGATATCTCTATCTCCCAGTGATACAACTCTATGGTCTCACAAAAGAAACTAATGATCTGCATCAAAGAAGAAATGTGTCATCCATCATGTCTTGGCCACTGTGGCTATGATTTAGACCATTCCTTCTTTAAGCATGTTTTAATCTTGCAAGTGAAGTGCAAGTTAGAAAAGTGCTATACTAAATTGCTGGATATCACACACAAGATAATTTAAAACTCTCTGTGACCAACCTGTATATTATAAAATAAAATATCCTCTAGTATCACTGTCTGACAGTTGATCTGACCAATGATCCTGGTAAAGGCCAAAAGCTAAACTGACAAGAAATTGAGACCAGCATGAAAAAAAGAGGGAAAATTAAAGGTGTTTCTCACGTCCGATTTTGCTGATCCTGCCTTTAACCATGTTGATCACAGTTTTGTCCAGTTCGGTGATGATGTCATCCTTCACACCAGAGAGCCGAAACACACATTCATAGCCCCTCCAGTCTTCAGGTGTGACTGATGAAAGGTTCAGGTCAACACTCATCTGGAAGGATCCATCATGGTTGGGGAGGATCTCTCCAAGCTCCACGTCTTCATGAAGCTCCTCTCCATCTTTCCTCCAGAACATCTCAGCCCTGGCAGGGTAGAAACCTGTAGCGAAGCAGCTGACTGGAGAGGAGGGAGTCTTCTGGAGGAGAAACACTGAGGGAAGAACTAGAGAGACAATGAGAGACTTTCTTTGAAGGGAAGGTCTGAAGAGAGAGAGAGAGAGTGAGCTAGAGTGAGAGAGACCAGCTTCTCCTGGGGATCTCCATGCACTCGAGCTGTGCAGTATAACACGTTTTTGTTCTTCTTTTGTTTCCAAAGGTTTACACACAGCATAAGAACTGCTTTACCAATAAAGGATGATTGGGTTTTTGCCGTGTACTAATGGAAGATTGCCTTCAATGCACAGCCAATTTAAAAACAGCCTGTGGCATTCTCTTGTAAACTACCATATCTTTACACTGAAGTCTCTAGTTTCAACTCGCTAAACTGGCAAAAGCTACCAATAATGCTGCAGTGATGTGTGCCTTTGCTTATTTGCACTGGTAAACACCAGCAACTTGGGAGTGGCAACTTTGGTGGGGGTATCTTATGAAGAGGAATTCTGAATATAAATGACAGATGGCCAGTGATAGTTTCATGTGTGTGGTGTATAAAAGAAAAGTAAATACAAATGCTAAAAAAAAAGAAGAATGTTCTGTTATAATATCAGTGCAGTTTTGGGGTGCTATGTTATATCTGTTATTATCTAAGGGTGGCAGCAACCTGCTGTGTGGTGCTCAGTTTAAACAGGGAGTTGCTCGAGAGCAGATGTATGTTCACCTGTGTTTTAATAAAGAAGTCATTGGAGTTTGCTAAGTCCTTTTCTGTCATTTTTCACTGGGGATATAATATTTAGTGTGGAATTCTGAATATAAATATCAGATAATTGTAATTTGCCACCACACTGACTTAACTGATGAGCAATTGGTGAGATGTTTTCCAACAGATAATTTCCTAACATGGGTAGCTACTTTTGAAAGACTCGGATTAGGACATCCCTTATATAATGGATATTCCTTCAAATTTTACCTTCCTTTAGAAATTGAGGAGGCATACAAACATGGTTGTGCCCATTAAACTACATCATGTCATGTGATTACCTGATTTTTGTTGGGCCCTTTTCACATACTTCTTAAGATACCTAGGGCATTCGTTGGTAAGGATGTCCCTCCAATGCCGATTGGTATCCTTTTTTTGGTCCCACTCGTCTTTGAATCTGTCAGCCTGTGGTTTTTGAGCGATCCACATCATTGTCTCCAAGTCAAATATTATGAAGTCTTCACCATTATAGCCATATTTAGTAAAACCTCTGATGTCTTCAGTCTCATCATCCCATTCACAGCCACTTATCCTCTGAAGCACAATGGCACCTGAAACAGAAATGGAGAATTCAGCATTGACAGATATCAAATCCTCACAAGAGACTCACAGTGATAAACAGACACTTAAACAGAGGATATATGGAGGACACATACAGCCAATCATCACCCAGTATGTACACAGTTTTCCTCAAAATAGGTAACACATCAGATGTAAAGAAACAACGTTAGTGTTTAAACATTTTGTTTTAACTATTTTACCTTCTAAACTTAACAAATAGCATTTTTAAAAATCTGTTCGCTTGTTGACATTGATGCATTGCATGACTCTGGGCATCTGGGTCACTTGCCAACTTGAGCTGGGTTGCCACTCAACCAGCTTTGCTCAGTATATTGTGCCATTAAATGCCAGTGAGTGATCCTTTTTGCAGGACAAATTAAATGTGGTGCTACATGTGTAATGCGACACACTCTTTTACCAGTGGTGCACAGTTGGCAGTAACATGCCAAGATATTAATGTTTGGTGTCAGATTTTTTTAAACAGCTTTTCAAATGTTTTATGAAGAAAGAAATGCATTCAGGATTATGATGAATAAAAATAACAATGAATGTTAACATAACTTTAGTTTGATTACAAGAAAGTTCCACAGAGCATCTCAGTTTTTTTTTTAGATCTGCAGCAGTGATGCAGAAAATGTGCTTAAACAACTAAAAAAACATGACATTCCATGAAAAGGTAACTTACCTTCATATTGGTTAAAGTGCTGCTTCAAATCATCAATGATGCCTTTGAGGAGTTTCTTGTGATGGAGAGTTCGCTGTAAGTACCACTCACGTTGGTCACGATCTTCCATTAATATTTTTTTCATCCATGTTGTTTTGGGTTCTGGACTTTTTTTGTTGCTGTCATAGTAGCCTACCTCAACTTCATCAACTAGTCCAACAGCTACAAAATCCGGAAAGTTTGAAATTCCAGCTGTAGCTGTGAGTAAAAACTTCATGGAGTGTTTTGCTGTAGGAAAAACACATTTTTTCAATTAGGCAAAATAGATGTCATGTCCTGTTTGATTGGTTTTCTATTCAGTAGTCTGAGCCTCAGACAGTGGCAGAATCTGACTCCATTCCAGGCCACATGTGGCCACACAAAAACAACAATAAGAGACAGCAACTTAAAACATCACAGTATCAATAAAACAAGAAAATGCAATATACCTAAGCCAAATATGAAGATAAAAAAGGTGATATAGCAATATAGCCTATGGTATAAGTAGGCTACATTAATAACTTATATTACAATGTTGGCTATATTAATATAAAAGTCTTAGTTTGTCTTGTTTTTGTTCTTGTTGTTCTATATTACTATTTTTACCAGCAAGCTACAGCATTCTCAAATGACCTGCCCTCCTGCCAAACATGACGATTGATTATTCTGAACCATTATTATGATACATTATGTATTAATATTTTTGTCGAGATTAAAGTCGAAATTTCGACAATAAAGTTGGCATGTCATATTCTTGACAATATAACCGCTGTGTACTGCACGCAGGTGTAACCATCGATATCTGCCCGGTTCCAGCACTTTCAGTTTGCAAGAATGCAGCCACTTCCTCCATACTCTCCATGAAGACATAAAACCCTCATTTAAATACTGCTGTCTGCACCTGTTGCTCCTGTTTTCATTTACACACTTATTCCGCAAAACGCACCTAAACGAAACGCGCAATCTAATGCACTGTGCACGCTATTTAGTACTCTTTATTTGGGATCTTAAATCAGGACTTTATATCTTGTGCCAGTTCACTATGTAGAGTCAATCAATCAATCTTTATTTATATAACACATAGAGCAGGTCTAAACCGAACTCTTCAGGTTTAATTTTAAAGAGACCCAACATTCCCACATTAGCAAGCACTTGGCGACAGTGGCAAGAAAAAAGTCCCTTTTAACAGGAAGAAACCTCAGGCAGAAAAGTGGGCGGCCATCTACCTCGACCGGTTGGGGTAGCGAGGAGAGCGAGGAAGGAGAGGAGATTTAAGTACATTAAAAATCAACATTGAAGTTTGAAGTTCCGGGGCAGGAGTGTCTGCATTTTAATTCAACCTACCTTAAATTGGCGAAAGCTAAAGTAATTCCGTCCGACATAGTCCGACACACACCATTCCTGAGAAAGGAATATATTATAAAGGAAATAATGAAAAGTGATCTTACCTGCAGACGTAAGGTGACAAAAGAGAAGCAACAAAATGAGTCTCTTCATCTTGTTGTGAATTAAGTCTGTCCGTCTGAAGGTTGTGAGCAATACCAGGGTCGTTGTCGTAGGCATAGACATAAGTAGACGCCGCATTGACATGCCGTGCCTAAAATACACTGATAGCCTATCAGCCTGAAAATCACGGGACTTATCTGATGTGTTGAAAGAAGTCAGCAGTATGAATTTGAAAGATGTGTGAGCCTCCCTTCGTGTTAAACATAGGGGGAACAGTATCTGACAGCAGTATTTCAAGCTGTCAGGATGTGCTTTACCTGCTATAATGGAGCTGCATTTAAGACAAATATGATACAATAGCGATTTATATTAAGCCTATGAATGAATGAGCAGACTTTCTTCCAAAAGTCCATAACATTCAAAATGACAAGTCGCTCACAAATATATTTTTATTGATAGAAATAACAGTAGTTGGTTGTGTTAATAAAGACATGAAAACACAAATACACGTGCTGTTGTCCCAGTTTAAAAATATAACTAGACAGTCATGACATTTGGATTCCACATCTTCAGATAATACTCGCTAAAAAAAAAAGTCAATTTTGAACCTCAGCTCTCTCCACAGTGCCTCTGCGGTACGACCACAACAGCTCGTGGGCGAGCTTTATGTGAACGCGCGCTTCCTTCCCCGTTCGGGCCATTTTGGACGGGGGCGGGGCTAGGGGAAACACATCTCGACCGGGAAACTGAACTCGATACAACACCTGTTGTCCTGGTACAGGGCCACTCGCTCCTGCAGCGCATTATGTCTATAGAGGAATGACGTGTTTGCACTATTAAAAAATGATCATTCATCGCTCAATTGTAATAAAAATAAATAAATAAGATTGCTCAATTGTCAACATATATTCGCACGGGTTGTTTGTTACAAATGTCAGACAGAGAGACAGACAGATAGATAGACACGTTTTTAACAAATCAAACCGTTTGGAAATCGGTCGAGATTTCAGTGAATAATTCTACTTCGAAGCTGTGGAGTAGCTCTTACCTCCATAGATATACATGCACTACTGCCTCTGCTAGCCCTGTACCAAGATGGCGGCGCTTCAGGCACGCCTCTCCACTGTCAATACGGCGTCTATATGTGTATGGTCGTAGGCGTAGGGGCTCTATGTAAGTTTCTATGGGACGATTCTAAGGGCCAATGACTGATAGGGGCCATAAAAAGTTATAAGAACAAAAGTTTTTGTTTTTTTAACCTGTCATCATTCATCATTAATATAAATTAAATGAGTGTTGTATTTACACTTTAAACTTAACAAAAAAACCCTAGTAACATACAAATAACCTGTATCCAACAAACACCCCCCTCTGTTTACATGAAATGGTATGGTCGTGGCTTAAACCAGTAGGCTTTTACAAGTAATGAATGCTTCATAAAATAAAATCAAGGTTCCAAACGAAAAACAAAGAAACACGAGCGAGAACTGAAAGGGCAACTTATATGTCACCAGTCCACACAGTGAAACAGGTTAATGATACTTTTGCTCCCCTAACATTAGTTCGTTAGAGAAAATGTCAGACTGACCAAATCAACCTCTATGGCCTGATGAACCAACACCTTTTATGTTAAAATGTTTCTTTTAATTTGTGTTTATAGGGTAGCATTTTTGATATACACTCTAAATTTAACAAATGTTTTTCTTCAAAATATAGGATAAGAAAGATATATGCTCCTCAACATGGGCGCCTTCCTGTGTCTTACAGTATAAAGGTCTATGGAGGTGAACATTTCCAAAAGTAATTTGCTGTATAGCTATGGCTTTTTTTGGATTAATTTAATGATCCGTTGCAAGTGCTTAAAACTTCAGTAACACAAAACAAAAGTTACGTTTTTTTCTTCAACTGTGTGGGTCTGATCTTCCATGGAAACAGGCTGGAAAAAATAGCTTTAAAATGTGAAAACTAAGTCAGGAAACACTTTGCAATGTTGAATGTGTAGAAATGCTGTCAGCTGTTTCTGTGGTGACTCACTTCACACCTGAGTCATTTCACATGTTGCTCTCTAGTGGTAATATAGAGAAAGACACTATAACACACAAGATTCATTATTAATGTAAGCTGACCAGCATTTGTGGTACGTGTCAGTGTGTTTCTTTTAGTACTGTAAGCTTGTTATTTTATTCTCACACATTATCACAGCTGATAACATCTTTAAAAAGTAATTTAATGCAGAAACATTTCAAACTTCATTAGAGTTTCCCAAAAAAATGTAATAAAACCTATAAACACATGTATGATGTAACAGGAACGCATATGTAGGTTTTCAGGAGGATTGTATTTATAAAGTGAAGCTAAATAAAAAAAGTATTAGAATAAATAAACACAAAAATGACACTAGAAATCGTATAAAAAAATAAAGTTCACTGAATTAAAAAAAGAAGAAATATTGTTCTAATTCTCATTTAACATTATGAACAGACTAGACATGATTTCTATACCTTTGTATAACACATCTGAGGGCTGTGACCCACCCCCAAATAATCATGTTTTACAAATCATCAATGAAAAGATGATCAATTAACAATTCATTATGAATCATTAACTTGTAGAGGATGTAGAGACAATTCTTTGAAGTGAGAACATGTAGTAAAAAAAACAGATCACATAACCTCACAAAAGATGTATACTGTCACGTAGACAATAAAGTACATCCATCAGTAAAAGTTAAACTGTCATTAATTATCTAATAGGCAAAACTCCAACAATTAACAATAACGTTACAATGACATTAACATTCATTGTCCACATGACACATATAGGATGTGAAAATGTCAAATGTATAAGCTCTGAGAAGTGTTATTGCTTTAATATGTTAGTTTCAATAAAAGGTGGAGTGTCTATATTGACACCAAAAACAAAAAAACAACTTGTAGTGGAGGAGTAATGTGTGTTAGAAGACATTACAGATATTTACATTTTTGTTTAAAGTGGGAGAAGTTTGTATGCAGTGTTCAAACTATGGGAGAAATCACAATGAAAGTGAGAAACAAAAATATTAATAAGCTTTATCAACTGTGCAGAATCTTCATTGCTTCTAAAACGAAACTGTGAAACTAATTTTGAGTGAAAGCATGAATACTTGAACATCTAATGTTTTAGGATGTTTGATTTCAGCTTGGTTTAAGTGCTGAGTATCATCATGTCTCCCACTATTGGATATAATGCTAATGATCATCAAAAACGGTATAATTTTGATATCCGAAGATAAAAGATCTCACTGGAGTGATGTTGTGGCTCTTTGGTGTCTGGTAGCTGCCTGCTGCAGTGATTCATCTCCAGCAAAGCTCTGAGGAAACAGCTGGACAGCAGCATCACTTCTCTCCAGATGTTGTTACTCCTGCAGTGGAGGATTCATATCAACATTAAAGCTTCTGTCAGCTCTCAGATCATCTTCACAGGTATCATTCGTTTGTTAATGTACATTTATGGTGCAAAATAGGATCAAATATAGATGTCACAGTTTGAGTTCACTATTAGTGGTCATATCATACAGTTTTTGATATCAGTCAAAAACAGCCAAACACTTTCAGTACTTTCAGATATTTTGTATATCAGATACATTACAGTATTATATCAGTATACTGTAGCTAGTTTCAGGAGCAGCAACAGAGGAGATTCTTCATACAGTATCTGCTCAGTGTTGATGACATGATGAAATACTCACGTGTGTCTGCATCTTTGACTCAAGAGGGTTCAAAGGTTGAAAACTCTGAATCTTTGAAAGAAAGATGAAGTCTCAGTAATTCAATTTAAACTATTAACTGTGTTTGGTTGTACAGAGAGAGATAATCTGACAGAATACTCACCGTTTACAGGGATGAACTCTGAAATACAGATGAGATTTAAAATGTGAAATTGTATTAAAGCAAACAAAGAAAAAACTAATACATGTTTTATAGAAGCACTGTATGTATTAATTTGACTTATTTCCACTTATTTCTTTTGGTAAGAGAGTAACTTTCCAGTTAGAGGTCAAGCTACTGAACATCAGCCAGCTTACTCTGTTATTCGTATGAAAGCCCTGAAAGGCAAGTGAGCTTTCTACATTATTTTGTGTCTATGACTAATGGTAGAAAATAAAAAGATTTTTGAAATTTGTGTGTGTGTCTAGAAGTGTTTTTGTTGCAATACTCATTTTGGCCACAAGAGGGAACAAGTATACAACATGTTCTAAAAGGGACTGAAAGTATTTGGTCCTGGTGAGTTTTATTTTCCCAATGTATTCAAAACATTAGGTACATATATTAGTGCCGTGTCTTCCTTTTGGCTAGAGATGTATTTTAATCAGCGCCAATCCGTTTTTATCGTCACACGTGAAAATAAAAATTTCATCTATTTTCACATATGGAAAAAAAAACTTACAAAATATGTTTTTTTAAAATCCTGGCAAGACTTTTTCTCCACTTGTTTCACAGTTGAAAAGGAATTAACCTCTGAAGTATAAATGTCTAAATTCAGTACTGGAATACGTTAAAACAGTGATGTTAAAATGACTTCAAGTGCATTGTTGTCCCTCACCATTTTTTCTCCTTCTCCAGATGAAGACTCCAGTGATGCAGACTGCCAGGAGCAGCAGCAGTCCTACAACACCTCCAATAACAAGACCAGTAGGGGAGTCTGAAGGAGGAACTGGAACTAAAACAAAACATTCACAGGGTGTGTAGGACAATGCACCTGTGGTATTTCCACCTATAATTATCTAAACTGTGATAATCAAACATCATTATTGAAAATGAAATGTGTTACTTTGATCCCCTTAAAACACGGAGCTTTCTCCGTCATGATGCACAGACAGACTGCTGAGGAAATGGATGTGCAGAGTTGTAAATGTGACTACAGCAGTTCAGTTATGCTGCCATAAGCAGATGATGTCTCTTTTTAAGTGAAATTCACATTACTGGACATGTTGATCTGATGGTTTAATTTGGCATCACAATAATCTATACAATTATCATCTGCAGTAGAATACACCTTATTGCTTCTGATCTGTGTGTGTCCATCTTGTGTCTATGTTGAATGTGCATAAGGTAATAAGTACATTTGTTAACCCTGGACTAACCCTCAGTTCCATAACGTCCGGACTGATAACTTTGTTTCAAACTCACTCGAATTATAAAATCAGAACCTTGAGTTAAAATTTTAAGAATATTCACAGCGATCACACGTGTTTATTTCATTGGATAACAAATATTTTGAGTCAAACACATTGTAAAATCAGTGTTCCAGTCTTACCACAGTTGGTCTTGATCACAGTTTTGTCCAGTTTGGTGATGATGTCGTCCTTCACACCAGAGAGATGAAACACACAGTCATACCTCCTCCAGTCTTCAGGTGTGACTGATGAAAGGTTCAGGTCAACACTCATCTGGAAGGATCCATCATGGTTGGGGAGGATCTCTCCAAGCTCCACGTTCTCATGAAGCTCCTCTCCATCTTTCCTCCAGAATATGTCGGCTCTGTCAGGGTAGAAACCTGTAGCGAAGCAGCTGACTGGAGAGGAGGGAGTCTTCTGGAGGAGAGACACTGAGGGAAGGTCTGGAGGGACAAAAGGGGAAGGGGTTTAGAAACAGAAGAGACATTTAAATATTGGGTCATGAAACTACATCAGGTCACGTGATTTTACTTGTTCTCAGCAGATGGCTCTTCCCAAGGTCCAAATAGCTCTTCAAAAACTCAGGGAAAAGATGAGTGAGTACGTTTTTCCGATTTGCATTTTTGGGTCTATTGCTGTCCAAGATGTGTTTGGTACCTTCAGCTTCTGGTTTTTGTGCGATCCATGTCATTGTCTTTGGGTCAAATGCTAAGAAGTCTTCTCCATCTTTACCAAACTGAATGAATCCATTAACCTCTCCAGTCTCATTGTCCCATTCACAGCCCTCAATCCTCTGGAAGGTGTGGACAGCTGAGACAGAGCCTGAGAGCAGAGTGAGATCCCACAGAGGGTTACAGGTGAGGCTGCATTTTAGAGAATGTCAAAGAGCATGTGGAAGAGTTATTGCTTCATCACAAGGACAACACACAGAAATACAAACACTCACATCAAGTAGTGATGTAAACTTTCAACTAAAACTCAACACTTAAACATATAGATGAAATCAGACATGATAAGAAAGGCAACAGACACACAAAAATGTCAGATTCAAATCTAGATCTATTTCAGTCTTTCAGTGAATGCAGCACAAAGTTACCAGGCAAGCTAAGTGATATATTAATATTGACCATCCATTTAGAGTCACATTACATGGTCAGTAAACGAGTGAGTGATATGAGGGAAGTATATGTGGATTTAACAAACATGTTAATGGAACTATATCGGTTTTCTATGTGACAAAAACACAACTTTGCATTTTTACATTACTTTTACTTACCTCCAATGCTATTCAAATTGTCAATTAATTTTTTGTAGCTATGTAGGATTAACAGACACCTCTCAGTGTACCACATCAAGTGCTCTGGATCATCATCTATCAGTTTTTGTGCCCAGTCCAGTTTAGCTTCTACTTTCATCCCAACGCTGTCAAAGTGACCTATTGGAACTTCATCAACGAACCCAACAACCACAAAATCTGGAAAGTTTTTGACTCCAGTGGACGCGGTGTAGCAAAACCTCAGCGAGTGCTGGACTGTAAGGAAGAAGTTTGAAGGGTTTTTAATTTCATATCCAGATTTATGACAAATACATAATTACATTTAATTACATTCAATATTTTGCCCAGCATGATTTCTAAGACATATAAAGTTAGTGACGAGCTGGTGATGAAAGTGGAACATAAGAGCCTAATATTGTAATTGGACTGGAAGCCGAGGAGCCAATAACTTGACACAACTCAAAACACAAATCAATGCTGGATATGTTAATAGGCAGGTTAATAGAGAGAGAGAGACAGGAAAGGATAGGGCCGCTCGGTGCGGAATTCGAACTGGGGTTGCCTGCAGTGAGGACTGTAGCCTCTACACATGGGGCGGGTGCTCTACCAACTGAGCTAAACACTGCCCCCAGCCTGTGTTTTTCTGAGTTTTCTCCTGAGTTGGCCAATAAAGTGCCCTTTTTTCCCGAGACTGTCTGCTTTCTGGGTCCACTCGCTACACAACCGTGACAGACTACACAGTGTACATATTCACATTGAAAACTAATGAAAATGTTAAATCTGGATACAAATATCTGTACACTGCGTTGTGATTTCTTATTTTGTTTCCCCCCTAAATTTTTTGAAATTATATGATTTAATTTGATGAAACACTTACAAAAAATCTGGCTATAATAATGTCATAGTAATTAATGAGTTGTTAATTCAGTATGGAGACACTAATATGAGCTCTGCCACCTGATCGCTGTTTAGTTGGTCTGGTGGAAAAAACAAAACACTGAAATAATTTTATAATTGTGAGTAGTGTTCAATGACATCAGTATCAAAATCATCATCCAGGAAGGAACAAAAGCCAACTGAATTAAGCCAACGTCAGTAATAAATACATGAGTCAAAATAATACATAAAAGAAAGCAAGGGAAATATAGTAGCAGTCAGAAGTTTGGACACACTTCCTCATTTAAGAGGAAGGGAACGTCTCATAAAACTATGCTGCAGTAAGATTTATAAATATATATGTTTACATGTTAAAATATAAAAATAAAAGACTTTTACGTTACCTGGAGAGACAACACGGCAAAAGAGAAGAATTAACAGAAACCCCTTCATCTTTGGTGCAGATATGAAAAAACACATGGAGGAAAGACTGCCAATAGTGCACTAGAACAGTATTTTATCTCTTGGCGGTTGAAGAAGAACTCCTGATCATATGCAGACAAGTGACGCGCTCTCATGCATGCTTTATATCCTCAATCCACTCACTCAAGCCTACCTTCAGTTAAAAATAGGACATTTTTTCTCCCCTGGCACAAAAACCAGTAACTCAGTTTAAGTGGCAGTAGCAGTGGAAGAAGCTGTAGAGTGTACAAGCAGAAGTTGGAGGTGCAGCACTAGGACCAGGTACGGCTGCAGCCTGCTCCTATCGCAGCCTCCATTATTGTAGCTGAGTGATTAAATCCCTCAACTCCTGCAGCTCTCCCTCCATAGCTACACCCTGACTAGTAAAGTGGGGACCATACAATTAAGGCTGCGGAGAGAAAGGGGAAACAGATCCTTACAGTGACTTGAACAGATCCAACCAACAGAACCCAACTACTGCTCAGCCTGGCAAAATATATCAGAATATGAAATACTTTTAGGTGCAAAGTACAATTTGCTATCAGTAAACCAGGAGGAAAGAAAACTAATGAATGACTCTTTACATGTGAACAAGGTCTTAAAAATTCAAACTAAAAGTGTGTTAACTTTTTAATTTGAGTCTGTGTTACCTTTTCCTGCTTGTCTCCACTAAAGGTCTCTGTCTGCACTAGCTAAAGTCCAAAGCACATTGTGTTATGAAACAAAGAATCTGATTAAACATGATACACTTCTTCACCTGAAGAGTTAATAATGTTTCCAGCTTCAGTTTACCAGACAATTATTATTGTTCCTCCTTTTAAGCTGTGAAAGCATTACAGTAGAAATGGTCAAGATACAGTGCTCATGATGTGACACAGATGCACAAACAACCACTTTAGATCATTTATTCAACCTGGGTAATAAGTTTAGTTGAAAGGATACACATGACTGCATTACTATTGTATCTCAGTGTAACAGAGATACAACACAGTAACAAGAAACCTGCTAAACGTGGTTCTATTTTCAGTTTACTTTTTCCCTCCTCATAGTTCAGATTTCTGTGATAAATGACACACTCTCTGAATTGTTAACATATCAACATTTACAGAAATGTCAGTAATTATAAGAGTTAACATTACAAAGTAATAAAAAGAAAATTAGGAATCAGAAAGTTTTTTAATAAAGTTTAAAAACTTGAATGTTAATATGAATTAATATTACATAATGGTGCTTACCATTAATATTGTACTTTCAGGGTTTTAGTCTCAATCCCACTGGCTCCCAAACTAGGGGTCGGGCCCCTCCAAATGCAAGGCAGGCAAAGCAAGGCACATTTCATCATATTTCAGCATCAAGGCAATTAATCTGTATAATTTAGCTTTCTGATGTAGGCTATTATTTTATTGGACAGTTTTTGTCATGTAAAGAAAATAAATAATTCAACGGTATAGTAAGCGATGTGGGGGAAAACGAGGATAAAGTTGTTGATATTTGAGTGAAAACCAAAACACCCCCCCTTCCCTCCCTTCATGCTCCTTCTGGGGCTCCACCCCCGAAGCTCATGGACGCGCATTGTCATAGTAACGGACGTAACACTGCGCAAGCTTCATTTTGATAGCAGCATTAATTGCTCTGATAGTACAGGTGGCTAGCCTGGCTAACATTAGACCGCATTTCAATCTCATGTGAGATTATTGTGATAGCAAACCTGTGTTTATATGTCTTCATGACTGTAAACACTTTGAAAGCAGTGAACAAACACCAGATACAAAGCAAGTAACTACATAGCAGCTACGTTGTAGGTTACGTTAGCACGATGCTAACATTAGCACGCGAAGCTAACGTGCAAAGCATCAAACAGCTGTAGTAACAACTCTGATACTTTACAGCTAACATCACAACAACAACAACATATCCAGACTAGACATTGAGCTGAATATCAGCAGGTGACGTTACAGTTCATGTGAAACAGACAGACAAGATACTGCAGAGTACGAAGGCTTTCAATCCTCCTCAGCTCTTTAACCTCCTGACATAAAGCTGAAGACCTACAACGAGACACATTGATGATACTGCTCTTGAACGCTGGGAATCATTCTGCAGTTCCAGCTTCCTTCCTCAAGATGGCGACATCGCAGCTTTGCAAATTCAACAAGTAATTGATCTAAACAGCTGTCATTGGTTGACATCCTGCAGATTACAGGTTACAGGAGTCTATACTCACAGACTCCACTTTAAAAGCTAATATATTGCCCCTCGTATTAGTTATGTTTTTTTATAGATTGAAGAGGAGAAGTTCATGGTGAATGGATCTAAACAAACCTATGTGGAGACTGAGTTGGAACTGTGTTCATGCCCTGCAGGACAAACTGGAGCACCACACCACCAGGCCAACATCAGGCATCAGTGGATAAAACCTACAGCTGTTTGTCCAACATTTTCCTTCCAACAAGTCCAGAGATGATGAGAGAACTGCTGAAACTAACATTAGGAGGTCAAGTCATTATTTTCAGAACTGGTATATCAAGACTCCCAACATCCCCAGTTTAAATGACACAATAAAGGATAGATGCTTCATTTTAATTCAGCAAAGACAAGCCTCACTAAAGTGTTTCCCAGAACTTGTTACAAAACCTTTAAACACACGTATGACAGGAACACCTCTTATTCAGGTTTTCAGGAGGGTTTTATTTATTAATTGAAGGTAAATATAAACCATATTACAACAAATTAACACAACAATTACACTAGAGAATGTAGCAGTCTTTCTAAACAAAATTCAGGTAAGTAGACTGAATTGAAAAAAAGAAGATATATAAAAATGTTTTTCTAATTCTCATTATGAACAGACTAGATATGATTTCTATGCCTTTGTATAACACATCTGAGAGCTGTGTGTTAGAAGACATAACTCAGGTGTTTACATTTTATTTAAAGTGGGAGAAGTTTGTATGCAGTGTTCAAACTATGGGAGAAATCACAATAAAACTGGGAAACAAAAATATTAATAAGCTTCATCAACTGTGCAGAATCTTCATTGCTTCTAAAATGAAACTATGAAACTAATTGTGAGTAAAAGCATGAGTAGTTGAACATATAACGGTTTAAGTGTCATCATGTCTCCCACTAATAGATATAATGCTAATGATCATCAAAAAAGGTATAAATTTGATATCCGAAGATAAAAGATCTCACTGGAGTGATGTTGTGGCTCTTTGGTGTCTGGTAGCTGCTGCAGTGATTCATCTCCACCAAAGCTCTGAGGAAACAGCTGGACAGCAGCATCACTTCTCTCCAGATGTTGTTACTCCTGCAGTGGAGGATTCACATCAACATTAAATCTTCTGTCAGCTCTCAGATCATCTTCACACATATCAATCTTCACTGCATCCACTGATGACATGAAACTCATGAATCTGATCTATGAATTCACACTTTAGTTTGATGTATCCTGTGATTTGAGTTCACAGAGGAGATTCTTCATACAGTATCTGCTCAGTGTTGATGACATGATGAAATACTCACGTGTCTGCATGACTCAAGAGGGTTCAAAGGTTGAAAACTCTGAATCTTTGAAAGAAAGATAAAGTGTCAGTAACTCAATTTAAACTATTAACTGTATTTGTCTGAGCAGAGAGAGATAATCTGACAGAATACTCACCGTTTACAGGGATGAACTCTGAAATACAGATGAGATTGCATTTTTTCAAAATTTAAAATGTCAAATTATATTAAAGCAAACAAAGAAAAAAATGTACATGTTTAATATAACCACTGTATGTATTCATTTGACTTATTTCCACTTTTATTTCAAATGGTAAGAGAGTAACTTTCCAGTTAGAGGTCAAGCTACTGAACATCAGCCAGGTTACACTGTTATTTGTATGAAAGCCCTGAAAGGCAAGTGAGCTTTCTACATTATTGTGTTTATGACTAATGTTAAAATAAATAATAAAAAGATTTTGTCTGGATAATCTTTGTAATTTTTTTCATCTGTGTAAATGGGTGAAAACGAAAAGTTTTGGCAGGTGAAATTTGTGTGTGTCACGAATTGTTTTTGTTGCAATACTCATTTCGGCCACAAGAGGGCACAAGTATACAACATGTTCTAAAAGGGACTGAAAGTATTTGGTCCTGGTGAGTTTTAATTTCCCAATGTATTCAAAACATTAGGTACATATATTAGTGTTGTGTCTTCCTTTTGGCTAGAGATGTATTTTAATCAGCGCCAATCTGTTTTTATTGTCATACACTGAGAAGCGTAGTGACACATGAAAATAAAAATTTCATCTATTTTCACAGATGAAAAGAAAACTTACAAAACATATTTTTAAAAATCCTGGCAAGACTTTTTCTCCACTTGTTTCACAGTTGAGAAGGAATTAACCTCTGAAGTATAAATGTCTAAATTCAGTACTGGAATACATTAACAGTGACGTTAAAATAACTTCAAGTGCATTGTTGTCCCTCACCATTGTTTCTCCTTCTCCAGATGAAGACTCCAGCGATGCAGACTGCCAGAAGCAGCAGCAGTCCTACAACAGCTCCAATAACAGGACCAGTAGGGGAGTCTGAGGGAGGAACTGGAACTAAAACAAAACATTCACAGTGTGTGTAGGACAATGCACCTGTGGTATTTCCACCTATAATTATCTAAACTGTGCTAATCAAACATCATTATTGAACATTTGATTTGTTACTTTGATCCCCTTAAAACACGGAGCTTTCTCCGTCATGATGCACAGACAGACTGCTGAGGAAATGGATGTGCAGGGTTGTAAATGTGACTAGAGCAGCTCAGTTATGCTGCCATAAGCAGATAATGTCTCTTTTTAAGTGAAATTCACATTACTGGACATGTTGATCTGATGGTTTAATTTGGCATCACAATAATCTATACAGTTACCACCTGCAGTTGAATACACCTTATTGCTTCTGACCTGTGTGTGTCCATCTTGTGTCTATGTTGAATGTGCATAAGGTAATAAGTACATTTGTTAACCCTGGACTAACCCTCAGCTCCATAAAGTCAGGACTGATAACTTTGTTTCAAACTCCTTCTAATTATAAAATCAGAACCCTGAGTTAAAATTTTAAGAACATTCACAGCAATTACATGTGTTTATTTCATTGGATAACAAATATTTTGAGGCAAAAACATTGTAAAATCAGTGTTCCAGTCTTACCACGGTTGGTCTTGATCACAGTTTTGTCCAGTTTGGTGATGATGTCGTCCTTCACACCAGAGAGATGAAACACACATTCATACCTCCTCCAGTCTTCAGGTGTGACTGATGAAATGTCCAGGTCAACATTCATCTGGAAGGATCCATCATGGTTGGGGAGGATCTCTCCAAGCTCCACGTCCTCATGAAGCTCCTCTCCATCTTTCCTCCAGAATATCTCGGCTCTGGCAGGGTAGAAACCTGTAGCGAAGCAGCTGACTGGAGAGGAGGGAGTCTTCTGAAGGAGAGACACTGAGGGAAGGTCTGGAGGTACAAAAGAGGAGGGGTTTAGAAAAAGAAGAGACATTTAAATATTGGGTCATGAAACTACATCAGGTTATGTGATTCTACCTGTTCTCAGTCGATAGCTCTTCCCAAGGTCCAAATATCTCTTCAAAAACTCAGGGAAAAGCTGGGTAAGTATGTTTTTCCAAACTTCATTTCTGAGTCTATCACTGTCCCAGATGTGTTTGATGTCGTTGGCTTCTGGTTTTTGTGCGATCCATGTCAGTGTCTTTGGGTCAAATGCTATGAAGTCTTCTCCATCAAGACCAAACTGACCAAATCCATTAACCTCTCCAGTCTCATCATCCCATTCACAGACGTCCATCCTCTGGGAGGTGTGGACAGCTGAGACAGAGACAGAGAGCAGAGTGAGATCCCATAGAGGGTTACAGGTGAGGCTGCATTTTAGAGAATGTCAAAGAGCATGTGGAAGAGTAACCGCTTCATCACAAGGACAACAGACAGAAATACAAACACTCACATCAAGTAGCGACGTAAACTTTCAACCAAAACTCAACACTTAAACACACAGATGAAATCAGACATGATAAGAAACGCAACAAACATACAAAAACATGCCAGATTCAAATCTAGATCTAGTTCAGTCTTTCAGTGAATGCAGCACAAACTTACCAGATAAGCTAAGTGAAATATTAATATTGACCATCCATTTAGAAAGAGTTACATTACATGGTCAGTAAATGAGTGAGTGATATGAGGGAAGTATATGTGGATTTAACAAACATGTTAATGGAACTATATCTGTTTCCTATTTGACAAAATCACAACTTTGCATTTTTACATTACTTTTACTTACCTCCAGTTTTATTCAATTGGTCAGTTGTTTTTTTGTAGCTATGTAGGACTAACAGACACCTCTCAGTGTACCACTTAAAGGTCTCTGGATCATCATCTAGCACTTTTTGTGCCAAGTCCAGTTTAGTTTCTGGTTTCTTCCCGATGCTGTCACAGTGGCCTATTGGAATTTCATCAATGAACATAACAACCACAACATCTGGGATGTTTTTGACTCCAGAGGACCAGGTGTATTCAAACTTCAGCGAGTGCTGGACTGTAAGAAGAAGAAGTTTTATGGTTTTTCAAGTTCACATCCAGACTTATGACAAATACATAATTACATTTAATTACATTCAATATTTTGCTCAGCATGATTTCTAAGACATATAAAGTTAGTGACAAGCTGGTGATGAAAGTGGAACATAAGAAATCAAATCAATGCTAGATATGTTAATTATTATTGACACATTTGCTATAAACGACTGAATCAACTTTATTAACCTTACTGATCATAACTTTATATCAGGTTAGTAATGACTACACACTGTAAATATTCACATTTAAAACTAACTGAAATGATGAATCTGGATACAAATACTGTACACTACTATGGGATTCCTGAAAGTGCAAACATGTGATGAGCAAAGTATATGAAATTAAAGTATATTTTCTAATTAGTTTGCCTTATTATTGCCTTATAATATTCACCACCCCATTTCTTTTAGAAATTATATGATTTTATGATATTATTTAATTTGATGAAACACAAAATCTGTCTATAATAAAGAATGCAATAATAATATTTAACATGAGTGGTTAGTTCAGTTAGAAGCTTCTAGTTCAGTGACATCAGTATCAAAAACTTCAACCAAGAAGGAACAAAAGCCAACTGAATTAGGTCAAAGTCAGTAATAAATACATTTACTTAATAAATATACTTACACAACTGTTTAAAAAAGAATATTACATTACCTGGAGTGGAAACATGGCAAAAGAGAAGAAACAACAGAATCCCCTTCATTTTGCTTTGATACAGACTTTAAAAACACTGTCAAAGACTGTCAACAGCCCACACAGACAGGATGAGGGATTGGAATAAGTGGGTAGTCCACCCAGTATAAAGGAAATATAGTTTTGCATCATGTGTTACCAGGAAGAGTCAATTCAATGTCTGACTCTATTTACAAGAAGTTTAATAGCATGTAGTAACATGAGCAACTGTTTATAGTCAAGAATAAAATTGATCCTAAAATCAGAAAATGAGAAAAAAAGTTACACAATTAAGAAAGTGTAAGAGCAGCTCAAAGATGCTCTTTAGAAGGCAGAGTGCACCAGCAGGCAAAGTAAGACACGTTTATCTACAGTATACAGTACAGCACAGTACATACAATGTGGCACTTTCAAAGTGCCTGATAGTGAATGACTTTACACTAAAGCTCTTTGTCTGTACTTGTTTGCAGCTGAAGTCCAAAGCACATTGTGTTATGAAACACAGAATGTGATTAAACATGACGCACTTCTTCACCTGAAGAGTTGATGTTACCAGCTGCAGTTTACCAGAGAATTATGTTTCTTTCTTTTAAGCTGTGAATGCATTACAGTAGAAATGGTCAAGATCCCGTGATCATGATGTGACACAGATGCACAAACAACCACTTTAGATCATTTATTCAACCTGGGTAATAAGTTTAGTTGAAAGGATACACATGACTGCATTACTATTGTTGTATCTCAATGTCTCAACTTCCCATAGTAACAAGAAACCTGCTGAACTTGTTTCTATTTTCAGTTTACCTTTTCTCTCATAGTTCAGATTTCTGTGTGATAAATCACATACAGACTCTCTGGATTGTTAACATATCAACATTTACAGGAATGTCAGTAATTATAAGTTAACATTACAAAGTAATACAAAGGAAATTAGGAATCAGAAAGTTTTTTAATAAAGTTTAAAAACTTGAATGTTAATATGGATTAATATTACATAATGGTGCTTACCATTAATATTGTACTTTCAGTGTTTTAGTCTCAATCCCACTGGCTCCCAAACTAGGGGTCGGGCCCCTCCAAATGCAAGGCAGGCAAAGCAAGGCACATTTATTTGTACAGCACATTTCAACATCAAGGCAATTAATCTGTATAATTTAGCTTTCTAATGTATTATTTTATTGGACAGTTTTCGTCATATAAAGAAAATAAATAATTCAAAAGGTATAGTAAGCGATATGGGGGAAACTAGGATAAAGTTGTTGATATTTGAGTGAAAACCAAAACACCACCCCTCCCCTCCCTTTGTGCTCTTTCTGGGGCTCCACCCCGAAGTTCATGGACGCGCATTGTCACAGTAACGGACGTAACCACTGCGCAAGCTTCATTTTGATAGCAGCATTAATTGCTCTGATAGTACAGGTGGGTAGCCTGGCTAACACCAGACCGCGTCTCGATCTCATGTGAGATTAGTGTGATAGCAAACCTGTGTTTATATGTCTTCATGACTGTAAACACTTTGAAAGCAGCGAACAAACACCAGATACAGCGAGCAACTACACAGCAGCTACGTTGTAGGTTACGTTAGCACGATGCTAACGTTAGCACGCGAAGCCAACGTGCAGAGCGTCAAACAAGCTGTAGTAACAACTCTGCTACTTTACAGCTAACATCACAACAACAACATATCCAGACTAGACATTGAGCTGAATATCAGCAGGTAACGTTACAGTTCATGTGAAACAGACAGACAAGATACTGCAGAGTACGGAGGCATTCAATCCTCCTCAGCTCTTTAACCTGACATAAAGCTGAAGACCTACAACGAGACACATTGATGATACTGCTCTTGAACGCGAGGAATCATTCTGCAGTTCCAGCTTCCTTCCTCAAGATGGCGACATCGCAGCTTTGCAAATTCAACAAGTAATTGATAGAAACAGCTGTCATTGGTTGACATCCTGCAGGTTACAGGAGTCTATACTCACAGACTCCACTTTAAAAGCAAATGTATTGCCCCTTGTATTAGTTATGTTTTTTATAGATTGAAGAGAAGAAGTTCATGGTGAATGGATCTAAACAAACCTATGTGGAGACTGAGTTGGAGCTGTGTTCATGCCCTGCAGGACAAACTGGAGCATCACACCACCAGGCCAGCATCAGGCATCAGTGGATAAAACCTACAGCTGTTTGTCCAACATTTTCCTTCCAACAAGTCCAGAGATGATGAGAGAGAACTGCTGAAACTAACATTAGGAGGTCAAGTCATTATTTTCATAACTGGTATATCAAGACTCCCAACATCCCCAGTTTAAATGACACAATAAAGGATAGATGTTTCATTTGAATTCAGCAGAGACAAGCCTCACTAGAGTGTTTCCCAGAACTTGTTTCAAAACCTTTAAACACACGTATGACAGGAACACCTCTTATTCAGGTTTTCAGGAGGATTTTATTTATTAATTGAAGGTAAATATAAACCATATTACAACAAATTAACACAAAAGTTACAGTAGAGAATGTAGCAGTCTTTCTAAACAAAATTCAGGTAAGTACACTGAATTGAAAAAAAGAAGAAATATAAAAATGTTTTTCTAATTCTCATTATGAACAGACTAGATATGATTTCTATGCCTTTGTATAACACATCTGAGAGCTGTGTGTTAGAAGGCATAACTCAGGTATTTACATTTTATTTAAAGTGGGAGAAGTTTGTATGCAGTGTTCAAACTATGGGAGAAATCACAATGAAACTGGGAAACAAAAATATTAATAAGCTTTATCAACTTTGCAGAATCTTCATTAATGCTTCTAAAACGAAACTATGAAACTAATTGTGAGTAAAAGCATGAGTAGTTGAACTTCTAACGGTTTAAGTGTCATCATGTCTCCCACTATTGGATATAATGCTAATGATAATCAAAAACAGTATAAATTTGATATTCAAAGATAAAAGATGCCTCACTGGAGTGATGTTGTGGCTCTTTGGTGTCTGGTAGCTGCTGCAGTGATTAATCTCCACCAAAGCTCTGAGGAAACAGCTGGACAGCAGCATCACTTCTCTCCAGATATTGTTACTCCTGCAGTGGAGGATTCACATCAACATTAAAGCTTCTGTCAGCTCTCAGATAATCTATCAATCTTCACTGCATCCACTGATGACATGAAGCTCATAAATCTGACCTATGAATTCACACTTTAGTTTGATGTATCCTGTGATTTGAGTTCACTATTAGTGGTCATATCATACAGTTTTTGATATCAGTCAAAAACAGCCAAACACTTTCAGTACTTTCAGATATGAGAGTATACTTTCAGTATATTAATTACAGTATTATATCAGTATACTGTGGCTAGTTTCAGGAGCAGCAAGAGAGGAGATTCTTCATACAGTATCTGCTTAGTGTTGATGACATGATGAAATACTCACGTGTGTCTGCATTTTTGACTCAAGAGGGTTCAAAGGTTGAAAACTCTGAATCTTTGAAAGAAAGATGAAGTCTCAGTAATTCAATTTAAACTATTAACTGTATTTGTCTGAGCAGAGAGAGATAATCTGACAGAATACTCACCGTTTACAGGGATGAACTCTGAAATACAGATGAGATTGCATTTTTTCAAAATTTAAAATGTCACATTGTATTAAAGCAAACAAAGAAAAAACTAGTTTAATAGAACCACTGTATGTATTAATTTCACTTATTTCAAATGGTAAGAGATTGTATTGTATTGTATGCATACTGTTATTTGTATGAAAGCCCTGAAAGGCAAGTGAGCTTTCTACATTATTGTGTTTATGACTAATGGTAAAAAAATTAAAAGATTTTGTCTGGATAATCTTAATTTTTTTCATCTGTGTAAATGGGTGAAAACGAAAAGTTTTGGCAGGTGAAATTTGTTTGTGTCACGAATTGTTTTTGTTGCAATACTCATTTCGGCCACAAGATGGCAGAAGTATACAACATGTTCTAAATGGGACTGAAAGTATTTGGTCCTGGTGAGTTTTGATTTCCCAATGTATTCAAAACATTAGGTACATATATTACTGTTGTGTCTTCCTTTTGGCTAGAGATGTATTTTAATCAGCTCCAATCTGTTTTTATCGTCATACACTGAACAACATAGTGACACGTGAAAATAAAAATTTCATCTATTTTCACAGATGAAAAAAAAAACTTACAAAAAGTATATTTTTTAATTCCTAGCAATTTTTTTCTCCACTTGTTTCACAGTTGAAAAGGAATTAACCTCTGAAGGATAAATGTCTAAATTCAGTACTGGAATACATTAAAACAGTAGAGTCAAAATAACTTCAAGTGCATTGTTGTCTCTCACCATTTTTTCTCCTTCTCCAGATGAAGACTCCAGCGATGCAGACTGCCAGGAGCAGCAGCAGTCCTACAACAGCTCCAATAACAGGACCAGTAGGGGAGTCTGAGGGAGGAACTGGAACCAAAACAAAACATTCACAGGGTGTGTAGGACAATGCACCTGTGGTATTTCCACCTATAATTATCTAAACTGTGATAATCAAACATCATTATTGAAAATGTAATTTGTTACTTAGACCCCCTTAAAACACGGAGCTTTCTCCGTCATGATGCACAGACAGACTGCTGAGGAAATGGATGTGCAGGGTTGTAAATGTGACTACAGCAGCTCAGTTATGCTGCCATAAGCAGATGGCGTTTCTTTTTAAGTGAAATTCACATTACTGGACATGTTGATCTGATGGTTTAATTTGGCATCACAATAATCTATACAGTTACCATCTGCAGTTGAATACACCTTATTGCTTCTGACCTGTGTGTGTCCATCTTAAAGACTCAAGTTTATTTGTCATTTTACATGTTTGCACGTGAAAACGAAATTTGTACTCAGGTCCAGCAGCGTACAATACAATGAGTGAGTCTACAAAAGCTATAATAAGTAAATCACAGACTTGTGTCTATGTTGAATGTGCATAAAGTAATAAGTACATTTGTTAACCCTGGACTAACCCTCAGCTCCATAACGTCAGGACTGATAACTTTGTTTCAAACTCATTCAAATTATAAAATCAGAACCCTGAGTTAAAATGTTAAGAATATTCACAGTGATCACGTGTTTATTTCATTGGATAACAAACATTTTGAGTCAAAAACATTGTAAAATCAGTGTTCCAGTCTTACCACGGTTGGTCTTGATCACAGTTTTGTCCAGTTTGGTGATGATGTCGTCCTTCACACCAGAGAGATGAAACACACATTCATACCTCCTCCAGTCTTCAGGTGTGACTGATGAAAGATACAGGTCAACATTCATCTGGAAGGATCCATCATGGTTGGGGAGGATCTCTCCAAGCTCCACGTTCTCATGAAGCTCCTCTCCATCTTTCCTCCAGAATATCTCGGCTCTGTCAGGGTAGAAACCTGTAGCGAAGCAGCTGACTGGAGAGGAGGGAGTCTTCTGGAGGAGAGACACTGAGGGAAGGTCTGGAGGGACAAAAAGGAAAGGGGTTTAGAAACAGTAGAGACATTTAAATATTGGGTCATGAAACTACACCAGGTCACGTGATTCTACCTGTTCTCAGCAGATAGCTCTTCCCAAGGTCAAAATATCTCTTCAAAAACTCAGGGAAAAGATGAGTGAGTATGTTTTTCCGATTTGCATTTTTGGGTCTATTGCTGTCCAAGATGTGTTTGGTACCTTCAGCTTCTGGTTTTTGTGCGATCCATGTCATTGACTTTGGGTCAAACGCTAAGAAGTCTTCTCCATCAAGACCAAACTGAATGAATCCATTAACCTCTCCAGTCTCATTGTCCCATTCACAGCCCTCAATCCTCTGGAAGGTGTAGACACCTGAGACAGAGCCTGAGAGCAGAGTGAGATCCCACAGAGGGTTACAGGTGACGCTGCATTTTAGAGAATGTCAAAGAGCATGTGGAAGAATTATTGCTTCATCACAAGGACAACACACAGAAATACAAACACTCACATCAAGTAGCGATGTAAACTTTCAACTAAAACTTTACATTTAAATATATAGATGAAATCAGACATGATAAGAAAGGCAACCAGCACACAAAAAAGTGCCGGATTCAAATCTAGATCTTGTTCAGTCTTTCAGTGAATGCAGCACAAACTTACCAGATAAGCTAAGTGAAATATTAATATTGACCCTCCATTTAGAAAGAGTTACATTACATGGTCAGTAAACGAGTGAGTGATATGAGGGAAGTATATGTGGATTTAACAAACATGTTAATGGAACTATATCTGTTTCCTATTTGACAAAAAACACAACTTAGCGCTTTTACATTACTTTTACTTACCTCCAGTTTCCTTATAATTGTCAATTAATGCTTTGGACTCTTGTAGGATTAACAGACACCTCTCAGTGTACCACTTAAAGTGCTCTGGATCATCTTCTAGTAGTTTTTGTAGCGAGTCCAGTTTAGCTTTTGCTTTCTTCCCGATGCTGTCACAGTGGCCTATTGGAACTTCATCAATGAACCCAACAACCACAAAATCTGGGATGTTTTTGACTCCAGAGGATATGGTGAAGTCAAACGTCAGCGAGTGCTGGACTGTAAGAGGAAGAAGTTTAATGGTTTTTAAGTTCATTTTCAGAATTATGACAAATACATAATTACATTTAATTACATTCAATATTTTGCCCAGCATGATTTATAAGACATATAAAGTTAGTGACAAGCTGGTGATGAAAGTGGAACATAAGAACCTGATATTATAATTGTACTGGAAGCCAACTCAAAACACAAATCAATGCTAGATATGTTAATTATTATTGACACATTTGTTATAACGACTGAATCAACTTTATTAACCTTACTGATCATAACTTTATATCAGGTTAGTAATGACTACACACTGTAAATATTCACATTTAAAACTAACTGAAATGATGAATCTGGATACAAATACTGTACACTACTATGGGATTCCTGAAAGTGCAAACATGTGATGAGCAAAGTATATGAAATTAAAGTATCTTCTCACCACCCCATTTCTTTTAGAAATGATATGATTTTATGATATTATTTAATTTGATGAAACACAAAATCTGTCTATAATAAATAATGCCATAATAATATTTAACATGAGTTGTTAGTTCAGTTAGAAGCTTCTAGTTCAGTGACATCAGTATCAAAAACTTCAACCAAGAAGGAACAAAAGCCAACTGAATTAGGTCAAAGTCAGTAATAAATACACTTACTTAATGAATATACTTACACAACTGTTTAAAAAAGAGTATTACATTACCTGGAGTGGAAACGTGGCAAAAGAGGAGAAACAACAGAATCCTATTCATCTTGCTTTGATACAGACGTTAAAAACACTTGGAGGAAAGACTGTCAACAGCCCACACAGACAGGATGAGGGATTGGAATAAGTGGACTACCCAGAATAAAGGAAATATAGTTTTGCATCATGTGTTACCAGGAAGAGTCAATTCAATGTCTGACTCTATTTACAAGAAGTTTAATAGCATGTAGTAACATGAGCAACTGTTTATAGTCAAGAATAAAATTGATCCTAAAATCAGAAAATGAGAAAAAAAGTTACACAATTAAGAAAGTGTAAGAGCAGCTCAAAGATGCTCTTTAGAAGACAGAGTGCACCAGCAGGCAAAGTAAGACACATTTATCTACAGTATACAGTACAGCACAATCATACAATGTGTCACCTTCAAAATGCCTGATAGAAATTAATTAATTTTAAAACTAGTGAATGACTCACTTGTTTGCAGCTGAAGTCCAAAGCACAATGTGTTATGAAACACAGAATGTGATTAAACATGACACACTTCTTCACCTGAAGAGTTAATAATGTTACCAGCTGCAGTTTACCAGAGAATTATTATGTTTCTTTCTTTTAAGCTGTGAAAGCATTACAGTAGAAATGGTCAAGATCTAGTGATCATGATGTGACACAGATGTACAAACAACCACTTTAGATCATTTAGATATTCAACCTGGGTAATAAGTTTAGTTGAAAGGATACACATGACTGTAACAAGAAACCTGCTGAACTTGTTTCTATTTTCAGTTTACCTTTTCTCTCATAGTTCAGATTTCTGTGTGATAAATCACGTACAGACTCTCTGGATTGTTAACATATCAACATTTACAGGAATGTCAGTAATTATAAGTTAACATTACAAAGTAATACAAAGGAAATTAGGAATCAGAAAGTTTTTTTAATAAAGTTTAAAAACTTGAATGTTAATATGGATTAATATTACATAATGGTGCTTACCATTAATATTGTACTTTCAGGGTTGTAGTCTCAATCCCACTGGCTCCCAAACTAGGGGTCGGGCCCCTCCAAATGCAAGGCAGGCAAAGCAAGGCACATTTCAGCACATTTCAACATCAAGGCAATTCAGCTAATCTGTATAATTTAGCTTTCTGATGTATTATTTTATTGGACAGTTTTTGTCATGTAAAGAAAATAAATGATTTAGGTATAGTAAGCGATGTGGGAGAAAACGAGAATAAAGTTGTTGATATTTGAGTGAAAACCAAAACACCCCCCCCTCCCCTCCCTTCGTGCTCCTTCTGTGGCTTCACCCTCGAAGTTCATGGACGCGCAATGTTATGGTAACGAACGTAACTAGTGATGGGAACGGCAGTTCTTTTTACTGTACTGAATCTTTAGAATCCGTTCATTAAAATGATTCGTTCAAAAGATTCGTTCACCGAATCGTTCAGTGCTCTCCAACTCCCTGAACTGATAAACAGCCAAATAATCCGTCATTCAGTTCATGATTCAGCCCTGAGGTTCACGTTCACTTACTGAGGGACGGTGCGTTCAAGGACTATATTATACAATCATTCGCGGGAGACGCAGCGCTGCTTATACATGCACTAAAAATATTACACAGTGAAAGTGTCCTCTGTGCACAGTAAAATAACATAACATGATGCTACACTGATGTTAGCAACACAGCGCTAATGTTAGCAGTACATGTACTGAACGTGAATCAACTCCTCAGCCCTCAGTGCCCTGAGTCAGTGAGTGACTGACACAGCGCCACTTTCAGCAGTTCGCGAACGATTCATTGAACGACATGCTGAGGACGTGAATCTCGTTCACGTACTGTGCTGAAAGTGGGCTGAATCATGAACTGAATGATGGCGAATCACGTTCGCGAACGAATCATTGAACGACATGCTGAGGACATGAATCTCGTTCACGTACTGTGCTGAAAGTGGCGCTGTGTCAGTCATTCACTCTTCTGTCTCCTCTCCTCTCATTACTTTATGTGTGCCTAAGTCCATTACGATAATGGGGATGGGGGCGTGTGTGTGTGTTTGTTTTCGTTACCCGTTACTTAGCTTGGAGAAATTGATGCTATTGGCATGAAAGCGTGTCCCCGCGAAGGGGAAACAGTATCACTCAGAGTCAGTCAAAGTGTTGTCGTTCACTGAGTGATTCGTTCGAAGTGAACGAGTGAGTGAGTCGCGGCAGTTCCACTCCCGACCGGCAGCCATGCTCGCGGCTGAGCTCAACTGAACTGAACTGAGGAACGAATCAGTTCATGAAGTGATTCAGTTCATTTCGTTCACTCAAAAGATTCGTTCGTTCGAACGACACGTTCGCGAACGACACAACACTAAACGTAACACTGCGCTAGCTTCAGTTTGGTAGCAGCATTAATTGCTCTGATAGTACAGGTGGCTAGCATGGCTAACACTAGACCGCGTCTCATGTGAGATTAGTGTGATAGCAAACCTGTGTTTATATGTCTTCATGACTGTAAACACTTTGAACGCAGTGAACAAACACCAGATACACAGCAGCTACGTTGTAGGTTATGTTAGCACGCGAAGCTAACGTGCAGAGCGTCAAACAGCTGTAGTAACAACTCTGATACTTTACAGCTAACATCACAACAACAACATATCCTGACTGACTAGACATTGAGCTAAATGTCAGCAGGTAACGTTACAGTTTATGTGAAACAGACAGACAAGATACTGCAGAGTACGAAGGCTTTCAATCCTCCTCAGCTCTTTAAACTCCTGACATAAAGGCTGAAGACCTACAACGAGACACATTGATGATACTGCTCTTGAACGCTGGGAATCATTCTGCAGTTCCAGCTTCCTTCCTCAAGATGGCGACATCGCAGCTTTGCAAATTCAACAAGTAATTGATCGAAACAGCTGTCATTGGTTGACATCCTGCAGGTTACAGGAGTCTATACTCACAGACTCCACTTTAAAAGCAAATATATTGCCACTTGTATTAGTTATGTTTTTTATAGATTGAAGAGAAGAAGTTCATGGTGAATGGATCTAAACAAACCTATGTGGAGACTGAGTTGGAGCTGTGTTCATGCCCTGCAGGACAAACTGGAGCATCACACCACCAGGCCAACATCAGGCATCAGTGGATAAAACCTACAGCTGTTTGTCCAACATTTTCCTTCCAACAAGTCCAGAGATGATGAGAGAGAACTGCTGAAACTAACATTAAGAGGTCAGGTCATTATTTTCATAACTGGTGTATCAAGACTCCCAACATTCCCAGTTTAAATGACACAATAAAGGATAGATGCTTCATTTTAATTCAGCAAAGACAAGCCTCACTAGAGTGTTTCCCAGAACTTGTTACAAAACCTTTAAACACACGTATGACAGGAACACCTCTTATTCAGGTTTTCAGGAGGATTTTATTTATCAATACTGGTAGGTAGAAGGTAAATATAAACCATATTACAACAAATGACACTAGAAAATGTAGCAGCCTTTCTTTTTAAAAAATGCAGTAAGTACATTGAATAAAAAAATATATATAAAAATATTTTTCTAATTCTCATTATGAACAGACTAGACATGATCTCTATACCTTTGTATAACACATCTGAGAACTGTGACTCAAACAATCATGTTTTACAAATCATGAAAAGATGATCAATTAACAATTCATAATTAATCATTAACTTGTTGATGATGTGTAGACCATTTTTTAACTAAAGTGAACACGCAGTAAAAAAATCACATCACATAACCTCACAGATGTATACTGTCATGTAGACAGTGTGGCAATATGCAATAAAGTAAATCCATCAGTACAAGTTAAAGTGTCATTAATTATCTAATAGGCAATAATCCAACAATTAACAATAACGTTACAATGACATTAACATTCATTGTCCACATGACACATATAGGATGTGAAAATGTCAAATGTATAAGCTCTGAGAAGTGTTATTGCTTTAATATGTTAGTTTCAATAAAAGGAGGAGTGTCTATATTCACTAAATATATCTAAGTGAATTTTTTTTTTTAAAAACAACAAAAAAAACAACTTGTAGTAGAGGACTAATGTGTGTTAAAAGACAAAGACATTACTCACAGATATTTTTGTTTAAAGTGAGAAGTTTGTATACAGTGTTCAAACTATGGTAGAAATCACAATGACACTGAGAAACAAAAATATTAATAAGCTTTATCAACTGTGCAGAATCTTCATTAATACTTATAAAACAAAACTGTTTAACCAATTTTGAGTGAAAGCATGAATACTTTAACATCTAATGTTTTTAATGTGTTTTTTTTAACGGTTTAAGTGCTGAGTATCATCATGTCTCCCACTAATAGATATAATGCCAATGATAATAAAAAACAGTATAAATTTGATATCCGAAGATAAAAGATGCCTCACTGGAGTGATGTTGTGGCTCTTTGGTGTCTGGTAGCTGCTGCAATGATTCATCTCCACCAAAGCTCTGACTGGACAGCAGCATCACTTCTCTCCAGATGTTGTCACTCCTGCAGTGGAGGATTCACATCAACATTAAAGCTTCTGTCAGCTCTCAGATAATATTCACAGGTATCATTTGTTTGTTAATGTACGTTTATGGTGCAAAATAGGATAAAATATAGATGTCACAGTTTGAGTTCACCATTAGTGGTCATATCATACAGTTTTTGATATCAGTCAAAAACAGCCAAACACTTTCAGTACTTTCAGATATGAGAGTATACTTTCAGTATATTCATTACAGTATTATATCAGTATACTGTAGCTAGTTTCAGGAGCAGCAAGAGAGGAGAGTCTTCATACAGTATGTGCTCAGTGTTGATTACATGATGAAATACTCACATGTGTCTGCATCTTTGACTCAAGAGGGTTCAATGTTTGGAAACTCTGAATCTTTAAAAGAAAGATAAAGTCTCAGTAATTCAATTTAAACGACTAACTGTATTTGTTTGAGCAGAGAGAGATAATCTGACAGAATACCGTTTACAGGGATGAACTCTGAAATACAGATTAGATTTAATATGTCAAAATGTATTAAAGCAAACAAAGACAAAACTAATACATGTTTTATAGAAGCACTATGTATTAATTTGACTTATTTCCGTCATTTTTATTTCAAATGGTAAGAGAGTAACTTTCCAGTTAGAGGTCAAGCTACTGAACATCAGCCAGGTTACACTGTTATTTGTATGAAAGCCCTGAAAGGCAAGTGAGCTTTCTACATTATTTTGTGTTTATGACTAATGGTAGAAAATAAAAAGGTTTTGTCTAGATAATCAAAAATAATGAACTGTTTTTGTTGCAATACTCATTTCGGCCACAAGAGGGCACAAGTATACAACATGTTCTAAATGGGACTGAAAGTATTTGGTCCTGGTGAGTTTTAATTTCCCAATGTATTCAAAACATTAGGTACATTTATTAGTGTTGTGTCTTCCTTTTGGCTAGAGATGTATTTTAATCATCTGTTTTTATCGTCATACACTGAGCAACAGAGTGACACGTGAATATAAAAATGTCATCTATTTTCACAGATGGAAAAAAAAAACTACAAAAAAGATTCTTTTTTTAATCCTGGCAAGATTTTTTCTCCACTTGTTTCACAGTTGAAAAGGAATTAACCTCTGAAGTATAAATGTCTAAATTCAGTACTGGAATACATTAACAGTGAATTTAAAATGACTTCAAGTGCATTGTTGTCCCTCACCATTTTTTCTCCTTCTCCAGATGAAGACTCCAGCGATGCAGACTGCCAGGAGCAGCAGCAGTCCTACAACAGCTCCAATAACAGGACCAGTAGGGGAGTCTGAGGGAGGAACTGGAACTAAAACAAAACATTCACAGTGTGTGTAGGACAATGCACCTGTGGTATTTTCACAGCGACCACATCTGTTTATTTCATTGGATAAAAAATATTTTGAGTCAAAAACATTGTAAAATCAGTGTTCCAGTCTTACCACAGTTGGTCTTGATCACAGTTTTGTCCAGTTTGGTGATGATGTCGTCCTTCACACCAGAGAGATGAAACACACATTCGTACCTCCTCCAATCTTCAGGTGTGACTGATGAAAGATACAGGTCAACATTCATCTGGAAGGATCCATCATGGTTGGGGAGGATCTCTCCAAGCTCCACGTCCTCATGAAGCTCCTCTCCATCTTTCCTCCAGAATATGTCGGCTCTGGCAGGGTAGAAACCTGTAGCGAAGCAGCTGACTGGAGAGGAAGGAGTCTTCTGGAGGAGAGACACTGAGGGAAGGTCTGGAGGGACGGGTGGGGAGGGGGTTTAGAAACAGAAGAGACATTTAAATATTGGGTCATGAAACTACATCAGGTCACGTGATTCTACCTGTTCTCAGCAGATAACTCTTCCCAAGGTCCAAATATCTCTTCAAAAAATCAGGGAAAAGCTGGGTAAGTACATTTTTCCAATCTTGATTGTTGAGTCTATAACTGTCCATGATGTGTTTGAAGTTATCAGCTTCTCGTTTTTGTGCGATCCATGTCAGTGTCTTTGGGTCAAATGCTATGAAGTCTTCTCCATCAAGACCAAACTGACCAAATCCATTAACCTCTTCAGTCTCATTGTCCCATTCACAGCCCTGCATCCTCTGGAAGGTGTGAACAGCTGAGACAGAGCCTGAGAGCAGAGTGAGATCCCACAGAGGGTTACAGGTGAGGCTGCATTTTAGAGAATGTCAAAGAGCATGTGCAAGAGTTATTGCTTCATCACAAGGACAACACACAGAAATACAAACTCTCACATCAAGTAGCGATGTAAACTCAACCAAAACTTAACATTTAAACATACAGATGAAATCAGACATGATAAGAAATGCAATAAACCACACAAAAACATGCCAGATTCAAATCTAGATCTATTTCAGTCTTTCAGTGAATGCAGCACAAAGTTACCAGATAAGCTAAGTGAAATATTAATATTGACCATCCATTTAGAAAAACAAACAAACATGTTAATGGAACTTTATCTGTTTGCTATTTGACAAAAAACACAACTTTGCGTTTTTACATTACTTTTACTTACCTCCATTTTTATTCAAACTGTCAGTTATTTTTTTGTCGTCATTTCGGTGTAACAGACATCTGCCAGTGTACCACTTAAAGTGCTCTGAATCATCATCTATCAGTTTTTGTGCCCAGTCCAGTTTAGCTTCTACTTTCATCCCGTTGCTGTCACAGTGGCCTATTGGAACTTCATCAACGAACCCAACAACCACAAAATCTGGGATGTTTTTGACTCCAGAGGACCAGGTGAAGTCAAATATCAGCGAGTGCTGGACTGTAAGAAGAAGTTTTATTATTGACACATTTGCTATAACGACTGAACCAACTTTATTAACCTTACTGATCATAACTTTATATCAGGTTAGTAATGACTACACACTGTAAATATATATAAATATCTGTACACTACTATGGGATTCCTGAAAGTGTCTTTTCTAATTTGCCTTATTTTGCTTGAATAGTGACAAAATATGTTTTATTATTTAGAAATCATATGATTTTATTTATATTACTTAATTTGATGAAACACTTTTTAAAAAATGGTGTATTATAATTCATGTCATAGTAATCAATATGAGTTGTTAATTCAGTATGGAGCTACTATGGTATGAGCTCAGCCACCTGATCTGTGTTTAGTTGGTCTGGTGGAAAAAAACAAAATAATTTCATTATTGTGACTTTGGTGAATAGTGTTCAATGACATCAGATCATCAATATCTTCAACCAAGAAGGAACAAAAGCCGACTGAATTAGGCCAGTCAGTAATAAATACAAGAGTAGCAAAATACAGTAGTAGCAGTTTTGACACACTCATTCATTTAGGAGAAATATATTATAAATAAACATTATATATTTACATGTTAAAATATATAAAAATAAAAGATTATTACATTACCTGGAGAGACAACACGGCAAAAGAGAATAATTAACAGAATCCCCTTCATCTTTGGTGCAGATATGAAAAAACACATGGAGGAAAGACTGTCAACAGTGCACACATGCAAGGTAAATATAGATAAGGTAAAATAGCTGTCATGTGTTACCAGGAGGAGTCAATTCAATATCTGACTAATCAGATTACAAAGGAAAATACAGGAAATGTGTTAATTGTCTTATTTACAAGTTTAATAGCATGTAGTGATATGATCAGCTGTTTAAAGTCAAGAATAAAATTCATCATGCAATCATAAATTGGAAATGTAAGAAATGTAACAACAGCTCAAAGAAGATGCTCTTTAAAAGACAGAGTGCATCAGTGTATCTACAATGTGGCAAGCACGAGAGTGATAGGCGGTAGACAAGAGGTAAGGATTTGAGTGTACTTAATTACCCCAGGTCTCCAAAAGTAGCACTAAGCCACGTAGGGAATTTCACCTTTCTACCAAGCTGTAGAGTGTACAAGCAGAAGTCGGAGGTGCAGCACTAGGACCAGGTACGGCTGCAGCCTGCTCCTGTCGCAGCCTCCCATTATCTGCTTGTAGCTGAGTGACTAAATCCCTCAGCTCCTGCAACTGTCCCTCCATAGCTACACCCTGACTAGTAAAGAGGGGACCATACAGTTAAGGCTGCGAAGAGAAAGGGGAAACAGATCCTTACCGTGACTTGAAGAGATCCAACCAACAGAACCCAACTGCTGCTCAGCCTGGTAAAATATATCAGAATATGAAATACTTTTAAGTGCAAAGTACAATTTGCTCTGGGCCCCAATGAACCAGGAGGAAAGAAAACTAGTGAATGACTCTTTACATGTGAACAAGGTCTTAAAAATTCAAACTAAAAGGGTGTGAACTTATTAATTTGAGTCTGTTACCTTTCCCTGCTTGTTTCCACTAAAGGTCTGTCTGTACTTGTTTGCAGCTGAAGTCAAAAGGACATTGTGTTATGAAACACAGAATGTGATTAAACATGACGTATTTCTTCACCTGAAGAGTTGATGTTATCAGCTGCAATTTACCAGAGAATTATTATGTTTCTTTCTTTTAAGCTGTGAAAGCATTACAGTAGAAATGGTCAAGATCCAGTGATCATGATGTGACACAGGTGCACAAACAACCACTTTAGATCATTTAGATATTCAACCTGGGTAATAAGTTTAGTTGAAAGGATACACATGACTGCATTACTATTGTTGTATCTCAATGTCTCAACTTCCCATAGTAACAAGAAACCTGCTAAAACTTGTTTCTGTTTTCAGTTTACCTTTTTCTCATTTCTCCTCCTGTGTGATAAGTCACGCACAGACCTCTCTGGATTATTGACATATCAACATTGACAGAACTCTATTTCTACCTGACACTTTAGGCCTCCATTAAAAATTAAAAGGGACCGATCAGGGATAACATTATGACCACCTGCCTGATATTGTGTTGGTCCCCTTTCTGACCCGTCGAGGCATGGACTCCACTAGACCCCTGAAGGTGTGTTGTGGTATCTGGCACCAAGTTGTTAGCAGCAGATTCTTTAAGTCCTGTAAATTGCGAGGTGGGGCCTCCATGGATCGGACTTGTTTGTCCAGCACATCCCACAGATGCTCGATTGAATTGAGATCTGGGAAATTTGGAGGCCAAGTCAACACCTCAAATTTGTTTTTGTGCTCCTCAAACCATTCCTGAACCATTTTTGCTTTGTGGCACAGCGCATTATCCTGCTGAAAGAGGCCACAGCCATCAGGGAATACCGTTTCCATGAAAGGGTGTACAAGGTCTGAAACAATGCTTAGGTAGGTGGTACGTGTCAAAGTAACATCCACATGGATGGCAGGACCCAAGGTTTCCCACAGAACATTGCCCAAAGCATCACACTGCCTCCACCAGCTTGCCTTCTTCCCATAGAGCATCCTGGTGCCATGTGTTTCCAAGGTAAGAGTGACGTAAAAGAAAACATGATTCATCAGACCAGGCCAACATGATTCATTAGACCAGGCCAACATGATTCATCAGACCAGGCCAACATGATTCATCAGACCAGGCCAACATGATTCATCAGACCAGGCCAACTTCTTCCATTGTTCCGCAGTCCAGTTCTGATGCTCATGTGCACATAGTTGGTGCTTTCGGCGGTGGACAGGGCTCAGCATGGGCAGCCTGACTGGTCTGCGGCTATTCAGCCCCATACGCAACAAACTGCGATGCACTGTGTATTCTGACACCTTTCTATCAGAACCAGCATTAACTTCTTCAGCAATTTGAGCAACAGTAGCTCATCTGTTGGATTGGACCACACGGGCCAACCTTCGCTCCACAACGTGCATCAATGACCCTGTCGCTGGTTCATCACTGGACCACTTTTGATTGATAGTGACCACTGCAGACAGGGAACACCCCACAAGAGCTGCAGTTTTGGAGATGCTCTGACCCAAGTCGCCTAGCCATCACAATTTGGCCCTTTTCAAACTTGCCCAAATCCTTACACTTGCCCATTTGTCCTGCTTCTAACACCAACTTTGAGGACATGTTCACTTGCTGCCTAACATATCTCACCCACTAACAGGTGCCATGATGAAGAGATAATCAGTGTTTTGTCACTGATGTTAAAAGGTCAAAATGTAATAAAGCCTTTTTAACTTTGCAGCTTTGCTTTCTTGCACAATAAGAGCTATCTAATGCTATGAATACATAAGACAAAGATAATATTAACAAGCTAGCTGGCAGTTTGGACAGATGACTTTTGGATGTTTAAGTGGGTTTCGTGTCACTACATTCTTGTGCACAGGTGTGTGTTTGTGTAGGTGTTCAATTTAAATACACACCTACAGCACTTCCTTTTCTGCTGAACATAAAACACACAGACAACGAGTAGATTTAAGACTCAATAACACTTTTATTCAAGTTTCCTTCCAGATAAAGCTGAATTAAAAACTACATAATCATAAATAACTCTTCTATAAGCTGGTCACATTCATAAATACTCTCAATATTATAAATTACATCTAACATGATTGATCCTGAGGTATTTTCTGATACATGATGTGTTTTATGAACTTATCAAAATGTAAAAACAAAATGAAGAATAAGCGACTTCAGGTTGGGATGCACTGAGGTTTTATTAAAAAGAGACTCGGTACGGTAGATCAGGAGAAACTGTCGATTTCTTTCTTCATTTCCTGGAAACAAAAATAGAAAAACATGAAAAAAGTGAATGGAGAGAATACAAGGAAAGTGAGAGAGACAGAATACTTTTATACTCAGAGCAGCAGGGATCGATGTTTTCTCATCACAAGCTGCTCACAGATTACTGAGGTTCATTAAGACAGAGACGTCAGATCTCAGTTAAGCTTCCTGTCGTCCTCCCGGGTCAAATTGACCCCGTCTGTTTTGACTGTTCCTTCTTTCCTTCCTTTCTTTTGTCTGTCCTTCTTTCCTACCTCATTCTCTCTTTCTTTCGTTCCTCCATCCCCCTTTTTTCCTTCCTTCTGTCCTTCCTTCCTTCCTACCTCCCTCCCTCCTTCCATCTTTCCTCCCTTCCTTCTTTCCTTCCTTCCTTCTGTCTGTCCTTCTTTCCTATCTCATTCTCTCTTTCTTTCCTAACTCTTTCAATCCTCCATCCCCCTTTTTTCCTTCCTTCCTCCCTCCTTCTCTTTCTTTCCTCCCCCCTACCTTCCTCCCTTCCTTCTTTCCTCTGTCCTTCATTCCTTCCTTCCTCCCTCCCTCCTTCCATCTTTCCTTCCTCCCTTCCTTCCTTCTTCCTCCTATACATCTTTCCTTCCTCCTTTCCTTCCTTCTTCTTCCCTTCCTTCCTTGACGCGAGGACAACAGGAGGGTTAAATCTGAACACACGGACATGAAACACACATCGGACACTGCAGAACCAACCTGCCTGAGAATTGTCACATTTTTACATTTTCTTCAGTTTTACAGTAAATCCCGTCATAATTGTCTGTATATCAAGCTGCTAATAACCAAACTGGAAGACTTCTATTGGAGGCAATGACAGAGAATAGCAGCACCTACCTGCAGCCGACATTACAACAACCCACCTGATGAGCTTCTTCTGTTGTCATGTTGGGTCCCAAATATGTTGAACATGTTGGCGTTGGAGCTATTTGTTGTTCTTGTAATGAATTAATCTATTATTTGTTGCCGTTTTATTTTGAAGAATATAGCTGAATTAGTTTGATTGTAATATTGGTATCATTTTAGTTAATTCGAATGCTTTTGTTTTGAAGGTATTGGGGCACAGTTAGCCAGGTGTAGGACCAGCGTGCACCGAGAAGGGTTTATGGGTTTTTTTACCAGGGTGAGAGAGACAGCAGACGCCATTGTTCTTTGTCTGTCCGCTTATAAGAATGGTCAAATAAACCGAAAGAAACGTCGTACTTTCCTGGACAATGACCCTTTTTTCCCTGCTTTTGATTAATTCCTTAGGTGCTTCAGTGGCTGTTCGAGTTTTCATTTTAAAGTTAAGGACAAATCACCACTGTAGTTCGTGTTCATCTGTCTGTCAAATTAGTAAAAACTGTTGTAGTCACTGCAGCTGTAATTATTACTGGAGTGGAGCTGGATTAAAATCACTGACCAGCAGGTAATGTTGAAATCACTCCAACCCCTCCCACAGACACAAATTCAGTCTGAACGGGGTTTAGCTAGCGTGTGATATCCTGAAATATGACTCGTCTCAGTGAGATCATCGTACCTGGATGAGCTGCGTCTTATTGTAGTTGCTGCGGTGTCTGTAGATGCACTGAGCCAGCACTGCGTAGAGCTTCTCCAGCGAGTCCACCTCAGCTCGATCCGTCTTGGACACGGCTCGACTCAGCAGTTCCTGAAAGAGTGAGGACGGCAATCACACCTCTGATTCCTGATAAAACCTTTAGTGCTACCACCAGGACCTGTGGTTGTGAAGAGATGCGGTTCATCACTGTTCACCCGGTCGACTCACCTTCAGTTTTTGGTGATCGACTACGAGCGGCGTTGTTTCCTCTTCGGGGATCTTCACAGTTTTGCTCTTCTCGGGTTGCTGCAGCTGCTCCAAGCCGGCGTCGTTGGATCTCTTCTCATTCCCGTTACGTCTCTCTGAGGAAGAGGAAGGAGAAGGTTTAGTATCCTGCCGGGTTCATCGACCTTCCAAAAGGATCGGTCAATTTTCAGGCTGAACCGAATCACTCTCCGACTTTCTACGTATACAGCAGCACAAATGCATTGATGTAACACTTTACCAGTTACAGTGAGGTACTTGTACTTTACTGTAGTATTTCCATGTGATGCTACTTTCTACATCTCAGAGGGAAAATATTGTACTTTCTACTCCACTACATTTATTTAACAGTTTTAGTTACTTTTCAGATGAAGATTTGACACAATGGAAAATATAATAAGCTTTTAAAATACAACACATTGTTAAAGATGAAACCAAAAAGCAGTGTGTAGTCGGCTCACATTTCGGATGTCTATGAGTTGTTAACAGCTCCACCAAATACTGATTTTTCCCTCTGAACATCTCACATGCTTTCATTTCAATAAATGTTTGGATTTGATTGAAATCCCTCATTAACTGTACACCACTTTCAAAGGGTAATATGTCACAATACAGAAGCTAAATACGTTTCACTGGTCCTTTTAAAAGCTGATTATGATAAGATGATGTAAAGGAGACGTATAGTCTTTTATGGAACTGAAACCATCACACAGTCTGTAGAGTAAACCAAAAAACTCTCCACTCTCCGCGTGAAGCCAGTTAACTCTACCTTTCTTTGAGAATACGACTGATAACCAGAGACGCTCTCAGCTCAGCTCAGCTCAGCTCGTGTCAGACTTCGGCTGAGCCTTTGAGTCTGAAGCTTTGGCCTGTCGAAGCTTGTTCAGCAGCAGCAGCAGAAGAAGCGGCACTTTTCATGGGTGGCGTTTGGAAGCTGCAGCAGCGTAGTCCGGTGAAGACCAGTTAGTAGAGCGGGGTTAGAGGGGTTTTGGGAGGCATACAGACCTAAGTGGCTCAAACCATTCCCGTTCACCATCGTCTTTGGGTCGGGGGGAGCCTTCGAGGCCCGAGTTACACGCTTGAGATCAAAGACCCTCGTGAGGTCGCCGTCAACTGTCTGAGGGTCGTGCCGTGACTCGGGATGGTGGTACCCGTTCGTCAGGGCTCCGGGGAAGTGTGGCGCTTCACTGTGGCCGTTCATGGCGGCCGTGTGGTGGCTGTGCTCGCTGTCGCTGCTCTCCGACGTGGCGGACGAGCTCAGATGAGCGAAGCCGTTCACCGGTTTGATTTCAGCGACCCCGTTTTCGTGGCATTCGGAGACGCCCCTGCTGGACGTGGAGGAGGAGGAAGACGAGGAGGGGACGGGTTGCTTCTTCTTCTTGGGTTTCTTAATGACGCCGGTGCTCCATTTGGTTTTTCGGGGCTTTTTGTAGCTCTTTTTCTTACGAGCTGGAGAGAGAGAAAAGAGGGGGCGGGGGGTGGAAGTGAAGGAATAGACAGAAGAGGAAAGGTCATTAGAGAAGAAACAGAGACAGACGGCTTCCACTCCACTCCTCTTCTCTTCATCTCCTCGTTTTCCTCTTCTGACTTTTCCATTTCAGTCATAGTCTTCCTCTCTTATCTTTTCTCCTTCCTGTCAGCGCTGCCGTTCAAACTGCCTCCTTCTCCTCTCTCTGTCTGCCCTCTCGCTCTGATGCTTTGATGCTTTGATGCTTAAATCAGACTCTGATGCTTCTTGTTTATGTTGCTTCACCTCAGCGTTACCTCAAAGTGACTTATCGGTAGGTGGGTTTGTTTAAAGTGTCTCAGCGTCAGACACACATTACACATTTATAATAAATAGATGGCAGCACATTTAAACACATTTGTTCCCCTTGCTATACAGTGAATAGACATCTCTGTATACCTACCTAAAAAGGTTGGTAGATTTGCAGGTGCTGGACCAAAAAACTAAATCTGTAAAGGCAGAAAATACTCTAGCTCCCAATGCAGGTATCAACACATCCCATTAAACTCTACCTGCATTGGGAGCTACAGTGTTTTTTGCCTTTTTGCTGCCTTTGCTGTCTACCTAAAAATATCCACTGCTGTTTACTGCATACAGGACACTTTTATTACCTGATTTTAGCCTTTAACCCTTTACATACTGTTCATACTCTGACTCATAATTAGTCTCGACACCAATTCACATTCATAAACTCCTCGTCAATCATTAATAAATGTTTGATTAAAAGACATTCACAATCTCTATTTTATGGTCCTGGAAAACATTTTATAGAATATGAAGAATTAAATTACATGTTTGAATTCTGATTTTGGATTACACTAGTACATTTACATACGTAAAAATGTGTAGCAGCTGCACAAAAATAAAAAAAATATGCATTTTATCTCCATTTTTGTAAACTGTGGGTCATACTAGGTTGAATCCAGCTCAAATAAATGAGTATAAGATGTGTTTTTACAGCTCTGTAATGTAAAAAGTATGTGAGGGTTAAAGCACATCATTTATTTTTGTTCATTTAAAAACTGTTGCATGTCTCAGAGTTTCCCTTCATGATAATAATTAAATTAAAATGACTCCAAGTGTAAAAAACCTGCTATGTGTAACTTTAAATGACAACATGATAAAAACAACCCGCTGACACTGAAGTATGAACTACATAAGGCTAATATTTGCTGTGCCCAAAATGGAAAAATGGAAATACACGGTGTGATTCAGGAGCTCGTCGGTGGACTTACGTGAACGTCGAGTGTTCCCATTGAAGCCGTAGACGCCACCGGCCTCCTCTGAGTCAGCCCTGTAGGACGAAGCTGCCGGCACAATTAAAGAGGTGTTATAATAATATGTAATAATCGGGCTTCATACAAGAACCACCCGAATTCTTTCTGAAGAATGAATGATTTAAGACAACTTTCAAGCAGCAAACATTGTCCAGATGCACCAAACGTTCTTAGTGAGCCGAATGATGAATCCCATTTCTTATATCTTGAATTGAAGGCATGTGGCTGATTATTAAACACTATATAAAAGCAGGTGTTGTGCACATGTTCAGGAATCAGAGAGATGCCATAAAAAAGAGGGAGCAAGAAGAAGATAAGAGAAAGAAGAAGAAGAAGCAGCAGCAGTTTCGGGAAGTTTCACCTCTCCTGAAGCGCGACTCTTTGACCTCCTCACAGATTCTCTCAAAGTCCTCGTCCAGCTCGTCTCTGATGATGGCGCGAACCGTGTCCTTCAGCGCACACGCACGGTGGCGAATGTGACGGTCTATAGACACACACACACACACACACAAAAGGTTAATTTAACATATACAGTATATCACTAATCTACAATATACATTACTATAATTTTAAAAAATCCCATTTTTAAATGCATCTGAAATTCCTGCTTATTTTTGTATTTTGCATAATTAAAGATAAATTATTGATTAATCTATCATTTTGTTTTTATATTTGATAACCCGTCTGGTCTATAAAACCACCTGCTCGGTCTGCTCCATGGAGACGGTCATCTCTTAAAGCTTTAAAATAAGGTCATATTAGTGTACCCTAAGCCTAACCCCCCCCCAACTCACCCATGGGGTCGCTGTCGGGGTTGTACTCCAGGGCGTTCCTCCAGATGAGGTCGGCATCCGACATGAATTCACTGACGGTGACGTACTTCTGCTCGTCGATGTTGGACAGCAGCGTGGACAGATCCATGGGCTTCCTGACCACCAACAGGTAGTCTGGGACCTGAAGGAGGCAGAGAGAGAGGAGGAGGAGATGGAGGAGATGATGGAGGAGATGATGGAGGAGAGGAGGAAGAGATGATGGAGGAGAGGAGGAGGAGATGATGGAAGGAGGTGATGGAGGAGAGGACGAGGAGATGATGGAGGAGAGGAGGAGGAAATGATGGAAGAGATAATGGAGGAGAGGAGGAGGAGATGATGGAAGGAGGTGATGGAGGAGAGGACGAGGAGATGATGGAGGAGAGGAGGAGGAGATGATGGAAGGAGATGATGGAAGAGATGATGGAGGAGAGGAGGAAGAGATGATGGAGGAGAGGAGGAGGAGAGGATGGAAGGAGATGATGGAGGAGGTGATGGAGGAGAGGACGAGGAGATGATGGAGGAGAGGAGGAAGAGATGATGGAGGAGAGGAGGAAGAGATGATGGAGGAGAGGAGGAGGAGAGGATGGAAGGAGATGATGGAGGAGAGGAGGAGGAGATGATGGAGGAGATGATGGAAGACATGATGGAGGAGATGATGGAGGAGATGATGGAGGAGATGATGGAGGAGAGGATGGAGGAGATGATGGAGGAGATGATGGAGGAGAGGATGGAGGAGAGGATGGAGGAGAGGAGGAGATGATGGAGAAGAGATGATGGAGGAGAGGAGGAGGAGGTGATGGAGGAGATGCTGCACAGATTCAGTCACAACTCTCCGACTCCTCCTACAGACTCCTCAACACACACACACACACACACACACACACACACACACACACACACACACACACACACACACACCTCCTCTATGTCGACCGGCTTGGTGAAGGCCTTGAAGCGGCGGTCCAGGGAGAGACGCTCGGTGACGTTGCGCAGGAAGAGGCGCAGCTCCCGCAGCACGTCCTCCTCCTGCTCCTCCAGATGGAGTCGCTCCTGCTCAGACAGCTGGCGGGGGGGAGGAGGGGGGGCGACCGGGAGGATCTCCATGGCCTGAGACACTGAGAGGGAATGAGGAGGAGGAGGAGGAGGTTTAATTTACAGTATCACACAGACTTTTACGCTGTTTTGATACTTTCGGTTTAATTTCAACACCATCCAGTCACGTACATGCAGTTTTTTTGGGGGGCGGAGCTTCGGCCGCCTGGTTCAGAACGAGGTCCTGGAAGAAGTTGGTCCTTTCCTGACGGGTGGGAACGCTGACGGTGTAAACTTCGCCGTACTCCTCCCGAAACAGACACTGAACCTGAAGACGGAAACAAGGACATCATCAAACAAACAGCCATCATAGTTTTTAGTCCAGTTTGGAGTTTATAAAAACTACTGAAACACTTTTCTTCTGATTTTATCCTTCATCACATTTCCTCTTAGTTGCTTTATTATTTTATTTTATTCTTATAGTTATTTTCCTATCTTCTATTTTAATTTGGTATTCTGAATTTTTTATTTTACCTCTTATTATTGCAGATTCATGAGAGTTATGTTCCTCAGCTCCTGTTTTTATTGACTCATTATTTATTTCTTGTTGTGTTTTCGGTTGTTTTGCACATAAAGCAGCTTATGTTACATTACTGTGTATGAAAAGTGTTAAATAATCCTCCTGTTGTCCTCTAGTCAAGGATGGAAGGGAGGAAGAAGGAAGGAAAGGAGAAAGGAAGAGAGGAAGAAGGAAGGAAGGATGGAAGGGAGGAAGGAAGGGAAGGTGGAAGGAAGGAAAGGAGGAAGGAAAGGAGGAAGAAGGAAGGATGGAAGAAAGGAAAGGAGGAAGGAAGGGATGGAAGGGAGGAAGAAGGAAGTAAAGGAAGGAGGAAGAAGGAAGGATGGAAGGGAGGAAGAAGGAAGGAAGGGAGGGAGGAAGAAAGGACGGAAGGAGTGAAGGAAGGAAGGAAGGAGGGAAAGGAGGGAGAAAGGAAAAGAGGAAGGGAGGAAGGAAGAAAAGAGGAAGGGAGGAAGGAAGGAAAGAAGGAAGGAAGGAAGGAAGGAAGGAAGGAAAGGAGGAAGGAAGGGAGGAAGAAGGAAGGATGGAAGGAAGGAAAGGAGGAAGGAAGGGAGGAAGAAGGAAGGATGGAAGGAAGGAAAGGAGGAAGGAAGGGAGGAAGAAGGAAAGATGGAAGGGAGGAAGAAGGAAGTAAAGGAGGGAGGAAGAAGGAAGGATGGAAGGGAGGAAGAAGGAAGGAAGGGAGGGAGGGAGGAAGAAAGAAGGACGGATGGAGTGAAGGAAGGAAGGAAGGAAGGAATGAAGGAAGGAAGGAAGGAAGGAAGGAAGGAGGGAAGGAAAGAAGGGGGATGGAGGAAGGACAGGTGGAAGGAAGGAAGGGAGGAACAGTCAAAGCAGGCGTGGGTCAATTTGACCCAGGAGGACGACACGAAGGATAAATAAACTGGTTGAATGATTGATCTCACTTTGACAGTATTTAAGGAGCTCCTCTCTCAACAGAAACCAATAATACAGCAAGCTCAGTGCAGCCGCTCACCTCTGTATCCAGCTGCTGGAAGGGGACGCTGCAGGTGGCGAGGAGGAGGATGGGGGAGAAGGACGGGATGCTGGTGAGCAGGCTGAGGAAAGAAGCCCTCAGCGCAGGGCCCGCCGCCTCCCACCACTGCTGGATGTGGGGGACGTAGAGGATGCTGGGAGACGTCCGCTTAGCCTCGCAGAACACCTGACGGGACGGAGGAGGACGTTACTGACCGCAAACCACACATCTGAACACTGAGTCTGTTCCCTTTTATCAGCTTCTTAGACTCATAAATGTCTTAAACCCAGGGGTGTCAAACTCATTTTCATTCAAGGGCCACATACAGACCAATTTGATCTCATGCGGGCCGGATCATAAAAAAGATGAAGGGAAAGAAGGAAGGAAGGATGGAAATAAGAAGGGAAGGAAGGAAAGACAGGCAAAAGGAAGGAGGGAAGAAAGGTAGGAAAGACAGACAGTGAAGGAAGGAAGTAAGGGAGGACAGAAGGAAGAAATGAAGGAAGGACAGAAGGGAGGAAGGAAAGAATGAAGGTAGGAAGGGCAGATGGAAGGAAGGAACGAAGAAAGGAAAAAAGGAAGGTAGGGAGGAAGGAAGGAGGGAGGGAGGAAGGAAAGAAAGGAGCGAGGGAAGAAAGAAGGAAGGAAGGAAGGACAGATGGAAGGAACGAAGAGAGGAAAAAAGGAAGGGAGGAAGGACAGATGGAAGGAAGGAAAAGAACACAGGAAGAAAAGTGGGCCGGATTGCTCCCTTCAGCCGGCCGGTTCTGGCCCACGGGCCGCATGTTTGACACCCCTGTCTTAAAAGTTCATTAGTAAGAATGTTTTTTACTATGTTCTTCTAAAATAGTTTTTCATATTTTGTGTTTTTGGTTTTCTGTGATATAAAATACTGTAATTAAATATAAAGAATCACATTAAAAAATACTGTGTAGTTGCCTCTCATCACCTCTAGATGTCACTGCAGTATTAATCCTTTCTACGGAGGCGTTCAAGGACACAAAAAACCTTGTTGAACCAAATTTTTTATCAGTGAAATTAGTGAGTTTTTTTTATACTTTTACTCCATTTGGTCAGCAGATTCTCAGAGTAAACACAAGAAGTCACAATGAGACATTTCAACTGATCAAAAAACAGTTTTCCTGCGTTGTTTCATTTCCTCTACTCCAATCTGTCTGAAAGCAGCTGTTTTATTTTAGTCACCTGGGAGCAGGCTTCCTCCGGCGATGTGCTGCTGACACCGAATAGCACCGCAGAGTCGAGGCTGTGGACGGTGAAGCGCTCGAGCGTGTGCAGCACGGCGGGGGCCAGGTGGGACGTCTGACCGGCGCCGGGGCAACCGGCCAGGAGCATCCTGGGACGGTGAGACATCGGCTGTTTGACCGCACTCCTGCAGGAGAGAGAGAAGGAGGGAGGGATGAGGAATGTGATGAAAGGAAAGAGGAGAGGGAAAGAATATGGAGAGGAGATTAAGACGAGAGGAAGAGAGAAAAAGGAAGGAAAGAATAAGGAGAAGAGATATAAGGGAGGTAAAGTAACAAAGGTATGGGAGCGCCATCTGCTGTCAGAAATAAAAGAAGTTCTTTAAAAGAGACGCTGAAGTTATAATAACACATTAAAAGCCTTTATTTTAAATTCAGTGTGCAAAATAAAAATTTACTTGTTTATACAAAGCAGGAAATAAGTAGTTTTACTTTAATTCTTAAATGTAAAATCAAATGAATAATAAATATAAGTTAAATAATAAAGTGCTTCCATTAGACAGTAGTGCAGCTTATAGAAAATCAAGAGTACAATTGATAAAGAGGATAAAAGAGTTGGCTTCAGGTTGAGGATGATCTCACTTTTTTTTGGTTCATGTCACTAATTCACTGAAAATATCAAATCTAATCAGGAGTGTTTTAAAGTAACGTAGAATAAGGTAGAGTAAATAGAGTAAATAAAGTAAAGTAAAGAACTCAGAGAGAAAAAAGCCTGCTGCTGGTTCTGGTTTTAATGAAATGTTCGGACTCACCCGGCAAAGTGCAGGAAGTTCTTTCCTTTGGAGGAGGAAGGCGTGGAGATGCTGGTGGTGCTGGATCCTTCATCTCCACCGTACATCAGGCCGTCGTCAAGGATACCGGAGGTCAGATCTGATGTGCAGAAAGAAGCAGAAGAAAAAGAAGAAGTGATGATAATGATTTAATCAGGATGTCAGCGGGGGGCTCCTCAGGCCTTCACCCACCTGGCTCCCTCTTCCTCTTCATCCCCTGCTCAGCGTGGGGGAACAGCCTCTGCAGCGCCTGCAGGATTTGGTGTAGGGCGGCGCCCAGCAGCGGGTGGGCGACGGGCGACAGGGGTTTGGCGGGCGTGGCGGCGGAGCGCTGCGAGGCCGGAGACATCTTCTTCATGGCCGCCGCAAAGTCGCAGCTGCTGACGGCGATGGAGGAAACGTCCAGCAGGAGCTTCTGGGACGTCCCGTAGATCTGAGGGTAGCGGCGACGCAGAGCGCAAAGAGCCGCCTCCGTGCACACCGCCCTGATGTCAGCGCCACAGTAACCTAGGATACGGACGGGCAGGAAGTTACATAGCGAACAAATTCAATTCATCTGCAAATGTATCATTTTTTAAAGGAAGTTCAAAACCTTCCTGTTCAGCCGGGCTGTTGATTAAAAGTCTTTCTATTTTCTATTATTCTCATTTTACAGTTTTATCTTATTTTGTTGATCTGTTTCTTTTGTCTTTTGATCTTTTTTAAACTAGTTTTAGTCCAGCTTTATTAAACTTCATCTCTTATTTTACTTTTCTTTCATCTTTTTAATCTAATTTAACCTAGTTTATACTAACTAACCCCTCTTTTCTCTCTTATTTTACTTATTTATTAAGTTCTCTAAAGATTTTCATCATTCTTATTTTCTCTTGCGCGTATCGGCCTCTATCTGTCTTACCAACACATCTCTCAGCGAGTTCATCCAGGAAATCTTCAGCTGGAGGAGGTTTCCACTGCCTGGTGTGAATCTTCAGGATCTCTTTACGGGACTGAAACACACACAGATTCACACAGTCGGTCAGTCACATACAGAAATAAGAAATACGGAATAAGACAACATGGAGGCAAGAAGAAAACTTAAACAATAAAAATAATAATAATACTAAATCACAAATATTAACAAGAAACTAAAATAAAGCGTGAGAGCGAGCGCCACCTCTCTGTCCGGCAGGCCGAACAGGAACTCCCTGTCGAAGCGTCCGGGCCGCCGCAGCGCCGGGTCGATGGAGTCCAGCCGGTTCGTCGCTCCGATCACCACGACTTCACCTCGACTGTCCAAACCGTCCATCAGAGCCAGGAGGGTCGACACGATGGAGCTGAGGGACAGAAAACACACACACACACACACACACGCGCACGCACACACACACACACACACACACACACACACACACACACACACACACACACACACACACACACACACACACACACACACACACACACACACACACACACACACACACACACACACACACACATTATGTAACAGTTGACAGACATCAGCTGCAGTTTATTCATTCACACTCCAACTATAACGTTATAAAGTTAAAAGATGTGTCTGTAATAAAAGGAGATCACAGCCACACAGACTGCAGACAGCTTGCTGGTTCTGACCTGTGTATCTGGTCCTGTCTGCTGGATCGGACCGGAGCCAGACCGTCGATCTCGTCAAAGAAGATGATGGACGGACGCATCTGATAAGCCTGAAGACGACACACAGCAACACTCAACACACCGACCGCTGGACTCAATATGATGCTGACTTTAGTAACGTGTAGGTCTAAAGGGCGGTTCCCAATGTCCAAATGAACATTAAGTGTGTTCTCCTCTCTGTAATGATTCCTCCTGTTCATACTGACCATTAGATCCCTTCATAATGCGTTTACAATGCAAGAGATGGAGGACTAAATCCACCGTCCTCCGTCTGAAGCTAATATGAAGCTTCAACGTCCAAATGAGTCAAATCTTCATCTTCTATGTTTCAACGTTACAGTGTTTTTAGTACCAAAGTCTTTTTGTTACTATACTTCCACCACAGCTCAACAGGGAAACACTAAGAGGAGATATGATGCTAAAAACACTGTAAATGTGTCAGATATCACTTGATATGACTTTAACTCACACTGATGAAGCTCAATAGAAGCTGATCAGAGACTTTAGATTTGGTCCTCCATCACGTTACATTGAAAGCACATTTGAAGGAGATCTTTTAATAGTCAGTATGAACAGGAGGAATGATTACAGAGAGGAAAACATCTTTCACTGTTCATATGAACACCTGACTGCTGCTTTAAGGCACACTTGAATTACTGAATGATTACAGAGAACAGTAAAATTGTTACTGCATAAGAGGAATGGGAAATGTGAAGAAAAACAGGTTAATAATACTGATATCAGAAAAGCTAATAAAGTAGTGGTAGAATTTACTTAAAACTACCAAATACTTAAAACTGCAGAGATAAAAACAGCAATTACACTGTAAAAAGTTTCAAAATCAAGAGTTTGGGATTATAAATGATATTCTTTAAACACATGAATGAATTGAAACAGTCAGCCAGCAGGGGGCAGCGTCGGGACCGAGCGTTACCTGCTCAAACAGCAGCCGCAGCTGCCGCTCCGACTCGCCCACCCATTTGCTGAGGCAGTCGGCACCCTTCCTCATGAAGAAAGACACCTTCCTGTTGCCATGGCTACACTCGTTGGCCAGCGCCCGGGCGACCAGCGTCTTCCCCGTCCCGGGAGGACCGTAAAACAGGCAACCTCTGCAGAGACACGGGCAGAAAACATGAATCATACAAGCATGATTTTTGGTCGTTATCACTGTAATTAAAGAACATTTTAACAAGTTTGACAATTAATACAAATTTATCACATTTGTCAGACGGCCAGGTGAGGTGTTGTCTCTCTATTTACCATTTAAATGAAGTGAGTTTCATGTCTCTTAATGATGGAAAGTAACTAAGTACATTTACTAAAGTACTGTAATTAAGTATAAAATTGATTTCACCTTTCTACTTTTTAACACTTTTACTCCATTTTACACTGAGAGACAAACATTGTGCTTTTAATGCTGCTACAGTCGTACTTCTTTAGTTACTTTCACAGATAAAAGTCGTTAATACAACATAATGAACTAATAAATTAATAAATTAAGATGTATGATTGTAGATTAAACTTCATGTCACTGCATAAAGTAGTTAAAATGAAATCAGCCTTTACCAGCAATAATAATAATAATAATAATATTAATTGAATATGATTCTAAAATGGGTCTTTTAGATTATGTACTTCTTCTTTTATTGTTTTATTTGTTTTTGCATTATATTGCTATCATTATATATTATTACTATTATTATCTGTACTCCTCTTTGCCTTATTTTTATCTGCCTTATTTGCTTTTAATTTTGATTTTAAAACACTTTGTAACATAGTTAAGAAAAGTGCTATATAAATTAAGTTTAATTAATCATTATTATTATACTTTTACTAAATTAAAAAAAACTCTTATCTACTGATAATATAATGTTTACAGTTTCAATTTTTAAAAAAGTTAAATGATTCAATATTTATCTTCAATTTGTGGGTTAAAATTAAACAGTTAAGCGGGGAAAAAATAATAATTTCTTGTATGATGTCAGATCGTGCTTGCTTCCATGAGTGTAAACTAATATTTGAATCGTGTGTGTGTGTGTGTGTGTGTGTGTGTGTGTGTGTGTGTGTGTGTGTGTGTGTGTGTGTGTGTGTGTGTGTGTGTGTGTGTGTGTGCGCGTGTGTGTGTGTTACCTGGGAGGCTGGATCTTAAAGTTATCAAACACTTCGGGGTAGAGTAGCGGGAAGACGACCATCTCCTTCAGAGCGGAGATGTGACCCGACAGTCCTCCGATACTGTCGAAGCCCACCTGAGGACGAATGATGAGAGGAGGCATGAGACCATCCAGAAGATTTCACTAAAGATGTCAAAGTTTAATTCTAAGCTCTAAACTCACAGAGTGGTCGATGGCCATGGGGTCGATGTCGGCCAGACCTGCTCCTGCGTTCATTTTCTCTCTGCGAGTCCCCAGAAGATCTCCAAGCGGGCGACAGCTGGGAGGAAAAACAAGAAGTTCATTTAAACGATGCAACGAAGCTCAAATCTGCAGAAATATTAAGAATCGACTCAGCAAGATTTCTCCAGCTGCACGGCCTGTTTCTCTCTTCAAATGTGTTCAGGACCTGATTGTATTTGATAGTTTCACAGTAGAGCTGCAACACTTAGTGGATTAATTGATTAATCAGAAGATAAATTGTAATAATAATACATTTATTTTATTTATAACGCGCTTTTACAGGTGCTCAAAGACGCTTACAAGTCAAAACATAAAATGAAAAGAACAAACAATAAAGAAGGTTAAAAAGACATAAAATGGAAAGAGGATAAAAAAACAGTTTACAGGTTAAAAGCCAGTTTAAAAAGGCGTGTTTTTAAGAGTGATTTGAAGGTATGGGGGTCTGTACAGTCTAAGATGGGTTTGGGGAGTGAATTCCAGAGGGTGTGGGGGGGGGGGGGGCAGCAGTGGAGAAGGCTCTGTCCCCCCCCCCAAGTTGGGTGCTTGGTCCGAGGGGGTAGGGCAAGGAGATTTCCGTCTGAGGATCGGAGGGCACGGGAGGGGTTGGAGTGTAATGGTGGAGCAGGTCTGTGAGGTAGGTGGGGGCCGGGGGGAGGAGGGGTTGTGAGATGGTGGAGCAGGTCTGTGAGGTAGGTGGGGGCCGGGTTGTGAAGTGATTTGTGGGTGAACAGGAGGACGGTGTGAGATGGGGAGCCAATGCAGTTTTTGGAGGACAGGGGTGATGTATTCTCGGTAGCGGGTGTGGGTGTGGGTGTGTGTGTGTGTGTGTGTGTGTGGGGGGGGGGGGGGGGGGGGTGTAGTGGGTGAGCAGGAGGGCAGCGGAGTTCTGAATGTATTGGAGTTTATTGAGGAGTTTGGATGAAATAACTTTGTACTTTTTAATCAGAAATGAGAAACATTTGCTAGTTTTAGCTTCTCAAATTTAAGGATCTAAAAGCGTTTCTGTGTCACACATGATTGAAAACTGAATCACCACGAGCTCCAAGAAATTATTAATTTTTTTATTAAATTTTTTATTAACAGCTAATTCTGACATTTAATTGGCAAATCAATTAACCAGATTATCTAAAATGTAATTGGCAGATGAATTGATATTGAAGGTAATGGTTAGCTGCGGCTCTGTTTTACAGTTTGAACACCTGAAAGCAATAAATGTGTCAGTGTGTGTAAGCAGAGGAAGAGTTTAAGCCCTCCTACTGACCTGCCGGAGTCTTTTCCATCGTTCTGATCTTCATCATCAGAGTCTTCCTCGGACTGACTCGACCACACGGTCTTAGTTGGTCTGGAGGACAAAAGGAACCAGATCGATATTTGACTCATTTCAGACATTAACAATTAACAGTTTTTCAGTCTCATACCTCAGCTGAATCAGTTTCTAAGCTACAGACAAACACAGCAGACATAAAAACACAAACTAAGGGACTAAATATAAACTAAACCCCTTTAACCCTCCTGTTGTGCTCAGGTCAAGGAAGGAAGGAAGGAAGGAAGGGAGGAAGGAAGGAAGGAAGGAAGGAGGAAAAGAGGAAGGAAGTAAGGAGAGGAAAGAAGGAATGAGGAAGGAAGGAAGGAAGGAAGGAAAGAAGGAGGGAGGAAAAGAGGAAGGAAGTAAGGAGAGGAAAAAAGGAATGAGGAAGGAAGGAAGGAAGGAAGGAGGAAAAGAGGAAGGAAGTAAGGAGAGGAAAGAAGGAATGAGGAAGGAAGGAAGGAGGAAAAGAGGAAGGAAGTAAGGAGACAAGGAAGGAAGTGAGGAACAGTCAAAAGAGATGGGGTCAATTTGACCCGGGAGCACAACAAGAGGGTTAAACGTTCCTTACAGTTTAACTCAGTGCTCCCCTGTTAGGCCCACAGCTGAAAAAGCATTGTTCCACATCCTCCTTTTACCAAAATAAAAGAGAGAAGTCTGACCTGTAGGCTCCTCTGCGGGTCATGTTTGGTCCGGAGGCGCTGATCCGTAACGTTCCTTTTGGGAACTCTGAACAACATCAGAGAACAACATCATTACTTCCTGCTGTGGACGAGCAGTTTTAACAAGGTAAGAAACTAATAACATATAAAGCTATGTGGTTGAGGACTGAAACTTATCAGACTTTATATATTCTGTCCACCTCTCACTACGGCTGCCTTTTTTTTTTATTACCCCTACAGCAGGGGTGTCAAACACACGGCCCGTGGGCCAGAACCGGCCCGCCAGGGTATCCAATCTGGCCCACTTCCCATCCTGTCTGTTTTCCTTCCTTCCTCCCTTTCTTCCATCTGTCCTTCTTCCCTTTCTTTCTTTCTTCCTTCTTTCCTTCCTTCCATCTTTCCTTCCTGTCTTGTTTTCATTCCTTCCTCCCTTCCATCTGTCCTTCCTTCCTTCCTTCCTTTCTTCCATCTGTCCTTCTTCCCTTTCTTTCTTTCCTTCCTTCCATCTTTCCTTCCTGTCTTGTTTTCCTTCCTTCCTGCCTTCCTTCCTTCCCTCTGTCCTTCCTCCCTTTCTTTCTTTTTTCCTTCCTTCCTTCCATCTTTTTAATAGTCCGGCTCACATGAGATCAAATTGGGCTGTATGTGGCCCTTGAATGAAAATGCGTTTGACTCCCCTGCCCTACAGGAATAATACTGATATTGGCTTTTGTCCAATGGAAGGAGTCGGTAAAAAGAAAACATGGCAATCAACTGAGTGTTTCAGCTTTCTGACCGTATCCAGAGTGTCGTTTCTATGCACACAAACTGTAGCAAGAGGTCATGAAAAAAAGAAAACACTGAAGTGAAGAGATTCGAATTCAGGCTGAAGCCAAATCTCTAAATGTGATTATTTTGTCTCAGTGGTGCAGGACTGACTGACCGCTGGTGGGTCCCTGGTAGAGTGACGAGGCTCGGCTCAGTTTGGCGTCAAAGTTCTCGTTGACGCTGCTGTTGCTGTCGTCGTCTGCGGCAGCTTCCTGTCTGCTGTCGTCGTCGTCGACCGTGCCTGAGAAAGAAAGAAAGAAAGGAAGAACAAACCTCTCAGACCTCCGTTAAACCCTGTGAACCTCTTAACTTCTCTCTCATGTTCTGTCTGTTTTCTATCGTGTTTGTACGAACTGTTCTCCTCCTCGCTGTCGCTGGCCTCTCTCAGCGGTGGCACAGGCGTTCTACTCCTCTGGGCTTTGGAGTAGATCTTCTGCAAGTTCATCAAACACAAAAAACACACTGTGAGAACAACTTAGGATAAAGTGCAGAAAGTAAGAAAGTAGTGTTTATTCTCTACTAGTGGCCCTTAACCCTCACATACTGTTCATATTCTACCTTAGCAGTTTGTTCCCCTCATAAAAAGTGTTTATACTAAATGTTGAAGCACAGATGTGTTTAGAAAGCATCAATAGTCAATAATCTGACTGATCAATAAATGTGATTAAAGCTTGATTCATGTCTCAGAGAGCAGAGAGAGTGTATTTATTACCTTTTACACCACTAAACATCTCCTATCACACAATATCATGTCCTATTTTACCTCAGACATGAAAATATAACATAAACATAATGATGGAAATGTCTCTTTATGGTAGTTTTAAGTCTCTGTACTCACTGCATCTCTAAGTTGCTATGGTAACTAGATGGTTACTCAAACTAACAGTTTTTAGTCATTTTTTCATCTCTTTTTGGTTGTTTCAAGGTTTCTTTAGTCAAATTGTGTCTCTTTTAGTCATGTTTTCATCTCTTTTTGGTGGGTAAATGTTATTTTATGTGTAAAGTGTAAAATGAGCAGAGCTTTCTGGAAGTGTGAGGTTTATTGTATAACCATTAGAGCCATCAGTCTTCACTGCTACATCATAAAAAGAAATCCTCATAACTACTATCTTATTAAAACTATTAACTATTCATTTCACTAAAACACATGGACATACTTTCAACCTCGATTACGATTAATGAACAATGAACAATGATGTATTTTCACACTTTCTTTAGTTTAGTATTTTCCACTGCTGCCCTTGTACATGAGGATCTTTAGGGAGTGAAAGTAAAGATGTTTTAAAGTGTGACGCTGTGGTTAATGTCTAGTTTACTTGATTAGAACTATGTAAAGATCATGGTTTGGTTTAAAAGGAAGGAAGGAAGGAAAGAAGGACAGAGGAAATGAAGGAATGAAGAAGGAAGGAAAGGAGGAAGGAAGCTGTGGTTAATGTCTAGTTTACTTGATTAGAACTATGTAAAGATCATGGTTTGGGTTAAAATCATCACTGGAGACAAGTTTTCAAATTCCTTAAAGATATGCAACCTTTGCTGCCATGGCAACAGTGAACACCACCATTAATTGACATGAGCAAGATTAAGTCGATTAGAGTTTCTAAATGTCGGTTTCCATTATTTTTCAATTAATTGCCCAGCCCTAGTAGCATCTATATAAAAGTATGAATGCTAAAAGACATTTGGGGTGTTGTTACAGTTGGGTCTGTGCAGCGTCTCCGCCTTTTAGTTTCCAATATGATGCAATATCGTGACAGAATTTACTCAGAGGTCATGTAATTATATGAGTTTTGTAATTATAATTATAAATGACATCATCACTGGGACCACTCAGTTAAATCAGAATGATGACGTCACTCAATGGGAGACGAGCCTCCTCTGGGCCGACAGATCTAAAACTACATCGCTCCTTGTTTCTGTCGACAAAACACAAAAACAAGGGCTGCTGCTTCTCCGCTCTCGGCCGCTGTCCAATGTGCTGTTGGCTGATAGAGATACGGTCGCGTCGCCCACTCCCCACCGCCGGCAGAACAGAGGGAGCGGGAGCAGGGTGCAGCTGGGTGCACCGCCCTCGCCACCATCTGATAAGAGAGGCAGCGCCCACACACACACACACACACACACACACACACACACACACACACACACACACACACACACACACACACACACACACACACACACACACACACACACACACACAGTAGTCTCCACACGCTTTTCAGCTGCAGTTTCAAACCAGACACAAACACGAGGCCTGTGTCTGGTTGCATCACCGCCTGTTTACATTATAATGCACCATGTTCACCTGTGTTGTTCACCTGTGTGTCTGAATGCTCACAGTGTCAATTTATCTGCTTTATGCCGCCTTTAAAAGTCCCATAAAGGAAGAAAAACTGTAACTTTCTGCCATTTATAGACGTGAAAATTAGGGACTGATGATTATTAAGAGTCTGAAATTGTCACGTCCTGCCTGAGCTTCCTGTTTGTGTTTTAGTTCCTGTTTTATTTTGAAATTCCCCTTTTCGCTTCCCCTGTTTTCCTGCCTGAGTTGAATTCCTCATGTGGTTCACCTAGGTCCTGTGTGTAATCTGGTCTTGGTTTTCTGGCCTGTCTCTGTTGGATCCTCTGTTTTAATGAGTCTGTTTTATTGAGTCTTGTCAGTCTTCTTAAGCTCTTGTCTGGTTTTGTTCTCTTCTGTTTTATGATCTCTACATTCGGGTCTACCTGCTCTGCATTACTCGTCACAGAAATCTCAGTTTGCTGCTCACTATCACGTTCATTATGTAGCACCTATGATATCGGATGTGTTTGAAATCACTCCCCATTTACTATTTAGTGCTCTCTATTTACCCTCTGCTGTATTATGTGAGTGTTTGAATGCTGAGTGTGTGAATATAAGTAGAGTCCATGGCATGTACACTACTTTCTGCTAACTATCCCACAATGCAATGCTTCACATTTTGAAGATGTGAAAATTACAGTCACATGACTCCACAGCTGAAAATTATGATGATTACCGTAGTTAGTGGCTTTTTCTGTTGCTGCTCCTAAACTATGGAACGAGCTTCCTTTAAATCATAGGTGTCAAACTCATTTCACAAAAGGCCATGTGGCAAGCAGGAGCACACCTGGCTCAATTCATTTAATCAGCTGAACTCACTCTTCAGTCAGCTGATTGGTGTGCATGTGTGCTCCTGCTTGGTTGGAATGAAAACCTGCAGCCACATGGCCCTTTGTGGAATGAGATTGACATTCCTGCTTTAAATATTAGACGAGCCTCCTCACTGTCCATTTTTAAAACTCGTCTTAAAACCCATTTTTATTCTTTGGCTTTCAACCCAGCATGAGACTCTGCTCCTGTTTTAGTGATTTATGGTTTCATTGTTTTTTTAATTATTGTTTTATTGTTTTTAATTTGTTTTAAATTATTTTAGTATTTATTTCCTGTTAATTGTTTTATGTTCCTGTGTTGTTTTATGTATTTATGTACAGCACTCTGTTTCAGCTGTGGTTGTTTTAAAGTGCTTTATAAATAAAGTTGAAGTGTCTGAAATCTTGATTTGCTGCTCATTAATTAAACTATTCAGTGTTTATTATTATATAGGGAGCAATGAATGAATGAATTAGGGAGTGATTTTGGACGCAGCACTCGTTAATAGAGAGTGAGGGAACGACTCATTCGCACACGTTTTTTTTTTTTAAAGCTTTAACAAGAATAAATAAGCTCTGATTGTAACTTCCTCAATGCAGAGTGGACCAAACGTCTTTCCTAATGAATCCAGACATATTTCATGTAACTGTGTCACTCACTCCTTCTTTGTTGTTGCTGAGCCGCCTCTTGCTCTTCATGTTGTCCATCGTCTTGATGACCGACCTTGACGAGCTGCAGAGACAATCATGAAAATGAATGGTCAGTTTCCTGCTCTAACGAGGAAGCTGCGGTGGTGAGAGCTGCCGTCTTACTTGTCACTGATGCCGTCGAACATGTTGGGAGCCTGATATCTGCTGGTCGGTTTGGTCGGCCTGGTGCTCCTCCTCAGCCCGCTGCTCCTGCTGGCCCTGCCACCTGCATACACACACGCACACACACACACACACACGCACACACACACACACACACATTATACAGTACATGTTAACTGACTGATGTGTTGATCATTTCTTTGTGTCAATTTGTGTCGTCCTCCCGGGTCAAATTGACCCCGCCTGTTTTTACTGTTCCCTCTTTCCTTCCTTCCTCCTTCTGTCTTTCCTTCCTTCCTCTCTCTTCTCTTTCTTCCTTCTGTCCTTCATTCCTCCCTCCCTCTCTCCCTCCCTCCCTCCTTTCTTCTTTCCTCCGTCCTTCCTTCCTGATTTCCTCTGTGCTTCCTTCCTTCCTTCCCTTCCTCCCTTCCCTTCTTCCTTCCTTCCCTCCTTCCACCCTCCTTTCCTCCCTCCCTCCCTCCATCCTTTCCTTCCTCCCTCCCTCCTTCCACCCTCCTTTCCTTCCTCCCTCCCTCCTTTCCTTCCTCTCTCTTTCCTCCTTCCCTCATTCCTTCCCTCGTTCCTTCCTTCCTCCCTCCTTTCCTTCCTTGACTCGAGGACAACAGGAGGGTTTAGGGAAACAGAAACAAACTGTGAACACAATACTGTAAAATCATCACCTTTTTAAGTTCATATGACTAGTTAGGAAATCTGTTCTCCCTCTAAAAACATCAAAGTAAGAAGTCTCAGTCTGAGCCAGTGATTTAAAAGTGTTGGTGTGTAAATGAAGTGAAGTGTCGCTGCGTTGAAATGACCACCACCTGATGTTTTAGAAGTTTTGTGAAGAGTTAACGTTAATGTCTCCGTTCTTACCTGCGTTTTTTCGAAGCCACTGAGAGTTCCTAGAAACACAAAACAAACCTCAGTGTGAGAAAACATTCAAAGAGTTAGAGTTAAACAGTTTCAACAACCACCAGGCAACTGTATGACCTAATATCTCCTGGACAATATTACATCATGCTATTCATGCTATCCGGTTTTACTTTTTCCTGCACAGTTTTTCTCACATGTCCTTCATTAAAGAGCTCTGTTAGATATTTGGTGAAGTAAATTAATGACAATTTAATCAGACTGGACTCACCTGTTTCTCGCTGATTTCCGACTGCCATCCTTTTGTGTTTCTGTGTCAGCGTGATTCTCGTCATCATTGTTGAATCCCTGAGGAACAAACACATCAGTGAAATCAGTGTCAGACTGTCACAATGATCTCAGACTTTACAGGAAGGAAGAGTGAGAAAATATGTGAAGATGCGCTGAGCTGATAAACTCTAATGTAATCTTTGATGTGTAATTTAATATAATGAAATCATAATGTGCTTCAACAAGTATTGGTTATTTTTTCTCTATATTTAAAGCTTGTAATGTCACACTGGAAACTGTTCTGAAATTATTTATGTTGGTATCATTTTTTTACACAACAAAAAACTGCAAATTTAACTGTACAACTCTTTTTTTCCTTTCTTTTTTCCAGCTGCAACAATTAGTCTAACAGAAAATTAATCACCAACTATTTTGATACTCAATTAATGATTGTGAGTCAATGCTTTTAAAGAAATGATTCCTGCTTCTTAAATGAGAATATTATCTGCTTTCTTTAGTCCTCTGTGACAGTAAACTAGATATCCATGAGTTGTGGACTTTCAAGACATTTAAAGACATCATCTCAGACTTTGAGAAACAACTATTGCCATTTTTCACCTTTGTCTAACATTTTATAGTCCAAACATTTAATCAATGAATCCAGAAAATCATCAACAGATTAATGAATAATGAAAATAACATTTATTTTCAAACCCTACTGAATCTAAAACCTGTAAATTAATCAAAACTATTAATTTATGCATTTAACATTTCAACTTTTTCTATCTGAATAATTAAACCTTTTTGTGTGTCTTTATTTGTGTGGTTTTAATTTCACTGTGTGTGATTGTGTTGTGTTATTATTCAATGTTCAAACAAAAATGACTTTAATTGTTTTGTTTTTAGCTCATTTTGCTTTGCTTGTATAGTGTGTTTTATTTATGTGTGTATAATATTTTTTATGTTATGTTGTTATGCTGTGTTGGAACATAAATGCGATGTTACTGATCAACAATCAAAATAAAAGTTAAATAAATAAATAAAAACTTTCCACCACTGCAGACAGTAAATAGATGCCGGGGCAGTCCGGTTTAAAAAGCCCGGTCAGCTGTTCACACAGGCGGGCAGACTCACATTGGACGGGTCGGGTACCTCCTTCACGGTGGCTCTGCTCCGGGTCACTGGAGGCTCCGGTGGCCGGGATTCGATGCTCACGGTCGGCCTCTGCTGCTGCGTGACCGTTGAACCTCGACCACGGAGCGTCACCATGGTGACGCCGCACACACAAGCTTAAAAACGCTGGACGTTAGCTTTACCGGTTATAAATATATATAAAGCACAGAGACGGCAGGTGCACACCGGGGGAGGGGTTAACACGGCCGCGTCTCTTTACCGGTTGTTTTCGTCGCAATGAACCGGTAGCAGCTCCGTGTTGTTCCCGGTGAAACAGTTAACTGACACACACCGACCAACCGATAACCTGCTGTGTCGGGTCAAAAGATGCTGTCACCTAGCGACGAGGTGACGTAATGACGTGTGATTATCAGTAAAAGTACTGCAGTATTATGAGTGATGTAGTATGCAGTATTACAGTAAAAGTACTGCAGTATTATGAGTGATGTAGTATGCAGTATTACAGTAAAAGTACTGCAGTATTATGAGTGATGTAGTATGCAGTATTACAGTAAAAGTACTGCAGTATTATAGTGATGTAGTATGCAGTATTACAGTCAAAGTACTGCAGTATTATGAGTGATGTAGTATGCAGTATTACAGGAAAAGTACTGCAGTACTACGAGTGATGCAGTATGCAGTATTACAGTAAAGGTACTGCAGTATTATGAGTGATGTATGCAGTATTACAGTAAAAGTACTGCAGTATTATAGTGATGTAGTATGCAGTATTACAGTAAAAGTAGTGATATATTATTATATATGACATCATTAGATTATTAATAGTGAAGCATCAGTGTTAGAGCAGCATGTTACTGTTGTAGCTGCTGGAGGTGGAGCTAGTTTATACTACTTTATATACAGTTAGCTAGTTTATACTACTTTATATACAGTTAGCTAGTTTATACTACTTTATATACAGTTAGGTAGTTTATACTACTTTATATACAGTTAGCTAGTTTACACTACTATATATAGAGTTTGCTAGTTTATACTACTTTATATACAGTTAGCTAGTTTAGTCCAGTGGTTCCCAACCTAGGGGTGGGGCCCCTCCAAAGGGTCAGCAGATAAATGTGAGGGCTGCTGAGATGATTAATGGGAGAGGAAAGAAGAAAAAACAAAGTTCTGATACACAAATGTGTTTTCAGTTTTTGGACTTTTTCTCTAATCTTTGATTTTTGCTGAAATATTGGATCATTTGAACATTTATGGAAATGAAAGCATGTGAGAAGTGTATTTTCTTTCAATGTAATATCTTACTCTGACAGTAGATGGAGCTCCTATCTCATTTTTAAAAGGAGGTCAGCTCAGCAGACAACACATTTACTACACTGAGACTGAACTGTCTTCACCGTTCAACCTGAAATATTCACTGAGAATGAAGCAGGAGTTAATAATAAATAAGAACATTCATGAAAAAAGAATCTGACAGTAAATGTGATAATAGGTAGAACAGATCTCAACCACAAAACTGTTTTAATCTATAAACACAGAGCAGATAGAGTTGTTTCTTTAGTTTTTTCACACTTTGTTTGACTGTTTTGGTCATGATTTCTGTCGTAAAATATGACTCAGACTTATCAGATGGGGGTCTTTGCTCTAATTTGCATCAGTTTCAGGCTCATTGACTATATAAATGTTGAGAACCACTGCACTACATTATGCTCCTGTGTTACCTGAAACTGAAGAACATCATTTCATCGTATGAACATAATGCAACAACATGTTTGAATGCTTATTTTTAATCTTATAAACAAATATCAGTCACATATAACACAGAACACACTCTATGTACTGTATAAATGTGTATTTATAAGTTCAAAGCCATATTATTGGCTTAAAGAAAAAGGTGTTCAGACACTTTTTAATGCTCTCAAATGTAAAAATGGGTCCAAACTTGACCTGAACAGTATGAAAGGGTTCAGACAACAAAGAACTTTACTGAACTATAATTATGATCAGTTCATCTTTTAATATGCTGAAGCTAAAGCAGGTCTACAGTAGTTATAGCAGCTGCGATATGTATCATGTCGAGTTTTAACCTTTGACGTAGTGTTTTTAACAGATAGAAGAAGAAGTAAAGCTCATTTACTTTGCAGTGTGTCACCTGAGCCGACATTTTAGGCGTCCAGGAAGCTGCTTCCATCTTGACTGTCAACATTTTAGTACACTGCAAGAAATATCAGTAGATGTATTAAAGCAGATCATTTCAGCAACTCTTAATCCTTTAAATGTGCCATTATTCTCAGACTGAGTGATAAAATAAGCCTGGTCATTACTTTTAAATGATTTTCAGATGATTTTTCTCTAAATTCTGCCAAATTTAAGGAATATTTTAAACTTGTAGGTGAAGATTTCTGCTTTTTTTTCAAAACTGAGAATCTTAATTGTGAAAATAGTGAATTTTATGGAAGTAAATTGGTGGGAAAAGTGTGATTTCCTAACTTTTTGTCCCAATTTTAGCCAATTTAATGAAACATCCCTCTTTTAAACTCCATATGTGACTTATTAATGTGGAGTTTGTTTTTTTACAGTGGAGAGCAGGGAGGCTTGGCTTGTTGCATTACAGAAATGAAAGTAAAAGTAAAAAAACTAAACCCATGAAAAGCGCTGACACACTGGCAGTCAGCAGGGTTTTATTTTAACCCTCAGCTCAGTTTTTTACCCTTCAGATTAATCTCCCTTCTCATGTAAAGATGCTCCACAGTCTGAAGCCCTGTGAGATGGAGGCTGGAGGTTTCTGCTTTGAAAACAGCCGCAGGTAAAGAAGCAATGCATCCTTCTCTTTTTTGACTGCTGCTACTGAAGCTAAGATGGATTAGCTGCTTGTTTATTAGCACACTGTTCATGATCTGTATAGCTGAAGTGTGTCTGTAGTTCATTGAGAGTTTATAAAGCATCATTTAATCATCACTTATGATCTGGTGTCTGATGGTAAGTGTCATTATAGCCTTCGTGAGACTGATTTGAAGGATTTGAAGAGAGTCTGAGGTTCCACAGTGAACATGTGTATCACAGTCAATCAATCAATCTTTATTTATAAAGCGCCAAATCACAACAAAGTCATCTAAAGGCACTTTACAATTTTAAAGAGACCCAATATTCCCACATGAGCAGCAGTGGCAAGAAAAAACTCCCTTTTAACAGGAAGTAACCTCAGAACCAGACTCAGAGTGGGAGAACATCTGCCTCGACCGGTTGGAGTAGAGAGGAGAGAGAGGAAGGAGAGGAGAGCACAATGAAGGTCTGGGACTGGAGTCTGTCATCCGGACGTCTACAGGCCCAGATTACCTGTGAGACCAGAAAGCACAGACAAGTCCGGGGAAGAAGTTTAGGTTATTGAATGTATTAATAGTACATGAATGTTAATGGATATAGATGGATGGAGAGAGAGAGAGAGAGCGAGGGAGGAGGAGAGAGGAACTCAGTGCATCATGGGAGTCACAGTATGGCTTAAAATCACATAATTGTTTCAGATGACTTTAAGATACAACCCTCTCTACTATTAAACCTATTACTATTAAACTATTAAACTACTAATTCATATTAGAAAAGATGAAACATTGCTAGAAAATTCAACAGAGGACAGTTGGACATGCAGGTTTCATTGGTTCAAACGGAGACAGAATCAATGTAAAGCAGCAACCTGAAGATGAGATATAAGCATTAAAGGACGAGTTCACAACTTTCCAACATTGGCCTAAACCAGCAGTCAGGTTTATACTGGCTATTAAAACATCCCCTTTAAATGTGTGTGTGTGATATATAAACATGTTTCTGTCATTTTCAGAAACACAATGTTGGAGTCCAGTTTTTCAGAGCTCGGCTACAAACCTCCCAACGCCAGAAAGACGGGGACGACCATCGCTGGTATCGTTTATAAGGTAGCTGCAGTGTTTTTTAAGACATAGGAACAGACTGATATGATGATTCAGATGAGTTTCCTCTAGAAAAGATAGAGTATTAATGCAATAAAACAACAGAACTAGCTACTCGTAAAGCTGGAAGTTGATCAGAAGTTAATCAGGTGTTTCTATTTTTCTGTCCACGCCCGTCAGGATGGAGTGATCCTGGGAGCAGACACCAGAGCGACAGACGACATGGTGGTGGCCGATAAAAACTGCATGAAGATTCACTACATCGCTCCCAAGATCTAGTGAGTAGAGGCAGAGTTTGATCTGCAGTTAAAAGTATGTGAAGCTTCTTCTATGACACACACATTAAATCTGTCACCAAATCCGCCTTCTTCCACCTGAGGAACATTTCCCAGACTCCGTCCTTCACTCTCTGACTCAGTTGCCGAGACTCTCATACATGCATTCATCACCTCACGTCAATCAATCAATCAATCAATCTTTATTTGTATAGCGCCAAATCACAACAGAGTTATCTCAAGGCTCTTTCCACATAGAGCAGGTTCTAAACCGAACTCTTCAGGTTTTAACTTTAAAGAGACCCAACATTCCCACATGAGACACAGTGGAGAGAAAAAACTCCCTTTGAACAGGAAGAACCCTCAGAACCAGACTCAGAGTGGGCGGCCATCTGCCACATCTGGACTATTGTAATGCCATCTTGTATGGGGTCCCCAATAAAACGCTGGACAGGCTCCAACATGTCCAAAACTTAGCTGCCAGGGTTCTCACTCGAACTAAACTAAACTTCTTCTCCTCACCTATAAATCTCTTCATGCCGTTGCACCCCAGTACCTAACAGACCTCCTCCATGTTTACCACCCTTCACGGGACCTGCACTCCGCCAACTTGGGCCTCCTGTCCAACCCTCCCCCGTGTACCAGAAGGCAAACCTTTGGGAGCAGGGCTTTCAGTGTGGCAGCTCCTACACTGTGGAACTCGCTCCCTCCTAACATTCGCCAAGCACCAACTCTGAGCTCTTTTAAATCACTGTTGAAAAGGCACCTGCTTTTAAATAAAGTTATTATTATTATTATCATTCATTTATTTATTTATTTTCTTGCTTCAGCAGTCTGAGTTAGTCCAAATGATTCATTATTAGCTTCAGATTAAACTTTAAATACATTTCTACACAGAAGCAGGACTGTGGATTTAGTCCTCTATCAGCTAATGGTTAGTATGAACAGGATACATGTGTACTCAGTAAAGTAAGTGTGTGTGTGTGTGGTGTGTGTGTGTGTGTGTGCGTGTGTGTTTTAGCTGCTGTGGCGCCGGCGTGGCCGCAGATGCAGAGGTCACCACACAGATCATGTCGTCCAACGTGGAGCTGCACACACTCAACACCGGAAGGCCTCCTCTGGTCGCCATGGTAACCAGGCAGCTGAAGCAGATGCTGTTCAGGTGAGGAGATTAAAAACGAAGAGACAGGAAGGAAAGCACAAAAATACCTTCAAATAATGCCTTGATATCTGTTAATAATTAGTTATCATAATTCAGTTAAGTTGTGCCCAGTTAGATTTTATTTATCCAATTTTAATTATTGTGTATTTGGTTCAACAATTATAAAAACACTTTTGGACACTTTTTTGGACAAAAATGCCACATTACTAATAATCTATTGCACATTTTCTTGGGTTTTATGTACAGTACTTGTTTCTTGTCCCACTGAATGAAGCAGCAGCCTGTTGTGGTGACGTCTGGCTGTCATGTTTTAGGTACCAGGGTCAGGTGGGTTCATCTCTGATCGTTGGAGGAGTCGATGTGACCGGAGCTCACCTGTACAGCGTTTATCCACACGGCTCCTACGACAAGCTGCCCTTCCTCACCATGGGTACGCTGTCTATACTTTAATATACAGTCACTGGCCACTTCATTACAACTCCATTATAACAGCTCTGCTACAAATTCTACATCTTTAAGTTTATACATGTTCAGTTTTTGTTGATATTATGATATATATTACTATTACTGAGTGATGGTGGTGTAGTGGGATGAATTACATTGACTGGTGTTCCTAATATTTTGCCCCCCTCACTCATGTATGTTAATGGATTAAAGACACCAGTGAGTGTTCAAATACATATTTATATATATATATATATATTTATATATGGTGAGGAGGGGGTGCAGGTGTGTCTGGGTGGTGAGAGTTAAAAAATGAATGGTTGATGGCTATGTGTATATGTATATATAATAATATATTATTATTATTATTATGTATTTATTTTTATTTTATTTATGTATTTTTTTTCTTTGTTTATTTTTATGGATTTTATTATTATTATTATTTTATTTAACTTTTTTTTCTCATCCCATTATTTCTAAATTTTATATATTCTCTATTATTTCCATTCTTCTTATATGTATATAGATAGATATATAGACATGTAAAGGGTATTGATGTTAAGTTGGTTTAAAAGTGTATCGATAATGCGAAGACTGTTTTATTATATATATTTTTTTATCTACATCAACTCATGGCAATGACATTACTGTATGAATTTGATTGTTTCAGGTTCTGGTGCTGCAGCTGCTGTCGCTGTGTTTGAAGACAGATTCAAACCAAACATGGAGGTGAGACTGACTTTTCTTTTTTCTAAATTAAATCAGTTTGTCTCGAGGAGGTTTATGAGTCAAAATATCTTTAAATAATCATCTTATTATAATTCAGAAGCTTCAAAACTGCCTCACATCTCTTAAAACTGCAGAAACACAATCCAGTAAATCTCAGTCTCTGTATAATCATATGTTCTCTCTCTCTCTCGCTCCCTCTCTCTCTGCCTCTCTCTCGCTCCCTCTCTCTCTCCCATTCTCTCTCTCGCTCCCTCTCTCTCTCCCATTCTCTCTCTCGCTCCCTCTCTCTCTCCCATTCTCTCTCTCTCTCTCTCTCCCTCTCTCTCTCTCTCTCTCTCCATCTCTCTCTCTCTCTCTCCCTCTCTCTCTCTCTCTCCATCGCAGCTGGAGGAGGCGAAGCAGCTGGTGCGAGACGCCATCGCCGCTGGGATTTTCTGTGATCTGGGTTCAGGCAGCAACGTGGATCTGTGTATCATCACTCAGGCCGGGGTCGAGTACCTGCGAGCCTACGACAAGCCCACCACCAAGGGCACGAGGTGAGCCACAATATGCTCCTGTTGGCCTCTCCTTCTCCTTCTTCTTCTTCTCCTTCTTCTTCTTCCAGTATTCTTTAGTTTTTCTGTGTAAAACAACTCATACTGCTGCTGGTGAGGTCAAAAGCTCATAACATGTTTTAGCATTTTAGCTGCTGCTGCTGATTTATTCACAAAAGTCAGACTTAGATATTGAAAAAATGATTTAAAGGGAAACAAACTATGCAGAAAAACATCCATATGCACATAATGAAACTGCAAAAGGAGACAGAATAAGTAAGAAAAGTACATTTAAAAGGGTTGAATTCGACTTTTTTTATTCTCCAATGCTAAATCTAATTCAGTCATCTCAGTTTTTACTGTTTGTATTAATTATAATGTGATTTTCCCCAAACTTTCCCTTCATTCAAATCTTATTTTATTGCTTCTTACTTTAAAATAGAAATATGTGCAGAACAAATATGAACAAATTTAACTTATAAAAGCATCTAGAGCTGAAACAATTAGTCGATTCATCTATTAATAAAATGAATAAACAGCTGATTTGATCTTTTTTTCTCCAAGCAAAAGTCCCAAATATTCTCTGATATCATTTCCTCAGATGTGAAGATTTAACTGAATGTCTTTGTGGGAATAGAAATGTTTCACTATTTTATATTTTATGACATTTTATAGACAAAATTAATCAAGACCCCCCCCCCCTCAGATGAATCCATAATGAAAATCATCATTTAGAGACTTGTTGCTTTGCTGTATTTGTGTCTATATTATGTGAACTTCTTGTGATTGAGTACAGTGACTTTTAGGATGATGAACAACTGTAATTAATGCACTTTTTGTTCATCTTTTTGTCTTGCAGGGAGGGACAGTACAGGTATAAACGCGGCACCACGGCCGTCCTCACCAAAACCGTCACCCCGCTGACTCTGGATGTGGTCGATGAATCAGTTCAGACTATGGAGACTGAATAAAAGACTTCTATAGATGTAGCTGTGCATCAGTGTACTGGAAACAGGACAAGTGTGAGGTCACATGATTGATAACTGGTTGTTTATCACTGTTAAGAAAGTAGTTTTTCCTTTGACATCATAGTTTTATGAATAAAAGCTTTTTTTTGGTCAAATGATGTGTCTGTAGGTTATTTGTTGATCACACCTGAAGGTCAACTTTATTGTTCTTTCTTCCTTTTCTTTCTTTCTGTGCTCATCTTTCTTTCTTTCTTTCTTTCTTTTTTTTAACTGAGTTTTAAGACTTACTTGAAAAATTGGGAAATACTTGATTGTTTTTATGGTTTGCATTATAAAGAAACAGTCAGACCAGAGCAATTTTGATGCTTGAACTGCAATTATTATTATTTTTTTTGTTATTATCATCATCTTTTAAACTACAATACTATTTTAACACTCTTTAAATGCTGCTGACTGGCTATTTAAACACGTTTCCATTCAGTCTCAAGATGCGTTTCATTCTTATATGAGATTAGCTCGGCGGGTGGAGTCACCGCACTGAAACGTTCGCTGTATACGTTGTGAGGCTCAGTTCCCGCCCGAGCGGCGATATCCGATATACTCATCAAGCGCTCCTCAAACAGTTAGGCCCGACCGCTTGCTATAACCTGATTGGCTGACGCTGCAGAGAGGCGTCGTTTGAATTTCGGTTGTTTGTTGTTGGTTTCGGCTCGACTCGGCTCTGCTCGGTTCGGACATTTAAAACATATATTTCTAAGGATATTATTAATTATCCAGCTCTACAGGTACGTTAACTTATCTTTTATTGTGTTGGTGAATTTGGTGAAATTAAAACCGTATTATTTGTGTTGTAGGAATAAAATAGCAGCTAAAAAACCGTTAAGGTGAAACCGAATGGGGAGCTAACATGCTAACGGACGTTTTTTATTAACCGTATTTTTTAAATATTATTTGCGTTAATGTGAAGTTTTATCAGCGGTAATATTAATGTAACTTTAATGTTCCAGTTGTGGGTTAAAATGTCGTCCTTATGGTCCTCCTTAATGTTACTTTAACTTGATTTAGAGCATCATTTTTGGGGGGGTTGTTAACTTCAAAGCCACTTTTTATAGGCTTAAATTGAGTTTAGCGTTAACACTTTTTCCACTGTTAGTAAGATTTTGAATGCATGGCTTTTACTAGTACTACTAGTACACAGTAGTATTTTTATACTGTAGTACTTGTCGTGAAATTACTGTATATTACTGCTTCCACCACAACTTGTTATCAAAGTTACTCCAGTTTCTTTCTGACTGTGATTAATTTGCTCTTTTCTATTGTTCGGAGATATAAATACAGCCCTGTGCTCCTGGTTTTGTATGAATAAGTGTTATCTTGTAGTCCCATACAGGCTGTATACAGTTATATTGATGACAGGAGCTTTAAAGGACAGACCTGTAATCATTCCTCCTGTTCATACTGACCAGTAGAAGATCTCCTTCATGATGTTTACAATGGAAGTGATGGAGGACTAAACCCACAGTCCTCCTTCTGTGTAAAGGGTTAGGGTTAAAAGACTACTAGTACAAAAAGTACTACTACTATAACAATAACTACTACTACTACTACTACTACTACTACTGCAAAATATACTACTTCTACTACTACTACTACTACTAATGCTACTACAAAATGTACTACTTCTACTACTACTACTACTAATGCTACTACAAAATGTACTACTACTACTACTACAACTACTACTAATACTACTACAAAATGTACTACTTCTACTACTACTACTACTACTACTGCTACTACAAAATGTACTACTACTACTACAAAATGTACTACTACTACTACTACTACTACAAAATGTACTACTACTATTACAAAATGTACTACTACTTCTACTACTACTACTGCTATTACAAAATGTACTACTACTACTACTACTACTACGACTATTACAAAATGTACTACTACTTCTACTACTACTACCTCTACTATTAGTACTACTACTACAAAATGTACTACTACTACTTCTACTACATCTACTTTATAACGACTGTGTGGAAACACTGTGGATTTAGTCCTCCATCACTTTACATTAAAGCACATTAGAAGGTTTTAATAGTCAGTATGAACAGGAGGAATGATTACAGAGAGGAAAACCTCTTTACTTATAGTCTGGTGTTTTAAAACAGAACTTGAATCTGTCATTTAATATCAATGTTTATAATAAAAACAGTGTATCAGGAATACAATCATGCAAAAAGTGAAGTTATTTGCATCTAACAAATGTTTTCATGAAGGTTTTTTTCCTCCTTTTTAACTAAACTAAATTATAATTTCATAAAATGTTTGAAACTAGTGTTAAATTAGGGCTGCAACTCACTTTTATCATTTATTAATCTGCCAATTTATTGTCTTGATAAATCAATGTTGCAGCTTTATGTCTCATGTGGTTTAGGGCTGCAACTACTCTTCTTTTTTTAATTATCGAGAGTCAAATTAAAGGCATAAAATCAAAAGTTTTCTGTGTTTTTGTTCAGTTTATTAGTTATCACACGATGTCCTTCGTCTCTCAGTCAGGTCTCGGCTGGAGTCTTTTCCCTCTGGTGTTCCTGACCCGTGTGTTAGAGGAAATGCGCCACGACGATTCAACCGCCAGCCGGAGGAAGGGCACCACCCCGAAACGTCGGCCCCCGCAGCCGGGCCCGAGCACCTCTGGTTCAGCGCCGCGGTCCACGAGGTCACCGAGATCACCGAGGTCACCGAGGAGGAGCGGAGTTTCAAGTGAGAGTCGAATCACATAAATAAAGTCAAACTGTGACAAATCAGCAACAAAAAGCCCTTTCACATCTGAAATATGTCAGCAGGACTACAAGATCATGTTCGACATTATCTAATCCATCATCTAATTCTCCGTCAATCAGCTAACTACTCTATTTTTTAATTTTTGTGTTTATTTGCAGGAGCTTCTGCTGTGTCTCCCAGGAAGAAGAGGTTTCGTCCAGGAACCAGAGCTTTGATGGAGATCCGTAAATACCAGAAAGGCACCGACCTGCTGCTCAGGAAGGGTCCGTTCTCCCGCCTGGTGAGTCACACTGAAAGGCATCTGGGCCTTTTCTAGTTAGTATAAACCTTTATACATTTATCTTTATCTTTTATTGTGTATTCTAGCAGGAACAACACACAATAAATATACTGCACCAGAAATAGTTGATGGTTGTGTGGAGAGTCCTGCAGGTTGAATAAATGTCTGCAGTTGTGTTATTTATGGATCATGACGTAACTTGTTTACATACTTTAACACCATGGAGACGAACGATTAAAATGTTTTTCCTCTCGTCTGGCTTCAGGTCCGTGAGGTGTGTCAGAGTATTTCCCATGAAGCTCTCAGGTGGCAGGTGTACGCTCTGATGGCCCTGCAGGAGGTAAGCAGCATTAACATACAGTAACAGTAACAAAAAAACTACAAACTGAGTGTAAAGCAGAGACTGTGCATTCAGTTTGGCTTCAAGTGTTCATGGTTTGAAAGATAAGAGCTTCAAGAATCTCTGTAAAAGCTTCCTGTTGGGTCAAAATGAACCCGAGCACAACAAGCATTAACTCAAACATAGATACAATTTAATTTAAATGAGGCCTGTTGATTATAATTTCCCCAAGAAACCTGTGGTAAGTTGGATTGAAGTTGGCTAAATAGGTCTAACACAGACTTGGGTGATGATTTATACCTTTTTTCTAGTATATTTTTCTATTTTTATTATAATTGGGTTTTCTTGTTAATTGTATGTTTTTAAAATGTTTCCAATTCTTACTGTTAAGTGTTTATTTTTATGTAAAGTACATTGAAGTATGACCTCAACCGGTCGAGGCAGATGTTCTCCCACTCTGAGTCTGGTTCTGAGGGTTCTTCCTGTTAAAAGGGAGTTTTTTCTCTCCACTGTGTCTCATGTGGGAATGTTGGGTCTCTTAGAAACTCTTAAAACCTGAAGAGTTCGGTTTAGAACCTGCTCTATGTGGAAAGAGCCTTGAGATGACTCTGTTGTGATTTGGCGCTATACAAATAAAGATTGATTGATTTGATATGAAGTGGTCAGAAATATTGAAGATATACTTTTTTAAATAGTTTGATTTTTGTCCATTAAAACCTTTTCATCTACCTTCCCCCCCGCGTCCCTTCCTCCTCCTCCTCTTCCTCTTCCAGGCGGCGGAGGCATTCCTCGTCCGCTTGTTTGCCGACGCCAACCTGTGTGCCATCCACGCCAAGCGGGTCACCATGTTCCCCCGCGACATCCAGCTGGCCAGAAGGATCCGAGGAGCCGACACCTTATAAACCCCCTCCCCCACCCACCACCCACTGTTTCAAAAAAGGACGTTTTTTTATGTTTCTATGTTCTCGCAGCTTCAGTTTGAGGTCAGCTGCAAATATCAAGCTTACAACATCTTTCACTAAACTCGGGTTCATGTTTTAGTTTGTGAGAGTGAAGAATTTTGAGTTTGCAGGTTTTAAAAAGGACAAATGTTTCACTGAAGTTCAGCTCCTTTTTATCAATAATGGTCTTTGTCAAGCAGTTAAATGTATCTACTGTTCACGATCACTGCTTTGTATTTAAGTTTTAAAATGTTTATTTTGTGAATAAATGTTGAGATTTTTTCTATAATGTGTGTTTGGGTGTGTCGTATTTTGGATGCAAGCAAACATTTAGGACCTTCAGGAAGCAGGTAAACTAACTCTGAGTTAAAACCTTAAAGTCCGTGTAAAGTAAGAATAAATATGTGTTCTGAGTTTGACATACCACAGAAAAGTGTGTTGTTAACCACCCTGCCAAATTTGAATGATTAAAAAAAATCGCCAAATATATGAAATTAGGCTTCAAAGTTGTGTAAAAATCCGCCTCTTTCTCTGCTCCCAAATGCTATGGCCGTGGCCTCCGAGTCCGCTGAAGCCCCGCCCCCTACCAAGTGTCACCTGTCAATCAAAGTCACCACCTCTACCAGAAACATGGACGCTAGGTCTGAGAGCTTTCTGCGGCTAACTTGGCTACTAGCTCGGCGGCTAACTCGGCTAACTGGCTAACTGTAGACTGTAGTAGTAGTGTGTGCTGAATGTATTTCTACCTCTACAGCAGCAGGGGCGGGTTTATGCTAACGCTTCACCCAGAGCTAAGTAAAGTAGCTCTGAATGAAGCTCGTGCATGAGGAGATACCAAGCCCTCATCAATGGAGCACAGATAACATGATTCACCATGGCAACAGGAGAAACGAAGGGCTCAGTCGTGCTACTTCTCCACAGTGGAGTTGGATAATATTAATGAATACAGATAATGAGAATATATTTAAGAAGAACAGCAAAACAGTAGCAGCAGAAAGTCAATGTGTGAGTATTAATCAAAGAAACATATTCAACATTTATATTCTGTGTATGGGTTTGTGCTTTGTGTCCTCCCGGGTCAAATTGACCCTGTCTTTTTTGACTGTACCCTTCCTTCCCTCCCTTCTTTCCTTCCTTCCTTCCTCCTTTCCTTCCTTCTTCCTCCCTTCCATCCTTCCTTCCTCCTTTTCTTCCTTCTTCCTCCCTTTCATCCTTCCATCCATAGATGGATGAATAGATAGATAGATAGATAAACTCAGGTTAGTTGCCATGGTAACCAACTCCAGAGTTTCCTTGAACTCTGAGTCAACAAACTAAGTGTTGGGCTCTGCTGTGTGGTTTTTTTTTTCTGTCACATGGAAGAAGCTGGTGATGTCTGTCTGTCTCCTCATCCTCCAGCTCCTTTCATCCTTTCATCCTTTCATCCTCCCTGATGTCCTCTTAGACGCCCTTTTCTTTCATTTTAATTGGTCCCAGGGGGCGTCCGACGGCCAATAGGATCACTTCTTACCTGCGCTCCGAGTCACCTGGGCCTCTGGCTGCAGAGAGGAAACACCTGGAGGAGAGAGAGGGAGCTCAGGTGGGCGACTGCCGGGAGGAAAAACAGACAAACAACAAAGAAGAGAAGAGAAGAGAAGAGAGGAAAACTAACCAGGAGCTCCTAAACCAGAGCGGTAAGATCTTATTCCTCTCCTCCCTCCTCCTCCCTTTACCTGGAGTAAAAGGAGGAAGCTATGATGTAGTTTTCCAGTTTTCAGTTTCCTCTAAAAACTCTTTAAAAGGCTTAAAGTTAATTCACAATATTCATAAATAGCCAAACGTGTCTTATCTCGTAGAGTCATCAGTTTTCTGCCACCTGTCTGCTCCATGTCATGTTCATTCATTCATAATTATACAATTATTTTTTTATTATTATTATTATTTTTTTTATTATTATTATTATTATTGTTTTTATACACATTTAAACATGCTGGTCTTTTTAGAGTTTATATATACTTTATATTTTAGGCAAGGAACAGATATAAAAGCAACGTGGCAAAATAAAAGATGATATGATTTAAAAAGTGTTAAATAGGAAATAAGATTAAGATAATAGAATAAGAGATTAAAAAGCATTTTAAAAGTAAAAAAAATAGCTTTTGCCCTTATATATATATTGTTTTATTTGTTATTTTTTTATTTTTTTTATTGCCATTGGTTATGAAATGCTCTATATAAATAAAACTGCCTTGCCTTTTGTTTGATAAATACTTTAACAATTAGAAAATGCATTAGTTCACATTGCTTCTACTTTTTTAGAATTAAAAAAAAAACTCTTTTATAATATTATATGTTTTATTTGGTTAGTGTTTTTTTTTGTTTTTTTTTAAATTTTAATTTATTTATTGGCATTTTTAGGCAAATAACAGAGTAATACAAAAACATCAAAATCAACCCCATCAGGTATTCCACTTATAAACCCCAACCCATTTCACACCCACCCAACAGTTGCGTGGCTGTACATTGACATTAAAAAAAAGTAAGAAAATAAAAAGTATAATCATATTTGGTTATTTTTTTAAGACTTTGAAATCACTGAAAAGTTTTGATATTGAGATAAAAGTAAAGAGACGAGCTCTAACTCAGAGTTTATTAATAGAGACGTTAAATGAGTCTGTTTTTAGGTCTCTAACGAAGGATGTGACAGTTAATGATCTCCTCCAGCTTCTCAGGACCATCATGATGTCACCAGACGACCGAGCCCTCGAGGAGCTGCTGTGCTGCAGAGACCTCGGAGACGAGGCGGCGGCGACGGAGGAGAGCGCTGCGGGAGACAATGTGAGCATCAACCCAACAGCATCGTTATTAAAGGAAAGATTCACAGTTTATTATTAAAGGAAAGGTTCACAGTTTATTATTAAAGGGAAGGTTCACAGTTTATTATTAAAGGAAAGGTTCACAGTTTATTATTAAAGGGAAGATTCACAGTTTATGTAATTATTAATATATCTCCTTCTAATGAGCTTTAATGTGAAGTGATGGAGGATTAAATCTACAGTGTTTCCTCTCAGTTATTATAAAGTAGATGATCAGCTTCTATTCAGCTTCATCAGTCTGAGTTATTCATATCAATGATATCTGACACATTACTGAGTGGGAGTAATAGTACTTTATGTAGTAGCAGTAACAGTAGTAGTAGTAGTAGAAATAGTACTTTATGTAGTAAAAGTACTAATAGTTGTTACAGTAGTAGAAGTAGAAGTAATACAGTAGTACTTTTTGTATAAGCAGTACTTTTTGTAGTAATAGTAGTAGTAGAAGTAGTACTTTTTGTATAAGTAGTACTTTTTGTAGTAATAGTAGTAGTAGAAGTAGTACTTTTTGAAGTAGTAGTAGTAGTAGTAGAACTAGTACTGTTTGTCGTAGTAGTAGCAGTAACACTAGTAGTAGAAATAGTACTTTTTGTAGTAGAAGTACTAATAGTTGTTACAGTAGAAGTACAAGAAGTACTTTCTGTAGTAGTAGTAACAGTAGTAGTAGTTGTACTTTTTGTAGTAGTAGTTGTAGTGGTAGTATTAGTAGTAGTAGTTACAGTAGTAGTAGTAGTAGTATTTTCTGTACTCAGGCAGGATCACAGTATTTACAAACAGGAAAAAGAGCAAAAATAGAAAAGCAACGTAAACATTTCTCAGAGTTTAGTGGTTTTAAATCGTCCCCTCGTGTCTCGCTGTCTCCAACATTTTCACTTAACTTTCCTCATTTTAAAAAAAATAAATGAATCTAAATCTCTGTGTGACTCCAGACTCCGGCAGCCATTTCTCTCCCGGAGCCGATGACGTGTGCCGGATGTGGCGAGCAGGTGTGCGACCGCTACTTCCTGTTGGCTGCCGGCAGCGTTTGGCACAGTGCGTGTCTCCGCTGCAGCCGGTGTGAGTGTGAGCTGCAGACGCATCCATCGCTCTACTGGAGGGACGGAAACATCTACTGCCAGCAGGACTACTGCAGGTCAGAGGAATTATATAAAGGTTCTACTGCAGGTCAGAGGAATAATATAAAGGTTAAAGACATGGTATTATATTGTTTATAATTATAATTTATAAGAGGTCGTTTGAGGCATAAAAGCATCACGTTCAAACCATAGACTGTATAAAAGAAACGGACGTAACATCCATGACGTCACCCATTGGTTTGTGGACTGCTGTTCGGAAGCCAATAGTTTCGAATCTAGGCAGCGCCATCTTGAAAATTTCAGGTGCATGCTGGGAAAAATAAAAACACGGATTCTACTTATATGGGCATGAGGTGGGGCCATGGGCGGAGCGAGGAGGTTGCTATGGTTGCGAGGGCTGGATCTCGAGGACATTGGTCAATCAACCTGTCAATCAGGACGTAGCCACGCCCTAATGCATACCCTGCTTTATCGTCACATATAAAATCAGGGAGGCCAAAATGTCCCAAATGAACATCATACTGCATTGAAGAAGGCTTTAAACTAGCGATTGAGACCATAAACACATTTTGAAAACGTTTACTGAGGTTAGAAATCAAGTGAGAAGTTGGTGAATTCTCCATTGACTTGTATAGAGACGGTCGCCCCCTGGTGGCCTTTTGATAGAATGCAGCTCTAAGTTACTTCCGCGTTGGCTTCATTTCAGAGGACCAGAACTCCCCACCTGGTTCAAACATGATTCCTGAAGGATAAACATTACAGAGCTATGGAAGCACATCTATGCCAATAAAATAAAAATAAAAGTATGGTATGCTTCCAAAAATGTATTTATTATTATTTATATTTTTATAAGACAGAACTTTGAGATAAAGTAAAAAATATGAGCTAAAAAAAAAAGACAAAACTTTGATACAGGTCGAGATTATGAGATCACAAATCAAAATTATGAGATTAATATTTGAACTAATGAGATTTTAAAAAGTCAAAATTGTGAATTAAATCAAAATTATGAGATAAAAAGTCAGAATTACGAGATATAATCAGAGATTTATTATCTTGTGAGTTTGAAATTATCATGAGAAGTTTCTATCATGACTTCATTTTAATTTATTTATTTCATTTTATTGACATAAATGGTCTTCCATACATAGTTTAGTTTATTTAGGTTATTAACCCTCCTGTTGTCCTCAGGTCAAAGAAGGAAGGACAGGAGGAAGGAAGGAAGGAAGGAAAGAAGGAAAGAAAGAAGGACAGGAAGAAGGAAGGAAGGAGGGAAGGAAAGAAGGAAGGACAGGAAGAAGGAAGGAAGGAAGGAAGGAAGGAAGGAAGGACACAAGGAAGGAAGGAAGGAGGGAGGAAAAGAGGAAGAAAGGAAGTGGAGGAGGAAGGGAGGAAGGAAGGAAGGAAGGAAGTCGAGGAGGAAGGGAGGAAGGAAGGAAGGAAGGAAAGAAGGAAGGAAGGGAGTGAGGAAAGAAGTATGGAAGGAGGAGGGAGCAAAGAAAGAGGGAGGAACAGTCAAAATAGAGGAGGGTCAATTTGACCTGGGAGGACAACACAAGGGTTAAACTCAAATAGACATGAATAAAGGTAATAATCATAAGTCCTTCATCTCCATTAGAAATACTGACAAACCAAAAGATAACTAAATAAATAAATAACTAGCTAAAAGATGAATAACTATTAATTACTTGAACATTATTAATTATCTTGAGTTGTTTGAAAGTTTTTATATAATTCCTACAAATGGAGAGAATGACTCAATCTACTTTAAACTTGTCAGAGTAATAAAACATTTCAGGATGTTAAATCTCTCCAGGTTTTTATCAGGCGGGGAGTTCTGGTCCTCTGAAATGAAGCCAACGCGGAAGTAACTTAGAGCTGCATTCTATCAAAAGGCCACCAGGGGGCGACCGTCTCTATACAAGTCAATGGAGAATTCACCAACTTCTCACTTGATTTCTAACCTCAGTAAACGTTTTCAAAATGTGTTTATGGTCTCAATCGCTAGTTTAAAGCCTTCTTCAATGCAGTATGATGTTCATTTGGGACATTTTGGCCTCCCTGATTTTATATGTGACGATAAAGCAGGGTATGCATTAGGGCGTGGCTACGTCCTGATTGACAGGTTGATTGACCAATGTCCTCGAGATCCAGCCCTTGCAACCAATCGCAGCCTCCCTTCTCCGCCGTTGGTCCCGCCCATACGTCCGTCCATGACTCCGCCTCATGCCCATATAAGTAGAATCCGTGTTTTTATTTTTCCCAGCATGCACCTGAAATTTTCAAGATGGCGCTGCCTAGATTAGAAACTATTGGCTTCCGAGCAGCAGTCCACAAACCAATGGGTGACGTCACGGATGTTACGTCCATTTCTTTTATACAGTCTATGATTTTTATACACATTTTTCATTTTTAACTTTTACTTTTTCTCTCTTGGTGTTCAGGATGTTCGGCGGAGGTCAATGCGCTCGCTGCTTTCAGCCAATCCCGGCTTCTGCTCTGGTCATGAGGTCCGGTGAGCTGACCTTTCACCTGCACTGCTTCTCCTGCGAGGTCAGCTCACTGTACAGTTCACTCATTCACTCAGTCATTCGCTCATTCACTCACTCATCCATTCACTCCTTCATCCATTCACTCATTCATTCATTTATTCATTCACTTACTCATTCATCCATCCATTCACTCATTCATTCATTCATCCATTCATCCATCCATTCATTCACTCATCCATTCACTCATTCATTCATTCATTCATCCATTCATCCATCCATTCATTCATTCATCCATTCATTCATTCATTCATCCATCCATTTATTCATTCACTCATTCATTCATTCACCCACTCACCCATTCATTCACTCATTCACTCACTCATTCACTCATTCACTCATTCACTCATTCATCCATTCACTCACTCATTCATTCATTCATCCATTCACTCACTCATTCATCCATTCACTCACTCATTCATTCATTCATTCATCCATTCACTCACTCATCCATTCATCCATTCACTCATCCATCCATTCATTCATTCATTCATTCACTCATTGATCTTCCTATGAATACATGATGTGTTGCAGGAGTGTGATGCCACCTTAATGCCGGGGAGCCTGTACTGCATTCAGGGTCAGAACCTTTACTGTCAGGAACATTATCACAGCGACCGGAGCGGCCCGCTGCCTCAGAACCCCCCGACGGACCCAAATCTGAAAGAAGGTGACATCATCTCCATCTCTGTTTAAAGAAATACTGAACACAAAACACCACAAACCACCAAACACGCTCTCAGATCCACCAGCAGCTTTCCTCCTCCAGGTCTCCATTTAACTCAGGAAGATTTTATCTTAACTCATAATCTTCTTATAATCTTTTTTTCTTTATATTTTAGGTTTTTTAACACTTTAGCATGAAACACTTTGAGATTCACTGTAAATTAAAAGTTAAAGTTAAATGTATTATTGTCCAATTTGAACTATTTGAACTGCTTACATTAAAATTTACAGCATGCAGGTGATACATTCTACATGATGATAATAATAATAATAATTAACTTTATTTATAGAGCATCTTTCATACAAGGGATGCAGCTCAAAGTGATTTACAGGGAAAAATAAAAAATACAATACAAAACTGATAAAGTAATACAATTAGACATTTTTAAAAATGGGTTAAAATGATACTAATTAAAAGACAAATTAAATAAATGACAGATTAAATGTTTTTTGTTAATTTAAAATTGTTCACAGAGCCTACATCTCATAGCTTTAGGTAGAGTAGTCAATAATTTGGAGATTTTTAAATTATGGGATAAAAAAGACTAAATTATGGGATTATAAATCAAACTTTTGAGATAAAAATTCAAAATCTTGTTTTAGGTAAAAACGAAGTTGTGAGATAAAGATGGAAAATTTTGATTTAGGTTAAATTTATGAGATAAAAATGACTCATTTTGAGATTTAAAAAGTCTAAATTTTATAATGAAAATAAAATGAAAATGTTTTTATTTGGGCAAAATTATGATTTAAAAAGTTTAAAAAAATTTGAGATGAAAAGCTAAAAATGCAAATGTTAAAGTAGTTTGAGATTTAATGTTTGTAAAATATGACTCAAAATGAAAGTAGATCGTAACCATAAAACCTAACTAACAACCTGCCGCTTTGTACGACAGCTCAACACCTGAGCTCAGGTGACGGGGACGAGTCCGTCAGCAGTCCTGAGCCCCGATTGGACGACAGGGCGACAGGTGGGCGGACCTGCAGGCGGACCAAGCGAATCAGGACGTGTTTCGGCAGCGAGCAGCTCAGAGCGCTGGAGTCGTATTTCGCCCAGAAGCACAACCCCGACGGAAAAGACTGGACCTGCCTCACTCACAAGACGGGGCTGCCCAAGAGAGTCCTGCAGGTAATAAATATATAAAACCAGCAACGTCGTAAAAGGTTCAAGTCCAAGTCCTGAAACCACAATGAGCCAAGTTTGAGTCACAGAAGATTTAGACATGAGCTGAAGGAATTAAAAGCTTATTTTGGATTTTTAAGGCAACCTCCTTTTTATAATATGTCCCAAATAAAACAGGATTTTTAGTTCTGATATCGATACTTGAGAATTTAATTAATATTTAACTAATTCTTATATACCTGCTGATAGTGACTCATAACTTACATAAAAACAACTGCAGCCAAGACTTTATTACATTTTATGGACTTTTTATGAAGAAATACGCCTGAATCATTATTATATCTAAGCTAACCCTCCTGTTGTCCTCAGGTTAAGGAAGGACAGGAGGAAGGAAGGAAGGAAGGAAAGAAGGGAGGAACGAAGGAAGGAAGGGAGAAAGGAGGGAGGGAAGGTGGGAGGGAAGGTGGGAGGAAGGAAGGAAGGAAGGAAGGAAGGAAAGGAGGGAGGGAAGGAAGGAAGGAAAGAAGGAAACAAGGAAACAAGGGAGTAAGGAGGAAGGAAGGAAGGATGGATGGATGGAAGGAAAGGAGGGAGGAGGGAGGGAGGAAGGAAAAGACGAGGGAAAGGAAGAAAGGAGGAAGGAAAAGACGAGGGAAAGGAAGGAATCAAGGAAGGAACGATGGATGGATGGAAGGAAGTGAGGAAAGAAATATGGAAGGAGGAGGGAGCAAAGAAAGAGGGAAGGAGGGGAAGAACGAAGGAAACATTCAAGAAAGAGGGAGGAAGGAAGGAAAGAAGGAACAGTCAAAAGAGAGATGGGGTCAATTTGACCCGGGAAGACGACAGGAGGGTTAAAGAAGAGTTTTTTAAGTCTTGAAACAACAGCTGCTGTAATCATTCCTCCTTCCTCCTTCCTCCCCAACAAAGGAATTTAAACAATGAGACGCATCTTCACCACAAACAGACTCCGTGTTTGATGGTGTTCTGACTTCCTGTTTTTCTGGTCTGTCCACCATGCACGGTGCATTCAGGCGCTGCGTGTAAACTTATGCTGCCATCCTTGTTTTCTACTTTTATGACTCTTTACTGCCTGGCATGGTTATGATCAGATAACTGAAGTCCGGAGTCCAAATGAACATTAAAACCTGTTTTTCTTGCTGTAATGATTCCTCCTGTTCATACTGACCATTAGATCCTTCATTATAAACTTAGAAAGGAAGTGATGAAGGACTAAATCCACAAACATGGATTTAAAAGTTGATCTGAAGCTAATATGAAGCTTCAGCGTCTAAATGAAAGAAAAGAAAACAAAGAAAAGGAGAAAAGAAAAAGGAGAAGGAGGAAGAAGAGGGAGAAAAAACAAAGAGGAAGAAAGAAAGCAAGAACAAGAAGAAAGAGGGAGGAAGGAAGGAAAGAAAGAAATATCAGCACAGAAAGAAAGAACAAGAAGAAACATGAGGAAGGAAAGAAAGAAAGAAAGACAAAGAAAGAAAGATGAGCACAAAAAGAAAGAACAAGAAGAAAAAGGAGGAAAGAAAGAAAGAAAGAAAGAAAGAAAGATGAGCACAGAAAGAAAGAACAAGAAGAAACATAAGGAAGGAAAGAAAGAAAGAAAGACAAAGAAAGAAAGATGAGCACAGAAAGAAAGAACAAGAAGAAAAAGGAGGAAAGAAAGAAAGAAAAAAGAGAAAGAAAGATGAGCACAGAAAGAAAGAACAAGAAGAAAAAGGAGGAAAGAAAGAAAGAAAGATGAGCACAGAAAGAGAGAAAGAAGAGTAAGAAAGAACAAGAAGAAAGAGGAGGAAGGAAAGAAAGAAAGAAAGAAAGATGAGCACAGAAAGAAAGAAAGGAAGAAAGAAAGACAAAGAAAGGAAGAAGAGGAAGAAAGAAAAAGGAGGAGAGTAAATGATTCAAATCTTCATCTTCTATGTTTCAACGTTTGTGTTTTTAGTAAATTCACATTTCTTACGCGTCTCTCGCACAATTTCCATCTCAGGTGTGGTTTCAAAACGCTCGGGCCAAGTTGAGACGCTCCCTCTCCACCGACGACTCTCAGGTTCACTCCCCATCCTCTCCCCTGAGAGGCGTCGCCGCGGCAACCGCCTCCCCGCATCCAGCCCGCTCCCCCGACGACCAATCGCAGCCCTTCTTCCCCACCAGCACCATCGACCAGCTCCAGCTCTCCCTGCTGACCGCCCCGCTCAGCCGCCAGTCACACCAGCAGCCAAACCCTTCCTTATTCCTAGACTACGACTCCCAGAATGCACCTGGGTATAGCTCCTCTCTGGAGGCCTTCGGGGACTTTGGGGAGAATGGAAGTGGAGGAGGAGGAGAAAGAGATGCTGATCCTGAAGTTGATCCTTTTAGACCAGATTACTGTTAGACTGCACTGTACTTTATCTCCTTCCACACTGTCAGTAACTTTCAATAAAATGTAAAAAAGCAACTTTAAAACTAAAAGAGAAAAAAAAAAAGATCACAGCTTCTCAAACATTGAAGGATTTCTTGGTTTGTTTGTGTCACACCGGTAATGTCAAGTTGAGTTTTTGTCCTGTCTCCATGTTTGTTTTGTGACTTCCTGTTTTATTTTGGTATTAACTCTCCTCTCGTTTCAGGTGCCTTCCTTTCCTTCCTCATGTGTCACCATTCTGATTGTCTTCCCTGAGTCCTGATTGTGTCCACCTGTTCCCCATTTCCCTCCATGTGTGCTTATAGGCTGTGTCCCAATCTGGTCCCAATTGCGAGGCTGCATCCTCGAAGTACGCATTTAGAGGCCGATTACGTCACAACGCCGCGCGAAGGCTGTCCCAATTCGAAGACTACTTCAAATGCAGCCTTGAAATGCGGCCTTCTTTTCCCTCTTTTTCGAGGATGCACCGCTACTATCCTTCGCGGCCTCCCAGATGCTCCCAGATCCCAAGATCCTTTGCGCGAGACGTCTTTCTCGTCTTATGGGCGGGAACAGCTGGTGACGCAACCAGGAAATGCCTCGAAGGCTAGACCGTCTCATTTAACAACGGTTGATGCAGCCTTCGGAGGTTCCTCAGAAGGCTGCATCCTTCGAAGGCCGCAAAGGCCGCATACTTCGAGGATGCAGCCTCGCAATTGGGACCAGATTGGGACACAGCCAGAGTCTGCGTCTCCCTTTGTCCTGTGCGAGTGTGTCTTGTCTGTCGTCCAGAGAACAAGCATCCAGTCATAGTTAGTCCGTGTTCACAGTCATTGTTCATAGTTTATGTTCTTTGTTGTGCGTTAATTCCTCGGAAGAGTGATTTTTGTTTGACTTTTTGCTATTTTAGTTTATCAGAGCTCCTACTGTAAGTTTAGTTCACCTTTTTTCCAGACCTTCTATCGATTGAGGCGCTTTTTTGTTCATCACTATTTTTTAAGAATAAAGCCTTGTCAGCTTGATCCTGAGCTCTGCATCCGAGTCCTCTCTTTGAGTTCCTGCCTGATAGTTTGTTTTTTTTCATTTTATATTATTGTAAATTCTCATTTTGGTTTTTCTATTATAAAAAAAATGTCACTTTGAACTCTGAGAACTTATAGTCACTTTGCTAAATGATTAATGTAGTTATAAAAAACGATGAACTGGTTTATAATTAAAATAATTATTAGTTGTACTCAAAGTTAATGTTGTTTTATGATCCTCGCACTCACTCGAATGTGTCTGTTTCTTCGGTCAACGGGAATAAAGTCCAGAAAAAGAGAATAAAATAACGTAAGTGGTGGTCTTCATGTTGTTTTTTGCTTCAGGAGTCAGTGAGGAGTTGAAATATGGCCGAAAAATAACATATCTGTGAGTCTGAAGAGTTGAGAGAGATGAGTCACTGATTTTAAATGTTAAAACAGACACATTATAGCAGGAATTTATTGTTAAAAATTATGTATAATATGTTTTTCTTCATTGGCACTGAGCTACGTGTTTAATATCTAACTCTTCTCTGAGCAGACACACTTGTAAAACTGTGCAAAGTGATGAATACTGAAGGATCCTTTAATGTTTTACAATCTCATAGACTTAAAATGTTTGTTTGAATATTTATTGTATGTCATATTTTGGAGCATTTAGTAGTTACCATCATTACTACGACGACCCGGCTGAGGGGAAATCCTGGTGCAACATGAAAGAATGAGACTCTGCACACCAGATTTAATGTAAAATCTTCAAGGCTTCAAGGTGAGCTACCTGCAGCCCATCACACACACGTACCTGTTCTTACTACCCCATGGGTTCCACCCTTTCTAAAGGGTCTAGAAAAACGTGTACACTCATACACACACATCTGTAGCCCATCAAACACCTGCAGCCCATCAAACTCTCACACACACACACACTCACACATATCTGTAGCCCATCAAACACCTGCAGCCCATCAATCTCTCTCTCTCTCTCTCACACACACACACACACACACACACACACACACACACACACACACACATCTGTAGCCCATCAAACTCACACACACACACATACCTGTTTTTACTACCCCGTGGGTTCCACCCTTTCTAAAGGGTCTAGAGACATTTGCCAGGTTGTGGTCCCCATCAGGATAGAAAAACGCATACACACACACACACACACATCTGTAACCCATCAAACACCTGCAACCCATCAAACACCCACACACACACACACATACACACGCACTTGCAGCCCATCAAACACACACAGACACATACAGACACACATATCTGTAGCCCATCTCACACACACACACACATATGCACCTGCAGCCCATCACACACACATACCTGTTTTTACTACCACGTGGGTTCCACCCTTTCTAAAGGGTCTAAAGACATTTGCCAGGTTGTGGTCCCGATCAGGATAGAAAAACACGTACACAGACACACACACATCTGTAGCCCATCAAACACCTGCAGCCCATCAAACTCACACACATACACACACACACGCACACACATCTGTACACGCGCACCTGCAGCCCATCAAACTCACACACACACACACATCTGTAGCCCATCAAACATCTGTAGCCCATCACACACACATACCTGTTTTTACTACCCCGTGGGTTCCACTCTTTCTAGAAGGTCTAGAGACATTTGCCAGGTCGTGGTCCCCATTAGGATAGAAAAACATGTACACACACTCACACACACACATCTGTAGCCCATCAAACACCTGCAGCCCATCAAACTCTCTCTCTCTCACACACACATATCTGTAGCCCATCAATCTCTCTCTCTCTCTCTCTCTCTCACACACACACACACACACATACACACACACATCTGTAGCCCATCAAACACCTGCAGCCCATCAAACTCTCTCACACACACACACACATCTGCAGCCCATCGAACACACACATACACACGCATCTGTAGCCCATCAAACACCCACACACACACACACACACACACACACACACACACCTGCAGCCCATCACACACACATACCTGTTTTTACTACCCCGTGGGTTCCACCCTTTCTAAGGGGTCTAAAGACATTTGCCAGGTTGTGGTCCCCATCAGGATAGAAAAACGTGTACACTCACACACACATCTGTAGCCCATCAAACACCTGCAGCCCATCAAACTCACACACGCAGCCCATCAGACACCTTCACACACACACACACAGTACAGGTTATTCTAGGTCAAAGTGCTTCACAGTTGATTGACAAGCTGATAACAAGACAGAACAAGTGACAACATGAAGAAAAGGAACAAAAACAAAGAACAAACTACAAAGAAAAAAATGAGACTTAATCTAAAGCAGAAATAATGATAATGAATTAAATATTACATTTTAGTTCATTTTTGATATATGTAAACTCCAATTCCATTCAGAATAAGAAAGGGTTAGGGTTAGTTATGATTTCAATTGTCAGAGACTGTCTGTTCATGACTCGTTCGACAGCTCTGGGCTACATTTCATTCATACCTCAGAGAAAATATGAGCTGACGAAAGCTGCAAAGCACAAATCTGATCGTACCTTTGCTTTGTACGTAAGGCCCAGCGTCTCCAGCAAATCCCACAAACACTCCTGCACATTACAGTATGTACATATTACTTTATTTACACACAGTATATTTATTATATCCTGATTCTTCATCCTTTATATTTCTATTTCTAATCGTTACTTGTCACTTTTGTCTCTCAGCACAGCCGTTTTATAGCACACAGCATTGCAATTAACTACACATAAACCTTTAAATCAGGGGTGTCAAACTCATTTTCATTCAAGGGCCACATGCAGACCACTTTGATCTCATGTGGGCCGGATCATTAAAAAGGTGGAAGGAAGGAAGGAAGGAAAGACAGACAGACAACAGGAAAGGTAGGAAGGACAAAAGGAAGGAAGGAAGGAAAGAAAGAAGGACAGACGGGGGAAATGGAGGAAGGAAGGAAGGAAGGACAGATGGGAGAAATGGAGGAAGGAAGAAAGGGAGGAAGGACAGATGGAAGGAAGAAAGGAAAAAAGGAAGGTAGGAAGGACAGATGGAAGGAAGGCCAGCAGGAAGAAAGGAAGGAAGGAATGAAAAAAAAGGAAGGTAGGGAGGAAGGACAGAAGGAAGAAAGGAAGGAAGGAAAAGAACACAGAAAGGAAAGTGGGCCGGATTGCACCCTGTGGCGGGCCGGATCTGGCCTACGGGCCACATGTTTGACACCCCTACTTTAAATCCTTGAATGTGTTCAAATTTTCAGTCACTTTGTGTGTTTTTAAAGCTTTAGTACTTCCGTCAAAACACAAATACTAGCATCGTCGAGTATTAGAATAGCCTGAAAGTCGATAATGAAATCACCACTCAGACGAGTACACATCGTTTGTGATGTAATTGGTTTTTTGGAGTGACTGACTGATTCATCAATGAGAAGATCCCTCAAAAAAAACACCACCAGACTCCCTGAATGACATTCTTTCAGGTGTGTCTGCGTTTACCCAGCGAGACAACCTTCTTGGCGACCACGATGACAAAAGAAACCACAAACTGCTCTGGTCCGTCTCTCTTTCTCTCTCCTCACAAACATCTTAATGATTTGGAGTGCCTCCCCAATCAAGCCATGATAATTACGACACTCGGAGCCTCGGCGCTGGAGTGGCCCGAGGTTTCTCAGCTGAAAGAATGAAGGTTAGGAGGGTTGACGCAAATGTTAGCTTGCGTCAGAGGGGCGATTGGTTAATGGACGGAGGTGGATGGAGAGATATGGAGGGAGAGCAGTTTTTAAAAAGGTCAGAGGCGACGAAAATTTAGAGAAGATACCTCAAGTTGAACCGTGGCACAAGGTAAGAAAACACTGATGCTAAAAACTTTATTTCTCTTTATTTAACTCTATCTCTCATTTTTGCACTTTGAAGGAAACGTTTCTTACAGCATGTAGTCAAGAAGTCGGTCTGTGATGCAAATTTTGCAGACGTGAGATGTTACAATGGCTCCTATTTGTTAAAAATGCTGCTGCTGCAAAGTTTATTATTATTGTTATTATTATTATTCAACACATTTTTTTACTTAATTGGAGAAGGAAGGCGCGCTTCAACAAGGGGATTCTCCATGGACCGCCAAACTAATGATCCGGTGAGCATGTTCCAAAAATATAAAAAAAAGGCAGCATATTTTAAATTTCGTAGCCAAGAAAGATAAAATATTAACGTTTAACTTCTTTATTTGGCTCACACCACAATAGAAATAAGCTTTTAAGCACAGAGACTTCTTCAGAGTGTTTTAAATGTTAGTATTTCGTCCTTCTTGTGTAGGAAATTTGACACACGCAACCTTTTCTTAAACTTATTTAAAAGACCTACATGTGCAAAATCTTCTCCTCTGCATTGATTTTTTGGGACTTTTTGCAGCTCAGTATTGTGCTATGAGTGTGATGATCCTCTCTTATAATGTCTCATTTTGGGAGGCATCTCTTCTTTAAATTCTGATTTAAAGATTTAACCATTCTTTTGAGACTTAACATGCTCTGGCTTTTGGTTATTTTTAAGATGTTTTTAAGTATTTCTGAGAAAAGTCTGATGCTTTGCTGACAATGACAACAAAAACTCATCCATTATAAGCCATTTTCCATTCACTTTTTTCATTCCAAGTTTTTAGTGTTTGGGAGCCATCATTTTTCTTCTTGCAGTTTCACTCATTTTTTCTGTATTTTACATTTTGTATTTTCCTGGTCTTTAATTTGCACATTGTAAAAATATGATAGGTATGACTGCCAGGAAAATACTTGAATATCTCTTACAGATAATCAGACACTCACTAGTGAAGTTGTACTTTTGGATGTGTTTCTTAGCAGACATCTTCAAAACTACACACCACATTTCATTGACATTTTGTGGAAAGATAACAATACTAATAATAATTGGGTATCCAGTAACTTTATATGTGTAGCACCTTTCATGCAATGTCCAATGTGCCACATTTAAAATATAGGTCTAGCTTTAAGTAGTATGCTCAACACAAAAGCAACTATCTGCAAAATCTTGTAAAACTATACAAATCTTGAGCCTGTTTGCAGTGTATCAACAAATTATACCAGAGGGCCATGAAAACAGAAAGCCGCATCAGATTCCTTGTGGGACACTTCAGTAACTTTGAAAAGAAAGTGGAAAATCTGTGAGTTCTTGTTGGGACATGAAATGAAAAGCAGTTGCTGATATATGAAGATGCAGGTTATTTTAAGGCTTTACAGGAAAGCATAATATAAAGATACAGGTAGCCAGTGCAGTGATCTCTTGTTTTTATATTGGACCAATCCTGGCTGCAGAAATCTGAATTAACTGATTATCTTAATGAGTTTTTTGGGACCCCCAAGAAATGGCTATGTTGGTTTTGATATGCCTTAGGATCTAGTAGCACCATAAGAATAATAATATTTAAAATTAAAAAAAAATTTAATAAAAATAATAAAAAATAAAATTTTGGCCGTAATGATGCAGGTGAAAATCTGAAAAGCTGGACCTGTTTTGCACCTTCTTTTATTCTAAGACTTAAGGTGCTATCACTTCATGTTTTGAGTGATTTCTCTTCTGTAAATGTCTTTTTTTTTCTCACTGTGATAATAATGTCATTAATTCTTTCTTACGCTGTCTCATGAGCTACAGTATTGTGAGTTATTCTTAAATGATGATAACACTAGGATGGTAAAAAGCAAAGAAACAACTGATAAAAACATGAAATAACCTCTTTTCCCTCTTGAATTGTTTCTCTCACCAGATGAAACTTTCTTTGCATCCCAGAGTCTCACAGCTCACCCTCCTCTCCCTCGCCCTCCTCTGCTCCGTCCCATTGGCCGTCACATCATACCCCCACTCCCCAACTCCCTTCTTGCCCACCATGGACACACCTGAGCTGGAATCTGCCCTGTTGCACCTCCAATCTGCCTTGGAGGAGCCAAAGGACAACGGGCATGTCTATCCTGAAGCCTGGGCTATGTGGCCTGAAGACCAAGACCCCCAACCCGCCCTGATGGAGCCCAGAGAAGCAGAGGAGGCGCTGTTGAGGGCCCAGAGAGGAGACCCAATGGCCCCGCCACTGTTGCCCTTCCCCGGGGGTTACTTGATGGAGACCATGCACTATCAGGAGGGAGGTGAGGGCAGGGACGGGGGGAAGAGGAACGAAGCTCTGACCTCCATCGCTGGAGGGCTCCAGGCTGTCAGCAGGGAGAAAGGGGGATTCGGCTTTCGCTTTGGGAGGAAGAGGTGGACTGATGGAGGGATGAAGGGAGGGGGAGCACAGAGGAGTGGAAGTGAAGATGGAGGGGGGAAAGAGGAGTTAAAGTGGAGATGAGAAGAGGATGAATTCAGTAAACATATGAGGGCGGTGATACACTCAGCAATGTCATGGCAACCAAATGTTGCTTGAAAAGTTGCCCAGTGGATCACTGCCTGTAAAGATAAGAAGCAGTACAAGAAGAAGGGAAGATCGCACAAGTTTGAGGAACATATGAAAGAACAGAAAGGCAGATTTTAATTAATGTTCAGATCAACATGATAAAAACAAACATCTAAATGAAAGAAAACGGTGTTGAGTAGGCTTATATTAATCCAACACGGCAAACAATTAGTCTGCAAAGTCTCATGATGTGACTCAGAAAGCAGAGAGAGACTTGTTTTATATTTCATGTATGAATGTACAGAGAGACAAACGGCAAGCAGCAGTCAAATACAAACTGTAATAATATATGTATATAGTCATAATATTATGTAGGCCTTTGCACATGTTTTAATTTGTTGGCTTGAGTATAAGCAATGAATAAAGAGTGTTAAGGGTTGGTTTTTTGATTCCTTCATACTGTTTCTTCATACATTATTTGCACATTATTAAATTAGTGTATCGTAAATCACAGCTGTTTTAAATCAGTGTTTTCTATGTTTTTAGGAAGCCAGTGTGGTTTGGATGAATCTCACTACAATCATTTTACTTTTAAAGGAGAGCAGAAGCATTATGACCAAACATACATCTTTATTTCAGTAGACTGGAGTCATTGGAAATACACCAATGCTTGTGTCAGCTTGCACCTTCTTCATGGTTTTGAGGAACAGAGTATTTATAGCTGCAGTCACCACAGGTATGTTGATCAGTTTCTTTTTGGCAGTGAGTACATAACTCTCGGGCCTCTGGGAGCACCAACGCCTTCTCACAGACTTCATTATTATTCTCTTCAATAAGCACTGGTGGGTGAAGGAACACAATGTAGTTTTATTTGTCCAGTTTTCGAGATGTTTGTCTCTTAGCTGTCTACTGGCACTCCTACACACGTTTCATGTTTCACAAAGCTCCAAAAAACCCAACAAAAAAACAACAACAACAATGTACCTTGACTCCATTTCCTCCATTTTGAACATTTTTATTGGAATTACTTGTACCACAAAAAAACTATTATCTGCATTTTATAACAATACTTTACAATATATGATTCCACTGAAAAGTGAAACAATATTAGGGTTTAATTATTGCTCGGCCCTATAAGACACCACAGGTTAAGGTATAAAGATGTTTTTCATACTTCAGGATTTCAGTGAAGCATATGAAGAGTTAAAGAGATCTCATTTGATCTTCTAAATATTTGGAGTAAACATTAGAGGTGAAACACTTCTTCTGCTTTACATATGTTAAAATAAAAATATCAATACAGGAATGTAAAAATAGTCCAAGTAAAATTCCTGTAAGAAATATCATATGTAAGCAAAAGTTTATGATGTAGTCGAAGTATTACAGTAAAAGTACATAAGTATTCATTCAGCAGATAAATTGGAGGGGTCGTTAGAGTAATGGGAGAGGAAAGAAACATTGAACATTTATTGAAATGAAACCATGTGAGAAGTTTAGAGGGAAACATCAGTATTTGGTGGAGCTGTTAACAACTCATAGACATCTGAAATATGAGCCGACTACACACTGCTTTTTGGTTTCATCTTTAACAATGTGTTGTATTTTAAAAAGCTTGTTATATTATCCATTGTGTCAAATCTGCATCTGAAAAGTAACTAAAGCTGTTAAATAAATGTAGTGGAGTAGAAAGTACAATATTTCCCTCTGAGATGTAGAAAGTAGCATCACATGGAAATACTCAAGCACTTCAAAATTAACTTAAGTAAATGTAATTACCTTTACACAATTATTTACAGTTTAAATAGGAAGTTTCTACCACATATGAAAAACATATTCATACATCACGTATGATATAAGATGATCTTTATTTAGTCCAGGAGGTATTTTATGTTTCTAAACTCATATACATACAGTATCCATAGATCCCTGTCACTCCTGGCCTGTCTGGAGCAAAACCTGTGCAGCTTAAATCTGCCTAGCAACAAACTCTGAATGATTTGATTGGATGTAACGGCACTGCAAAACCTCTGTAGTTTAAATCTGCCTAGCAACAGGCTCTAAATGATTTTTGATTGGATGTAACGGCACTACATAAGACCCGCCCCTTCCCCCTGCACAGTTTCCTCCTCTTATCTGAAGTTATGAAGCACTTTTCAGTCCTGGCCCGACCAACAACCCTGTCTCCATTTCTCAGCAGTTAGATTTTTGATGAGACGGGTAAAATACACAGAGGACTACAGTTAGCCTACCTGTTTCATCATAAGCTGCCCCTCTTACCTCTTTCTGTCCAGTCTAATACATTTATGTCCTAAAATATGTCAGTTAAATACAGTTTATGAGTGTTGGTATAAATGATCTGCAGCAGTCAGTAACCTGCTTCATATTAAAAAGTGTAAGATCATCAACAACCTAAAAAAAGTACAATTATTCTTATTCTTATAAGTTGATTATGATTAGAGCTGCATCAATGAATCCATTAATGGATTAACTGTCAACTGATGATCAACTTGTTTCATAATGATTAATGGTTTTGCATCATTTTTTTTTAAAGAGGAAAATCTGACAAATGGGACAGTAAACTTGAATATATATTAGTTGTGCACAACACTAAACATTTGAGGATGTTATTTTGGGCTTTGATAACCAATAATCAACATTTTTCACCATTTTGACACATTTTATAGATTAAACAAGTCAAACAACAAGTCAGTTAATTGAGTAACTATATAATTGATCCTCATCAAAAATCTTAATCCCATAGATTTTACAGACTATTGGTTTTGCACAGTAATAAACATTTGAGGATGTCATTTTGGGCTTTGATCACCAATCAAATGTCAGATAATCAAGAATCAATAATGAAAATACTATTTAGTATTAGCCCTAGTTATAGCCTATTGTTGTATCAGTGTGTAACTATGTAATTAGTATAAAATCTTAAACCCATAGATTTTTAGACTATGTTAATGTGTAATATTAGCAAAGTCCAACTGTTAGTTTGATAATGGTTAATCTATTAATGATTAAACTTCTTAAATCTGACTAATCTGACAGTACACTTAAATAGCTTTAAACTGAACACCCAAAAATATGTTTTAGCCTTTTCTTTTTCTTTTTTGTAAGTAAAAATAGTTAAAAAGTTAAAAGGTTGCTTGTTGCTTCTCTAAAGTGAGTATGTGAAACCTTTCTCTGTTACACATTATAGTTAATTTAATTTATTTTGGAGTTTGAACTGTTGATAAGATAAAGGGAGACACTTGAAGAAAAACATCTCACCATCAACTCAAGAAAACAAGAAATGATAACATATTTTTCCACTGTTTTCTGACATTTGTATAGACAACATGATGAACTGATTATCCTCAGTATGTTTTCAGATGTAACTACATAGTAATATAGTATCTGTCAGGCGGCCTTGTTGATTACTTCTCGTCAGTCTGGCCTGTATTGCAGTCCTGTTGCGTAAGTTAGAGGCGGGTCACCTGACATTCAACTTGATCCCAAAGATAACAGATGACAAATAACCAGGTAGTCTCCATCATGGTGCGTTCACTGACCCTTGTCTGTAAAAGTTTCAAGCCAACGTGCAACAAACTACCTGAGGAAGTAGAGTCTGTTTTATGTCACCTGTGTGGTTTCTTATTAGAAAGCATTTGAAAATCCAGTTATTGTAGATGTAGTCACGTAGTTCTGCTTGGTAGCAGTAATCACACTTAATGATTTTGTCATTTTGGCATCCAAAAATGTCCTTTTTGTGTGTCAGTTTAATTTTTAAAACAGTTATAATTCGGCTGCCTTTTGACTTATAATAAAGTGAGGGTCAAGTTGGTGTGTTTTTCATTAAGAACACAGTTTGAAGCCCTGGTTATTGTTATATATATGTATGACTGTTGTTTTAAGACAGCCATCTGAAAGTGCTAAAGTAGGACACTTGACTGTAACGTGAACGCAGCACCTACGTTACAAGCAGCACCTGTACTCACCTGGCAGAGCAGTCATACCAGAGAACCAGGAAGAGACAACAGTTTTTCACCGCGGAGTCAAAACACGGTCTAATACTCGGTTTACCTGAAGTTTAGAAACATAAACGGAGTCTTTCTGGTGGAGAAGATGTTTCTCTTCGCAGTTTTCGTCCTTTTGGGGACGGGACTGACAGTAAACAGCGGTAAGAGAAAGTTTTTTTTATACATTAATGCGACTCGGGTTGAAAACGAAAGTAAAATATTCCCAGGTGTGACGCCTTTAATTATCCGATTTCTGTTGATTATTTGAGTTTAATTTATCCATATAGAGGGACAGTTTTTCAGTTTTTGTAACGTATTCATATTCCATAACCTTATTACATTAAAACGGATGTGATAAAATTGATTAACTATTGTAAAATCTTTAGTTGTTGTCTGTGTGTTGATGTATTAAGATAAGATGGTGGGTTGACTTGAATGTGGACACAAGTTGGATTATTTTTCTGTTTCCGATACTTAAAAATATTTAACAAAGACATCATCATATCTATAAATAAATATTATATTATAATTGAATAATAGTTTTTCCTGCTGACTCAAATAATTGATCTTTTTTGTTTTAAGTTATTAGAAAAGGTGAAGGAGTTATTGGTTTTGTCCAACTAACAGTCTAAAAACTAAAGAAGAATTTAAAAAGAAAGAAAAATGAGCAGATAACCACATACAGTTTGATATTTGTGCTTGAAAAGAAAACTAAATCAATTAGCAGATTATCAAAATTTGCCCATCAGATTATTGTAATAATTGTTATAACAATAAACATAATCAGTATATGAATAAAGTGGAGCAAATTAAAGAAAGTACAGTGTGTTACAGCAGGTTTATCATTGGTATCAAAAAAGCTTGGCGTATGTTGGCACATAGTCAAAACAGAAGAGGGCAGGTACTGGGCTGAAAGTGAGCCAGTAAAGGTGGAGTAAAGACATAAAACAACTCCAATGTCCACAAAAGATTTACTGCACCAAAGTGACGCTTGAAGCACTATTGCTCTTAAACAGACTCAGTGGAGTTTGATCAAGTCACCTCAAATCTTTTTGTTTTAGTATTTGGTAAATGCCAATCTCAATTGTTCATAAACTCAAGATGATGTTCTTTACATGTTGGTTTTTGTCCAACTAACAATCCAAAAGTTGAAGTTTCTTGATTAATTAAAGAATGAAAAATACATAACTCAGATTGTTGGAATAATTTGGCAGCAGCTCTAAACAACATAAAATGAAGTTGAGCAAGTTAAAGACTCATAAACAACCGTCCGTTTCCTCATTCTTGCTGTACTTCAAACTATAATAGATCTCTTGGCTGTCCTCGTTTCAGCGGGCAGTCCCCTAATATTTCAAGACTCATAGGCTGGTTAGTTACAACTACCTCCGACACTTTATCCCTAAGAATCATAATGGAGTTATTCATTAACAGGTTCCCCGCTTCATGCGTGTGACTGTAAAATGTAGATCTTTTAAAAGCTCATTATTACAGTTTTGTGTTTAGCTCTCTGTTGATTCATTAGTCGATTAATTGACTAATGATTGTAGTATTACACTGTTATACTGCAAAGTTTAATGAGTTATCTATCTGTTTCCATATGAAAGGTTTTTACTGAAAACAATCTATATATATCTTGAGATAGATAACTTTGAAATAAAACTGTCAAACCCCCCAAGATTCAAAACACAATGATGCAAAAAAATACAAAATCTCATCCAGTACTGTTGGGAAAGACTTTATAGAATGAAAAATAATTAAAAAAATATTGGATCACAGGAGCCCAAGTAGAATAAAAGAGTCCAGAGCTTTAAGTCAGATCTGCTGGAGTTTATCCGCCTTGTCTGTAAACATGTCTGTCTGTCTTTCTCTCTCTGTGACTCTCAGAGATTCACTCCCTCACGTACATCTACACCGCCTTCTCCAAGCCTGTCGGACTTCCGGGCATCCATGAGTTCACAGCTATGGGTCAGATGGATGGCAAGATGATTGACTACTATGACAGTGATATCCAGAAAAAAGTTCCCAAGCAGGACTGGATGAAGGAGCGACTTCCTCCAGACTACTGGGAGAAAGGCACACAGTCCCGCCAAAGCAAGCAGCAGTGGTTCAAAGTCAACATCGACATCCTGAAGAAACGAATGAATCAGAATGACACTGGTAAGATCCATGAAATGTGTCAGACTGGAAACACTTTTTGATGACTCAATAATTAACACAATGAAATTAAAAACTGTAATACCTTGTATAGATACATTCTCAATAAAACTGTTTTAATTGTAATTATTTGCTTCATTTTTCCATGCCCTCATTCTTTGTCATTTATTTCACTGTCATTCCTCTTTAGATCGTCATGTTCTTCAGTGGATGCACGGCTGTGAGGGTGAAACAGGGCCTGATGGCACATTAAAGTTTACCCGTGGCGTGGACATGTACAACTATGACGGACGAGACTTCCTATCCTTTGATGACGCCAACTCAGTGTGGGTTGCTGCCACTGATATAGCAGTCCCAACCAAGAGAAAGTGGGATGAAGTCCAGGTCCTAAAAGAATACACCAAAGGCTACCTGGAGAACGAGTGTATCGACTGGTTGAGCAAGTTCATGACATATGGGAAAAAAGAGCTGAAAGCTGCCTGTATGTATGACAGGAAAATAACTTCTGTATTATTATATCAATCATTATTAGATATTATAGGAGCGGCTTTAGCAATAGAAGTATTATTTTTTGTTAAAATATCTAACATGAAATCAACTGGTGTTGATAATATTGCTTTTCACACTGGACCTGCTTTTTTTTTTTTCCTAAATTTTAATAGTCGTTATGGAAAATTAGTTCAGATGTGGCAACATGGTCCGTGTGTCATTCGTTCATTTGAGAATCCAAAATCAAAAAATGGCTTGTTATTTCATAATGTGATACAAAAAAGGAGCTTGGATTTAGTTTTTCAGACTTTTGATTTATGCTCAGTTCAATAAAAGAAAATTAACAAAACGCTCCCAGGACCGAATTTGTTTTTATAATATAATTTTTCCAATTTCCGTGGCCTGGAAGTTATTTATTGACTCCTTCTTCAGATGTGTGAGGGACTGTAGTAGATCAGAGCGCAGACCAGACCAAAAGCAGTCACAATTTTCCCAGTAGGACTGTTTATAAGTCACTTTTCAGGTTAGCTACCGCAAGGTTTTCGGATATGTGAAAAGCTGTTAGCATCTTCTGATCTGATCTCTAAGATGATGAACCGGTCATCTGAGAGACAAAATGATCCGATGAACTGGTCTGTGCAGCTCTCTGGTGATTTACCGCTAGCTTTAATGTGTAGCATTTTAATATATGGTATTATTCCCTTTGGTCTCACAGATGTAGCTGCCACATGTGTGAATGTAAAGTGAAGCTTCAGAGAACAACAGCGCTGCCCAGACTATCACTAGCTTTACATACTAAACATAAATGTATTATTTTATTAAGCGTCCTCCCGCTGTCAGTCGTAATTCTCGGGGCTCCAGCTATTAGAACCAAACCTTCATAAACACCATATTCAATAACAACCATGAAAAGAGTTTGTTCATGTGTGGTTTATATCATCATCATCATGTATTATAGCCACCATGCAAACATTAACTAACTTAACGTTTTCTCTTTCCAGCTCCACCAGATGTGCACGTGTTTGCTAAGAACACCAGAATTGAGACAAACCTCATGTTGAGCTGCCTGGCCACAGGTTTCTACCCAAAAGACATCATCCTCAATATCAGAAGGAACGGCCGCATTGTGACTAAAGAGGACGGGTTGATCTCCTCAGGCGTTCGTCCAAATGAAGACGACACCTACCAGAGAAGAGACAGTGTGGAGATTTTAAGGAGTGACATTTCTTCTTTCACATGTGAAGTCATTCACAAAGCATCTAATATGTCTGTTGTGAAGATTTGGAGTAAGAAACTTTCTTATTTCAGTTTACAGTTCGTCACAGTGCAACAAAGTTGATTGGGGCAAAAATGCAAACAGTCAGATGATCAGACAGTTTATAACCAAACCAAACATCAGAAAATGAGATCCTAGTTGTATTAAATCAGATCGTCTTTATTTAATCAGTTATGTGTCATATTGGAGCAGACCTTTTTCTATTATCTCAGGGTATAAAGCAGTAAGAGTCTGTCTCAAAAGCTGCTGACTGTCAAGTTACTTCATCAATGGAGGAGATCATTATATTTAAAATGTGTTCAGATGTTTGTCTTTATTGAAGATGAGGTGGATTCACTGTTAGCATCACAGTTAGTAGCTACAAGAGAAAAAACACAAGATTAACTGGCGTTAACCCAATTTTTTTTTTTAACTCTGGACATTTTAGTAGGAATCTTCTTTGAATCTTTACATAGTTTTTAAATTTTCTTAAATTTTATTTTGTGTTATTAAATGGCATTTTATCACTTTGATCCCATTATCACTGATTATCACATCTACATCAACACTGAGAGTCACATGAGAAATATTAATGATGTTAAAAGTGAACTGAATGTGAAACTAATGTAAATGTTTTCTGTGTTTTAGATCATAAATGTGTTGATGAAGAAGGAATCAACGGAGGCGTTATTGCTGGTGGGGTGATTGGGGGCCTGCTCGGTGTTGTCGTACTCGTAGCTGTAGTGCTGGTGTTGTTGAAGAAAAAAGGGATAATCGGTAAGTACAGCATTTAATCATTATGTTTTCTCCACAACAAGGATTGGAGTGGGATATATTTTTCTTATATTTTATTTTCTATCCTTTAAAAGAAAATATATAAAACATTTAATTTCTCAAAAGAAATAGATCTATTATGAAAAGAAACTGATTTTTCTTGCAAAAATTTGAAATGCTTTTATTTATTTATTTTCTATTTCTTTAAACTGATTTAAAGAGTAACCACACACTAAAACTCTGCTGGCTCCGTTCATCTCAGCATATTTCAAAGATGCAGCAGAGGAGTGCACAGGTTGACTGCAGGGGGTGTCATGGCATCGTAGCTACGTAGTGAGCAGGCGGGAGGTATGAGAGCGGATTAAGACTGACCACTGCTTAGTTAAGTGTGAATAGATGTGGAGTTAGTTGTCAGAAATAACTGGCCATGAAGAGCTGCTGTCAGACTCTGTGTTGGAAACAGAGTCATGAAACTTGAAAGATCAGACAGATATTACAATGTTTCCTGCTTTATGCCAGGAAGATGAAACGGTATGTTTAATCATTGTTGATTATCTGGTGCAAAGATCTATTATTTTATGATCATGGACATCATGAGGTGTTCATAGGTCACATTGAATAGCAGTCCTGTCAATCATTTTATAGGACATTTGTGCTGGGAGCTGCCCTGAGGTGTTGAGTTTCTACCTCACTCTGTGTTTGAGATGCATAAAATAACTTTGAGAAAGCCATTAAAAACCAGCAGGATATGTTAACAAGACATGTTACTTAGCATGTTACCATGGTAACTGTATGCATGTTAACATGCTAATATGCTAATATGCTTTACCATAGCATATTACTAACTAGAATTGGGCAATACATCAGTAAATACCATGAAAAAATAGAGATTTTGCCCAACTGTCTATAAGTAAGAATGTGAACATTTTTCTCAATTCAGAAATGGATATTTGTTTACAAAATGTGTCTTAAGTTAGTCCTTCTCAGTCTCAAAACTCACAATGTTCTTCAGTTAAAGTCTTTTCCAAATTTAGAATTGGTTATGTAGTTATGAGTAATAATAAGTCCCCCTGTTCATTAATGTGTTAATGTTCTCTTTGTTCACAGGAGGAGCTCCAGCCGACAAAGGTAACTATTTAATTTCTTCTTTTACTTGAAGGTTACAGCTTTGGTAGGACTTTCTTATCTTTCAGGATAAGACTGCTGTCAAATATATTTCTTATTGTCAACAAGAAAACCAGCTTCAAGCCCGTTGTGAAGATGTAAATCTTGAAGAACTGCTCACAAATACAGACCTGCCAACCTGTACGTTTAAAAAAAAAAAAAAAATGCCGGTACGGTTTACTTATTACCGCTGGATATTTTGTTGAACTTTATTAAAAAGGGAACAATTGTCCTCTTTTTATCGTTTTCCCACAAGAATAATGAAAATAACTGTTTGATAGACTATTATCAGAAATCACGTGAATACTGAAGCATCAACATCATGTGTGCTTAATATTTTCAAGTGGTTGCCTGCATATCATTGCAGAGCTGATAAACATTTTCTCAAAGGTGTTCTGTTTTGCAGTGGACAAATAATAATTATAATATTATTACTAATAGGCTGCTGAATGAGAAGAAGAGTCATTACCTTGATAACGGACTGGGAGCACAGCTGTGCAATAAGCCATATTGTTTTTTATTACATTTCATTTATGTTTGGTAGCTATAACCGCTACATTACACAATATTTAATCAGGAGATTTCTTTGTCCTTGTTGAGTATTTATCTTTCATTTATCCCGTTGTCAGACCGGGTAACCTGCTGCTTGAAGTAGGTTATTTTACTCAGTCGATTTCATTTATATCCTCAATATTTCCCAACACAACATTATGAAAGTGTCCTTAATAACTGAACAAAACGATGGGTAGACGTTATGATCATATTCTGATAAATCAGTTGTAAGGGGCACAGTTTTGGACTATAGCAGAAGTGTCTACATTAGCTTTCACATAGGCCTCAGTGACGGTTACCATGGTGAAGATGCCAGCATGGCCAATCGCTAAAGACCCGGCATAGTTGTGGGCTTATGACACCTTTGACCTTACTTATGTCACATTTTACTCTGAGTCACTTTACATTGACTGTTCAGTTTCCAACACAGTTACCTCTAGTTAGTTTAATCTGACAATAAATCAGTTGGATATCCAAAATATACTGTGTTATGTCCTTTTTTGCCGCATACATGTACATTATCAGATTTTTTATTAAGTGGTACTTATAGACTTTCTCCAAGGTTGGCAGGTCTGAAAATATGTAGTTTTAAATAAATCTCAGGAATTTTTTCACTGTAGTTTCTAGGAAGTAAACAAGAGGAAATAGTGGATTTCTTGGGGACTATTTTCAGTGTTGGATGAATCCACATTTGAGTGTGTGTGATGAGGCGAGATGTCAGTCAGTACAGTGATGTGACTCATTGAATATTGAGCTGCACTGCTGTTACAGAGGAATAACAGAGGAATACGATATATGACACAATACTTGTTAGTAAAATAAATAAATCAAAAACAGTCCAGAAAGCACAGATAGGATATAAGCAGGTGCATGAACACATTAACACATATCTTGATGTATTTTGTTTTTCTTCACAGGATCCAAGTTATCTCTCAAGAGTGGTAGTTCCAGATCAACTGATTCTGATGGCAACGGTAAGCATGTTTCATTTACTGAGCTGCAGCACACAGGTTCATACTTTTCACAAGTTTCATCAGTTAAATCAGTTTGTTGTTGTTTTCCTGCCAATCTAATCCTGTTAGTTCATCCTGCTCAGGCTGGAAAGTACAATGAACTTGATAATAGTTAGTTTGGCTGTATTTGTTACTAACTTTGTGTTTATTCACAGAATTAAACAATGTTAAAGTTGTCTCAAGTAAGTATTTTATTTTTCTTCTCTGAATTATTTTAAAGTTTGAAATGTTAAATGTATTTGTGCTGAAGATGTTTATAATGTTACAACAATGACTCAGAGGGAGGCAGCATGAAGGAGGAATCCCAAATATTTGGCTTTATTAATAAATTAAAAGAGGGAGAGCCTCCAGCCAACCACAGACCAAACAATCCTGATCATTAAAACAATCAAAAAGTAAAGATGTCATGAGAGAAAAGCTCCATGTTTATCAGACACATTGACTCATATTAAAAGACTGTCTGTAAATCAAACCATAAATTAAGTCAGTTCTGTCTGTAAACTCTGAATTATGAACTTCATGCTGTCTTCAGTAAAAGAATGAATATCTACATTTTGAGTTCGTCTGTGAATTAGTTATATTGATATTGATATTTTTGAGTCTTGGTTTTCATGAACAAATACAATGAAGACTTACCTACGTACCTTTGTTCTTCCTGTGTGTTCAGGAGTCACTTGTTCATCTTTGACTTGTTTGTAATATCTTCATCAGTAATGATACTTTATGAAACTCAACTCAAACTTTGGAAGGTTCATAAGATGGATTTTGTCACAGATTTAGGATTTTCTGGGGAACAGAATTGGTTGTTGGATCATTTCTTCCTCAAACATGATGTTGACAGAGCTGAGAATATTATAACATGATATAAAACATTAACATATTACATCAAAGCAGATTATATAGTCTCTAATTGTGTGTGTGTGTGTGTGTGTGTGTGTGTGTGTGTGTGTATGTCTTTAGTTTGTGTTCTACTCTCAGTGATTAAATCAATTAAAAGAAGTCAGAAAGCACAGATTAGATACAAACAGTTATTACAGACCTTGATGGATTTTCTTTTCTTTACAGGATCCAAGGAGTCTGTGATCGACTTTGGCTCTGGAAAGTCCTTTGGTAAATATCTTCTGTTGATTATTATTTAACATCAGATTTCTGCTTTTACAACCTCAAGTGGAAGTAAAATTTAAAATCTAGTATCTTCATGGCTAAATATTACTAGAGGTGACTCAGAAAATATCATAAATGCATCTTAGCCACACAAGATATGCAGAAAAGTAGCATTACTATGTTTATTGTCTTATGAACAAAATTGGTTGTTGGATCATTTCTTCCTCAAACATGATGTTGACAGAGCTGAGAATATTATAACATGATGATGCTGAGTCTGTACTATTAAGCTGATTATCTAAAATAATTAATATCATATAAATTAAAGTCTGAGCAGGAGATTTTGACAGCTGAACCTGTTAATATGTCAAGTTACTGAAGGCTTTAACGTTCATTAGTTACAGCTGATAGCTGCAGACATACTGTCTTAGCTACAGTATAAACTGTAAATAAGAAGCTTGTTCCCCGTCTGCTGTGTAAACTTTTCTTTGCTAATAAAAAAGTTCAGTCCTGTAGTTCAGCAAATCCAGGTACTTTGCCAACCTGGAACCAAATACACAAAAGAACCAGCTATTAGAACCAAACCTTCATAAACACCATATTCAATAACAACCATGATCTTCAAATCTCAGAAAATAGTTTGGAAAAAGACCAAAAATATGTTTATGTTGCTAAGTTCAGTGTGACCACTATGTTTTTACTTAAGTTATAATTAAATATGTTTATTTTCACTATTTGTTGTAGTAGTTGTAGCAATAGATTTTATTTGTTCAGTTTATTTTGGCACAAACATTATCACATGTGGTTTATATCATAATGTATTATAGCCACCATGCAAACATTAACTAACTTAACGTTTTCTCTTTCCAGCTCCACCAAAAGTGTACGTCTATGCTGAGAACACCAGAATTGAGTCAAACCTCATGTTGAGCTGCCTGGCCACAGGTTTCTACACAGAAGACATCATCCTCAACATCAAAAAGAACGGCCGCATTCTGACTAAAGAGGACGGGTTGTTCTCCTCAGACGTTCGACCAAATGAAGACGACACCTTCCAGAGAGGAGACAGTGTGGAGATTTTAAAGAGTGACATTTCTTCTTACACATGTGAAGTCATTCACAAAGCATCCAACGTACATGTTAAGAAGACTTGGGGTAAGAAACTTTCTTATTTCAGTTTACCTGCTGTATGTAATTGAGGCAAACGCACATTAATCAAAAGAAAAAAACCTGAAAATAAACCATCAGTGTTTATTTTGAAGTCTTGGTTTTCATGAACAAATACAATGAAGACTTACCTACGTACCTTTGTTCTTCCTGTGTGTTCAGGAGTCACTTGTTCATCTTTGATTTGTTTGTAAGACCTTCATCAGTAATGATACTTTATGAAACTCAACTCAAACTTTGGAAGGTTCATGAGATGGATTTTGTCACAGATTTAGGATTTTTGGGGGAAAAGAATAACCAGACACTGACTCAGGTCCTGATTCTTAACATTATTTTGAAGCATTTTGTCTTTAGTTTCTATTCTACTCTCAGTGATTAAATCAATTAAGAGAAGTCAGAAAGCACAGATTGGATACAAACAGTTATTACAGACCTTGATGGATTTTCTTTTCTTTGCAGGGTCCAAGGAGTCTGTAAACGGCAGTGATTCTGGTCTCTCTACTGGATCTGGTAAATATCTTCTGTTGATTATTATTTAACATCAGGTTTCTGCTTTTACAACCTCTAGTGGAAGTAAAATTTAAAATCTAGTATCTTCATGGCTAAATATAACTAGAGGTGACTCCGAAAATATCATAAATGCATCTTAGCCACACAAGATATGCAGAAAAGTAGCATTACTATGTTTATTGACAGTAACACATCTGATCATTCTTGCACACAACGGTTCAGCAAAGGGCTCCGGAAACGTTACTCTGAAGACCGAATAAAATCTAAAATGAAGCAGAAGTTTGATGAATATGCATCATTGTGTATCAGACCTGCTGTATGTAAGTGAGGCAAACGCACATTAATCAAAAGAAAAGAACCTGAAAATAAACCATCAGTGTTTATTTTGAAGTCTTGGTTTTCATGAACAAATACAATGAAGACTTACCTACGTACCTTTGTTCTAACCTAACCCTAACATAAATAGTTGTGTGAATGTAGATTTAAAGATGATGACAGTGATGTTAGGAGATGCTGGTGTTAATGATGTGATAGGAAACCATCAAAACATTTAGTTAATATCTGAAACTAATCTACTATTTATCATCATTTTAAACATGAAGAAGCTTTTTCTCTGCAGACATTGACTCAGGTCCTGATTCTTAACATTATTTTGAAGCATTTTGTCTTTAGTTTGTGTTCTACTCTCAGTGATTAAATCAATTAAAAGAAGTCAGAAAGCACAGATTGGATATAAACATATATTACAGACCTTGATGCTTCTTCTTTTCTTTACAGGGTCCAAGGAGTCTGTAAACGGCAGTGATTCTGGTCTCTCTACTGGATCTGGTAAATATCTTCTGTTGATTATTATTTAGTATAAGGTTTCTGCTTTTACAACCTCAAGTGGAAGTACAATTTAAAATCTAGTATTTTCATGGCTAAATATGATAAACAAAATATGCAGAAAAGTAGCATTACTATGTTTATTGACAGTAACACATCTGATCATTCTTGCACATAACGGTTCAGCAAAGGGCTCCGGAAACGTTACTCTGAAGACCGAATAAAAACTAAAATGAAGCAGAAGTTTGATAAATATGCATCATTGTGTATCAGACCTGCTGTATGTAAGTGAGGCAAACACACATTAATCAAAAGAAAAGAACCTGAAAATAACTTGTTCATCTTTGATTTGTTTGTAAGATCTTCATCAGTAATGATACTTTATGAAACTCAACTCAAACTTTGGAAGGTTCATGAGATGGATTTTGTCACAGATTTAGGATTTTTGGGGGAACAGAATTGGTTGTTGGATCATTTCTTCCTCAAACATGATGTTGACAGAGCCGAGAATATTATAACATGATATAAAACATTAATATATTACATCAAAGCAGATTATATAGTCTCTAATTTTGTGTGTGTGTGTATGTGTGTGTGTGTGTGTGTGTGTGTGTGTGTGTGTGTGTGCGTGTGCGTGTGTGTGTGTCTCAATGACCCCACAAATCCTCAATGATGAAGATGTGAACAAACCACTCCTGGATGCTAAGAAGGAAAAGACAGGTAAGAGTTTTCTTGTTGGCAGACATGATGTTAGCTGCTGAGCTCCATGACTTTGTACAGATCCAGATGTGCAGCGTTACATAATGAAATACTGTATTAATAACCAGATGTTTTATTCTTGATTGTCTCACCTTGTTATTAATATGAATAAGGTTGATCATTGTTGTATCTAAATGAATAATATAGTTGTGTGAATGTAGATTTAAAGATGATGACAGTGATGTTAGGAGATGCTGGTGTTAATGATGTGATAGGAAACCATCAAAACATTTAGTTAATATCTGAAACTAATCTACTTCTGTATTATTATATCAATCATTATTAGATATTATAGGAGCGGCTTTAGCAATAGAAGTATTATTTTTTGTTAAAATATCTAACATGAAATCAGCTGCTGTTGATAATATTGCTTTTCACACTGGACCTGCTTTTTTTTGTTTTCCTAAATTTTAATATTCGTTATGGAAAATTAGTTCAGATGTGGCAACATGGTCCGTGTGTCATTCGTTCATTTGAGAATCAAAAATCAAATGGTTTATATCATCATCATAATGTATTATAGTCACCATGCAAACATTAACTAACTTAACGTTTTCTCTTTCCAGCTCCACCAGATGTGTACGTGTTTGCTAAGAACAAAGGATCAAACCTCATGTTGACCTGCGTGGCCTCAGGTTTCTACCCAAAAGACATCACCCTCAACATCAGAAGGAACGGCCGCATTGTGACTAAAGAGGACGGGTTGTTCTCCTCAGGCGTTCGTCCAAATGAAGACGACACCTTCCAGAGAAGAGACAGTGTGGAGATTTTAAAGAATGACATTTCTTCATTCACATGTGAAGTCATTCACGAAGCATCCAACGTACATGTTGAGAAGGTTTGGGGTAAGAAACTTTCTTATGTAAATGTTTTCTTGTTGGCAGACATGATGTTAGCTGCTGAGCTCCATGACTTTGTACAGATCCAGATGTGCAGCGTTACATAATGAAATACTGTATTAATACCAGATGTTTTATTCTTGATTGTCTCACCTTGTTATTAATATGAATAAGGTTGATCATTGTTGTATCTAAATGAATAACATAAATAGTTGTGTGAATGTAGATTTAAAGATGATGACAGTGATGTTAGGAGATGCTGGTGTTAATGATGTGATAGGAAACCATCAAAACATTTAGTTAATATCTGAAACTAATTTACTATTTATCATCATTTTAAACATAAAGAAGCTTTTTCTCTGCAGACAAGGACTCAGGTCTTGATTCTTAACAGTATTTTGAAGCATTTTGTCTTTAGTTTGTGTTCTACTCTCAGTGACTAAATCAATTAAAATAATTCAGAAAGCACAGATTGGATATAAACAGTTATTACAGACTTTGATGGATTTTCTTTTCTTTACAGAGTCCAAGGAGTCTGTGAACGGCAGTGATTCTGGTCTCTCTACTGGATCTGGTAAATATCTTCTGTTGATTATTATTTAATATAAGGTTTCTGCTTTTACAACCTCAAGTGGAAGTAAAATTTAAAATCTAGTATTTTCATGGCTAAATATTACTAGGGGTGACTCCGAAAATATCATAAATGCATCTTAGCCACACAAGATATGCAGAAAGTAGCATTACTATGTTTATTGACAGTAACACATCTGATCATTCTTGCACACAACGGTTCAGCAAAGGGCTCCGGAAACGTTACTCTGAAGACCGAATAAAAACTAAAATGAAGCAGAAGTTTGATGAATATGCATCATTGTGTCATCATTTTCACAATGAAAACTTACCTACGTACCTTTGTTCTTCCTGTGTGTTCAGGAGTCACTTGTTCATCTTTGATTTGTTTGTAAGATCTTCATCAGTAATGATACTTTATGAAACTCAACTCAAACTTTGGAAGGTTCATGAGATGGATTTTGTCACAGATTTAGGATTTTTGGGGGAACAGAATTGGTTGTTGGATCATTTCTTCCTCAAACATGATGTTGACAGAGCCGAGAATATTATAACATGATATACAACATTAATATATTACATCAAAGCAGATTATATAGTCTCTAATTGTGTGTGTGTGTGTGTGTGTGTGTGTGTGTGTGTGTGTGTGTGTGTGTGTGTGTGTGTGTGTGTGCGTGTGTGTGTCTCAATGATCCCAAAAGTCCCCAATGATGAAGATGTGAACAAACCACTCCTGGATGCTAAGAAGGAAAAGACAGGTAAGAGTTGTCTTGTTGGCAGACATGATGTTAGCTGCTGAGCTCCATGACTTTGTACAGATTCTGATGTGCAGCGTTACATAATGAAATACTGTATTAATACCAGATGTTTTATTCTTGATTGTCTCACCTTGTTATTAATATGAATAAGGTTGATCATTGTTGTATCTAAATGAATAATATAGTTGTGTGAATGTAGATTTAAAGATGATGACAGTGATGTTAGGAGATGCTGGTGTTAATGATGTGATAGGAAACCATCAAAACATTTAGTTAATATCTGAAACTAATCTACTTCTGTATTATTATATCAATCATTATTAGATATTATAGGAGCGGCTTTAGCAATAGAAGTATTATTTTTTGTTAAAATATCTAACATGAAATCAGCTGCTGTTGATAATATTGCTTTTCACACTGGACCTGCTTTTTTTTGTTTTCCTAAATTTTAATATTCGTTATGGAAAATGAGTTCAGATGTGGCAACATGGTCCGTGTGTCATTCGTTCATTTGAGAATCAAAAATCAAATGGTTTATATCATCATCATAATGTATTATAGTCACCATGCAAACATTAACTAACTTAACGTTTTCTCTTTCCAGCGCCACCAGATGTGTACGTGTTTGCTAAGAACAAAGGGTCAAACCTCATGTTGAGCTGCCTGGCCACAGGTTTCTACCCAAAAGACATCACCCTCAACATCAGAAGGAACGGCCGCATTGTGACTAAAGAGGACGGGTTGTTCTCCTCAGGCGTTCGTCCAAATGAAGACGACACCTACCAGAGAGGAGACAGTGTGGAGATTTTAAAGAGTGACATTTCTTCTGTCACATGTGAAGTCATTCACAGAGCATCCAACGTATATGTTGAGAAGGTTTGGGGTAAGAAACTTTCTTATTTCAGTTTACATCACGATTATTTTGATTGATATTGAAATCGCGATTATAAAACACAATTATTCATAGATGTGTAAACATAAGCATTTATTGAACCACCAGAACTCAACTTGAAATATATTTGAACAGCACAATCAGAAATAAATTAAAATCAAGAAAAATATATATAATGATAAATGGAAATAATAATACCAGTATGTAAAAACAATAAATAAAAATAAATAAACCTACCAAAACAATAATCCCCTGGCTGCCGAGCTTATTAAACAAATTGGTCATGTTGCCATGGTGACACCATGATGGTGTGTGCACTGTGTCAAGCAGTTCACACGCTCTCACGCCACACCTGTCATTTCTCACGCTGAGAAGTGATAGATCCCACCACACAAAAATGAATATATTATGTAATCCATACATCCCAACTCTCCCTGACGCCCGCAAATGAGACACAATCTCCCGGAGTCTGGAGCGCACGAGCAAGAGCGCGCGCTAGAGAGTGACTGCGGGCGTGTGTGTTTGACTATCAATGCACACAGTGCGTGATAGCTGTGTGATCTCACGCCAAACTTTTCATGAAACTTGAGAGCACTGACGATGTCCCAGTCCTACCTTTCTTCTTGTCAACCAAAGGCCTTTCTGTCATTTTAAATCTCCCAGATCTGCGCAGAAACACACCGTTCCTCCAGCGGGTCTAACATAATGGGCGGCCACAGAACTTGCTGGGAAAGACGGGGGCGTTGGATTTATGTTACTGGTGCACCACGCGGAACAATAATCGTTTTATGACAATTATTCTGTTTTTATAATTGTGGGAGGCCAAAATCGATATCGCGATTAAAATTAAATTAATCGTCCAGCCCTACGCAGTAGTATAAACACTGCTCTGTCGTCATTCTGTGTCAGCAGTGATCCTAAAGTATGGGGGGCGGTCTATTGTTTCATATTACTGAGGAGACTTGTTTGATTGGGAGGAAGATTTGTGGAACGTCATGTGGAGACTCAGGAAGGAAATTAGAAAAGTGTGAACTGTAAGAAACTACATGTTGAACCTTTTTAAAAGAAATTTCCTTTAAATCTGAAAGTACTTTAAGTTTAGAGATCATTAATCACAGCTACACTCCTCAAGCAAATGTTAAATGCTACAGTAGATCAATGCAGGATGGTGAGAATAAGTGTTTCTTCTTCATGATGTTTTTATTTTTCTGAAATGTTTTTACTTGATGATGAATCTTTTGAAATCATGTTTCAAACAAAAACAAAAAAACTATAGTGTCTCTGTACTGGTCTGGAACTTGGATTTAGCTGCTGGAGGAAATGTTACTCTGAACACCAAATAAAATCTAAAATGAAGCAGAAGTTTGTTGAATATGCATCATTGTGTATCAGACCTGCTGTATGTAAGTGAGGCAAACACACATTAATCAAAAGAAAAGAACCTGAAAATAAACCATCAATGTTTATTTTTAAGTCTATAGATGTTCATGAATCGATTGTCATTTGTCACAGATTTAAGGTGTTTTGTTCCTCTCTCTCTCTCACACACACACACAATGTTGACAGACCTGGGACTATTATAAGATTATAACATGATATAATACATTAACAAATCTAATTTTCCCTCTCTCTCTGTGTGTGTGTGTGTGTGTGTGTGTTTGTGTGTGTGTGTGTGTGTGTGTGTGCGTGTCACCAATGATGAAGATGCAAACAAGGAAAAGACAGGTAAGAGATTTCTTGTTGGCAGACATGATGTTAGCTGCTGAGCTACATGACTTTGTACAGATTCTGATGTGCAGTGTTACATAATGAAATACTGTATTAATAACCAGACATTGACTCAGGTCCTGATTCTTAACAGTATTTTGAATCATATTGTCTTTAGTTTCTGTTCTACTCTCAGTGATTAAATCAATTAAAAGAAGTCAGAAAGCACAGATTGGATATAAACATATATTACAGACCTTGATGGATTTTCTTTTCTTTACAGGGTCCAAGGGGTCTGTGCACGGCAGTGATTCTGGTCTCTCTACTGGATCTGGTAAATATCTTCTGTTGATTATTATTTAGTATCAGGTTTCTGCTTTTGCAGAAGAGATGCATTTAAAATGTAAAATCCAGTATCTTCATGGCTAAATATTACTAGAGGTGATTGAGAAAATATCACAAATGCATCTTAGCCACACAAGATACTTAGAAAAGCAGCATTACTATGTTTATTGACAGTAACACATCTGCTCATTCTTGCAGACAAGGGCCCAGCCAACGGCTCATCCAGCAGCTCAGACAAGGGCTCTGATGGTTCCAGTGAGTCTCTCCTTGATCAACAACCTGATGCCTGAGAGAAACCAACTCATCAGGGAATAATGGTACTGGATTAGCATTGGGAAGGAGATACAAAATAAATAAAAATAATACATTTTACAGATTAAAAAAAAAAAAAGTTTTTTAATTAAGATGAAGAATGTCCCCACTGCTTCTTTTAAAGGGTTTTTTCAAAGTTAAATACAGTGAAACAGCTGGATCAGGAAGTAGTGAGTAAATCTACCATTAGTAGGAAAAAAAGCACTGCTCTGTGGTCGCAATGAGCAATTATTGCTTCATATTACTGAGGAGACTGTTTTGATTGGGGGGAAGATTTGTGGAACGTCATGTGGACACTCAGGAACGAGATTAGAAAAGTGTGAACTGTAAGAAACTAAATGTTTAACCTTTAAAAAGAATCTCCTTGAAATCTGAAAGTACTTTAAGTTTAGTGATCATTAATCAAGCAAATGTTAAATGCTACAGTAGATCTATGCAGGATGGTAAGAATAAGTTTTTTCTTTATGGTGTTTTTTCTTTTATCAAGCGTTTTTACTTTGTGATGAATCTGTTGATATCATGTTTCAAACTAAATCTTTCGTCAAATTTGAGGAGAATTAGTAATGGTTAGATCTGATGAGACATTTGGAAAAGTCTGAAGACAGATCATGAAATGAAGTCAGAATTATGAGATATAAAGCAAAACATTCCTGCTTCTAAATTTAGTAAAATAACTTGATATTGAACTTGAGACATGTTTATGGTGTTTGGGTGGATCTTTCAGTGGACTCCAATTGCTGCTTTTAATGGTGGGGAACTATTGTGGAAATACTTACTTACAAACATTAAGTACTTAGTATACAGTGTAGGTGATTGTATTAAACAGGCTACAGCTTAAAATATGATGGTAAATGGACGGTACATGTATATGCACTTTTCTAGTTTTTTTTTACCACTCAAAGTGCTTTTACACTACATGCCACATTCACATATTCAGGCACTAATGATGGAAGTTACCACACAGGGTGCCAACCTGCTCATCAGGTGGACACCAACATTCAAACACTAACATTGGCACAATTCAGGGTTATGTATCTTCCTCAAAGACACATTAACGTGGACTAGAGGAGCCAGGAATCAAACCATTCTATCTCCTGAGCCACAGCCGCCCCACATGACATGATCAATGCAGGAAGTAATTCGATACCATCAATTTTAAATAAATGGTTTGAAGTATTAGTTATTTTTGTTGCACATACAGTTTTTCATTTTAATTGCATTTATAAAAAAGCATTTTCAATCACAGCTCGACTTTATGCCAAAAAATCTGATTTGATATAATAGAATATGATTAAATGAAATGAGTAATTATGACTTTATATATGTTTACACTATTGAATTTTAAGCCTTTTAAACTCTGATGTGAATTTACTGTAAATGACCAGATTTATTTTCTTTTTAGTAGTACCAGTGGTAGAAAGTGTAATACTGATGACTTCGTTTAAACTTGTTTTTGAGAATGCACTGAAATATTTCTATTAGACAAATTATCAGTCTATCAAATCACTATAGAAGTGCAAAAGAATAATTCCCCCAATGATAACACTGATTGTCAGACTGTAGTGACACATATATAATACTGACAGCATGTCTAAAAAGTCTGTCATAAATTTTTCATTTTAACTCTAATGTTAACAATGTAGGAAAGACTCTACATTGAAAGGTTTTATTCTGTCTCGTGTTGCTATGTTGTTGATTTTCTTTTTTTCTGTGTGATCCTGTTTGAATCATATGTTGACTCATGTAATTTGTGCTTAAATAAATTACGTTGTGATTAAATCTGTATATGAAGTGGTGTTTTATTGGCAGTAGAGATATGAGAGTTTTATGAAGCAGAAATATAAAACGTGGCAGCAGTTAAAGTCTCCTGCTGTCAAATAATTGCTGCTATCAGGTTAAAATAATCCTGTTAATTCTCAACCAGCTATTTTGGTTCTTTCAAGACAGTTTGAGGAATAATTTGATAAAACAGTTGTTAAAAAGTTATCTTGAATAACAATAAATATTTGTTACTGCTGTTATGCTCTATATTGTGCTCCACGTGGCGGCAGTTTTAATAATAATACATTTTATTCATATAGCGCCTTTCACAGACCCCAGGGACACTTTACATACAGAAACTAAAAAACAACTTTGTAATTTTCACCTAATCTTGAAGGAAATAAATTCTGTTTAAGAAAGGCTCAATTTATACCCAATAAATATAAATTAATCATTTATTATTGGAAACATAAAACACAATGAGCTTTTCTATGTATTTGTGGTCTGTGTAGTGCTGTTGTGTTTTTAGGTTTATTTTTTGTATTTTACACTTGATCCTCATAAAAACAGTTTTTATTTGATTGTAATTTTCATCTCTCTGTAAAGCAACATGTTTTATTTGACTATTTGACAAATTGATTAATTTTGAACTGTGCCTGAAGATATATATACACATTTATATATATTTTTTTTATATAATTATAAACTTTATATACATATAAATATTTATATAAAATCATAGAGTTAGTGATCGTTCCTCTTCTGCTTGTTACATTAAAATGCAGCACTGCTGCCATCGTGTGGTCAGGAGAGGGTAGAGCACAAAAACAGCTAAAAGAATATTAGACTTTCCACGGTGAACAGACAGCGGCAGATAGAGGAGAGGACGGCAGCAACAGAGTCAAAACAGGGTCCAGCACACAGTTCATCAGAATTTGAGAAATGTAAAGTAGTGAGTAAAAAGTGGTAAAGTAGGAAAGTTGTAACCTGAACACAAAAACAATATTTAATATATCGACCCTGTTTACGCCTTCAGCTCTCGCTCAAGGTACCAGCGAGGAAGAGTATACTAAAACTCGCTACACCCCAGGAGAGTCTGGTCCTGTAGACATGTCAGTATCAGGAATGAAACCTCAAACCAGAACTATGTGTGTGATTGAGTCAAAGTAAACTACAGTGTGTGTATCTCATCTCATATCATGGTAATGAAGGAATATGTCACCGAGTGCAACATGTATTTTTAATAGATTTTGCACAACAAGGAGGTCTACAGCACGGACGACATACAACATGAGGCTTTGATACACAATACCTATCAGTAAATCAATTCCAAAGTTGGGAGAGGATGAAGAGGAACAGAGCAGAGACCAACAGGCTACTGTCTAAAGTGGCACCTGTCCTTCAAGGTGTCCACTTCAGTTAATTGTTTGTTTCTTAATGTGCAGGTTAATTGACCAACGCTCCAGGTAACCCTTACCACCAGCTGTTACTAATGAGCAATCAATCCCCACAGCATTGAGAATCATTTAAAAGCAGCTCTTTGTTCATGGAGACACTACAGAGGAGGTCCTATTGTCCAGTCTGTTGGGAAGAAGTAAAACATTAGCTGCAACCTAAATTCAGCCAATTAACCACATTAACATGAGGTAAGTGAGTAATTTTATGTTCTTAAATGTTACTAATAAATCTCAAGGCTCAAAATCATGTGTTGTCTTAATTGTTTTTCAGGGTGTTGTGGATTTCATGCCTGCTGATTGGAAGCATCTCCTGTGTTCCTACAGGGAAAAGTAAGCCAAGAACTACTGAATTCAGACACTAAAAAGCTCTGTGATGAGTGTTAGTTACTGCTAAAACAATCCTGTTTCTCCACAGAATATGGCTCAGGTGCTGCTGACACAGGCTTCTGGCGGCAGCCGTCTCATGGGAGTTGGTTCAGTGGAGGAGGGGTGAGTTCTGACCCAGGCAGCAGCTCCTCTCTATCAAGTCTACCCAACCCAAGCTCTGGAAACCTCTACAGGCTGTCTGCTGCTCAAAATGCCCCTTCCCGTGCTGCCCTTGGCAGTTACAGCAGACCGGCTGGGGATAATTACTTTGGTAACAGGAATGTTCGCCCTGTGGTCTCTACATATGGGGCTGCTTCTCAGCCCAGTGGGTATGACAGCAGTGCTCCACGTGGCGACTATGGATATGGTGGCTATGCTAGTGCAGGTAGTGGTTCTGCAGGGGGCGCCTCTTATGGCTTTGTTACCAGCTCTGATGCTGGGGATGAAAGCCCAGAGCCGGTCTTCAGTGACGTGTCTGATCTGGAGCCAGTCTACGCCTCCAGCTCTCGCTCAAGGTACCAGCATGGAAGAGCAGTGTATACTAAAACTCGTTACACTCCAGGAGAGCTTGGTCCTGTAGACATGTCCGTATCAGGAGCCACCAGTGAAATCTCAAACCAGAACTATCCTGCTAAAGCACCGGCCAAAGGTGGCTACTGAGAGCCACTTGTGGTAAGTTACAACTCATTAATGCATATTCCAAATATTTGCAGTGCGCTTGATTCACTGAGTTTCTTACCTTGCAGGTCTACATCCTGTTCCTGAATTGTACATCCAACACTAATAAACTGGCTTTGTAACAAATCTTTGAACCCTTTTCTTGTACCATGACTGAAGCATTGTAAACTCAGGACACAATTGGTCCTGACTTTGTATGATGTGAATGTGGCATCTGTGTGGGCCAACAACCGAAGTATGAATATTAGTTGCTGGTAACTGCAGTACTTGACCTGTAGCTGTATTCAACCTAGCAGTTATATTCAATCAGGATTTGTCTAATTCCTGTAAAACAAATTTCAAGGAGTTTTTTGTAATTGCAAAAATCAGACATCCTGTCTCAAAATAATGAAACTTGTGCATGCATTTGTTATAGGCTGAACTCTGTCAGGCTGATCCAGAGTGCAGCTGCATGCATTTTTAGCAGAAACTAAACTATATTGGTCCCATTTTGACTTTCCTTAAAAATCCGGAATTTAACTTAAAATCCTTCCCTGCAAAGCTCTTATAAGGCTCCATATCTTAAAGAGCTGACAGCACCTCCCAGCTTGCAGGCTTATTTGTGGTTTTAGTATCTCTAAAAGTAGAATAGGAGGCAGAGCCTTCAGTTATCTGGCTCCTCCCCTATGGAACCATTCAGGGTTATCTTAAGGACTGTGGACTAGAGGAGCCAGGGATCAAACCGCTCTACCTCCTGAGCCGCCCCACATGACATGATCAATGACAATGCAGGAAGTAATTCAATATCAATTTTAAATAAATGGTTTGAATTAATTTTTGCAGTTTCATTTTAATTGCATTTATAGAAAGCATTTTCAACCACAGCTTGACTTTATGCCAAAAAATCTGATTTGATGTAATAGAATATGAATATTTATGACTTTATATATTTTTACACTATTTAATTTTAAGCCTTTTAAACTCTGATGTGAATTTACTGCAAATGAATGGATTTATTTTCTTTTTAGTAGTACCAGTGATAGAAAGTGTAATACTGATGACTTTGTTTAAACTTGTTTTTGAAAATGCACTAAAATATTTCTATTAGACAAATTATCAGTCTATCAAATCACTACAGAAGTGCAATAAAAAGAATAATTCCCCCAATGATAACAGATTGTCAGACTGTAGTGACAAATATAAAATACTGACAGCATGTCTAAAGTCTGTCATAAATTTTTCATTTTAACTCTAATGTTAACAATTTAGGAAAGACTCTACACTTAAAAGTTTTATTCTGTCTCGTGTTGCTATGTTGGTGATATTCTTTTTTTCTGTGTGATCCTGTTTGAATCATATGTTGACTCATGTAATTTGTGCTTAAATAAATTACGTTGTGATTAAATCTGTATATGAAGTGGTGTTTTATTGGCAGTAGAGATATGAGAGTTTTATGAAGCAGAAATATAAAACGTGGCAGCAGTTAAAGTCTCCTGCTGTCAAATAATTGCTATCAGGTTAAAATAATCCTGTTAATTCTCAACCAGCTATTTTGGTTCTTTCAAGACAGTTTGAGGAATAATTTGTTAAAACAGTTGTTAAAAAGTTATCTTGAATAACAATAAATATTTGTTACTGCTGTTATGCTCTATATTGTGCTCCACGTGGCGGCAGTTTTAATAATAATACATTTTATTCATATAGCGCCTTTCACAGACCCCAGGGACACTTTACATACAGAAACTAAAAAACAACTTTGTAATTTTCACCTAATCTTGAAGGAAATAAATTCTGTTTTAGAAAGGCCCAATTTATACCCAATAAATATAAATTAATCATTTATTATTGGAAACTTAAAACACACTCTTAGCTTTTCTATGTATTTGTGGTCTGTGTAGTGCTGAGTTTTTATTTGATTGTAATTCTCATCTCTCTGTAAAGCAACCTGTTTTATTTGACTATTTGACAGATTGATTCATTTTGAACTGTGCCTGAAGATTTATATACATTTATATAATATTTCTGTATAATTTTAAACTTTATATACATATAAATTTTTATATAAAATCATAGAGTTAGTGGTCGTTCCTCTTCTGCTTGTTACATTAAAATGCATTACTGCTGCCATCGTGTGGTCAGGAGATGGTAGAGTACAACAACGGCTAGAAGAATATTAGACTTTCCACGGTGAACAGACAGCGGCAGATAGAGGAGAGGACGGCAGCAACAGAGTCAAAACAGGGTCCAACACACAGTTCATCAGAATTTGAGAAACATAAAGTAGTGAGTAAAAAGTGGTAAAGTAGGAAAGTTGTAACCTGAACACAAAAACTATTTTATATCGACCCTGTTTACGCCGTCAGCTCTCGCTCAAGGTACCAGCGAGGAAGAGTATACTAAAACTTGCTACACCCCAGGAGAGTCTGGTCCTGTAGACATGTCAGTGTCAGGAGTGAAACCTCAAACCAGAACTATGTGTGTGATTGAGTCAAAATAAACTAGAGTGTGTGTATCGTCATGGTAATGAAGGAATATGTCACCCAGTGCAACATGTATTTTTAATAGATTTTGCACAACAAGGAGGTCTACAGCACGGACGACATACAACATGAGGCTTTGATACACAATACCTATCAGTAAATCAATTCCAAAGTTGGGAGAGGATGAAGAGGAACAGAGCAGAGCCCAACAGGCTACTGTCTAAAGTGGCACCTGTCCTTCAAGATGTCCACTTAAGTTAATTGTTTGTTTCTTAATGTGCAGGTTAATTGACCAACGCTCCAGGTAACCCTTACCACCAGCTGTTACTAATGAGCAATCAATCCCCACAGCATTGAGAATCATTTAAAAGCAGCTCTTTGTTCATGGAGACACTACAGAGGAGGTCCTATTGTCCAGTCTGTTGGGAAGAAGTAAAAAATTAGCTGCAACCTGAATTCAGCCAATTAACCACATTAGGATGAGGTAAGTGAGTGACTGTATGTTCTTAAATGTTACTAATAAATCTCAAGGCTCAAAATCATGTGTTGTCTTAATTGTTTTTCAGGGTGTTGTGGATTTCATGCCTGCTGATTGGAAGCATTGCCTGTGTCCCTACAGGGAAAAGTAAGCCAAGAACTACTGAATTCAGACACTAAAAAGCTCTGTATTCTACAACAACCTGTGATTGTTTGTTTGTTACTGCTAAAACAATCTTTATCCACAGAATATGGCTCAGGTGCTGCTGACACAGGCTTCTGGCGGCAGCCGTATCATGGGAGTTGGTTCAGTGGAGGAGGGGTGAGTTCTGACCCAGGCAGCAGCTCCTCTCTATCAAGTCTACCCAACCCAAGCTCTGAAAACCTCTACAGGCTGTCTGCTGCTCAAAATGCCCCTTCCCGAGCTGCCCTTGGCAGTTACAGCAGACCAGCTGGGGATAATTACTTTGGTAACAGGAATGTTCGCCCTGTGGTCTCTACATATGGGGCTGCTTCTCAGCCCAGTGGGTATGACAGTGGTGCTCCACGTGGCGACTATGGATATGGTAGCTATGCTAGTGCAGGTAGTGGTTCTGCAGGGGGCGCCTCTTATGGCTTTGTTACAAGCTCTGATGCTGGGGATGAAAGCCCAGAGCCGGTCTTCAGTGATGTGTCTGATCTGGAGCCAGTCTACGCCTCCAGCTCTCGCTCAAGGTACCAGCATGGAAGAGCAATGTATACTAAAACTCGTTACACTCCAGGAGAGCTTGGTCCTGTAGACATGTCCGTATCAGGAGCCACCAGTGAAACCTCAAACCAGAGCTATCCTGCTAAAGCACTGGCCAAAGGTGGCTACTGAGAGCCACTTGTAAGTTACAACTCATTAATGCATATTCCAAATATTTGCAGTGCGCTTGATTCACTGAGTTTCTTACCTTGCAGGTCTACATCCTGTTCCTGAATTGTACATCAACCCTAATAAACTGGCTTTGTAACAAATCTTTGAACCCTTTTCTTGTACCATGACTGAAGCATTGTAAACTCAGGACACAATTGGTCCTGACTTTGTATGATGTGAATGTGGCATCTGTGTGGGCCAACAATCTAAGAATGAATAAATATTACTTGCTGGGAACTACAGTACTTGACCTGTAGCTGTATTCAACCTTATATATTTGATCAGGATTTGTCTAATTCCTGTGAAACAAATTTCAAGGAGTAATTTTTGTAATTGCAAAAATCAGACATCCTGTCTCAAAATAATGAAACTAGTGCATGCATTTGTTAATCCTAGGCTGGATTATTGTAACTCATTATCAGGCTGTCCAGAATGCAGCTGCATGCATTTTTAGCAAAAACTAGAAGGACAATATTGGTCCCATTTTGACATCCCATAAAATCTAGAATTGACTTTAAAATCCTTCCCTTCAAAGCTTATAAGGCTCCATATCTTAAAGAGCTGATTGTACCTACCAGAATGCTGCACTCACAGCATACAGGCTTACCTGTGGTTCCTAGTATCTCTAAAAGTAGAATGGAGGCAGAGCATTCAGTTATCAAGCTCCTCTCCTGTGGAACCATCTCCCAGATTCAGTCCAGGGGGCAGACACCCTCTACATTTAAGAGTAGACTTAAAGCATAATTAAACCTGAGTATAGTTTCTGCTCTGTGTAAAGTGTCTTGAGATGGTTTTGTTGTGATTTGGTGCTATACAAATAGTGTGTAATTGTGAAAGACATGCATTCAGAGTCATGATATGAGCTATATCCCCTTGCCCTGCAGGAAACAGCTCATCCAAGCAGTATTTTTTTTTTCCAGTTCTGGACTATGGTGACATAGACATGCCTCTGTCTCCACTCTAAAACCACTGGACTCAGATTACTGGTGACAGCTACTCCACCCATCATTGCACTTTATATGAAAAGGTTGGTTAGGCACCTTCTATCTGTGAGATGACACATGCACTGGTTCACTCTCATTTACAAAGTCTTGAAAGGAAACACACCATCATACATCAGCACTTTATTAAATTGGTCTCACAGTAACTTTTCAACACATTCAACTGGTTACTTAATGTCCCCTAGATTAACACTGAATTTGGTAAAACTGCTTTAATTTACTCTGCTGCATCATCCTGGCATATTTTGCAACACACTCAAACTCAACACAATCGTTTCCATGGACCAATTTAAAACTATGATTTCCAGCTACTGTTTTTGGATGTAACTATTTTTAACAATGTTTAGTTGTTTTGTCTCTTTGTTCCTCTGTGCTCTAGACATAATTGACAATAAGGGCTTGCCCTCAATGATCCCTCGAGATTTAAGTAAAGGGTACATTTGGTTATTTCCCTTCCTTGGAAAAGAAAAACTGGTTGCTCTACTTCTGACTGAGGGGGGCAGCAACGCGCCTTTGCTGCATCTAGTCTGCCAACCCAAAAGAAGAACCATACCCGTTACTGCAGGCCGCAGTGGGCGACTACCTGACGCCGCCCATATTGAGGGTCTGTAGTCAGCTGGCGGTGTCTCGACCAGACAGACAAGGGGGGCAGCAGTTTGTTGTCGCAGTTAAAAATTCAATCCAACACTCGGTTAATCTGAAGTTTAGAAACACAAACGGAGTCTTTTTTTATGCTTAAAATGTATCTCATCACAGTTTTCGTGCTTTTGGGGACAGGACTGACAGTAAACAGTGGTAAGAAAGAGGTTTTTACACATTAATGCGACTCGGATCGAAAACGAAAGTAAAATTGTGACGTCTTTGTAATTATTAGATTTCTGTTCATTATTTCAGCTGAATTTACACATATCGACGGATAGTTTTTCAGTTTTTGTAACGTTGGCCTACTCTTATTACTTATTATAATCAACAGATGATACAAATGTTAAGTCATTTATTATTTATGCCGTCTGTGTGTGTTGATGTATAGGCTAAAGAAAACATGGTGGTTTGACTTGAATGTGGACACGAGTTGGATTTTTTTTCAAATACTTAATAAAAACAAGGTCATCATCATTACTATAATTAGCCTAATACTCACTGTAATTAAAGATTACTCAAATAATAAGTATGTAACCCCGTATGTTCAGTCCAACCTCAGCAGACTAAAGACGACTCAACGACTTTTCTCTTGAGTTCACAACACGTTTATTTAGCAGCGAAACACATCTGTTAAGTAAAAAACATCAACGTGGCCGGTGGTGAAAAAGGGCTATACAGTTTTCTTTCAAATTATTACAGTAAAATAAAACACTTTTACGCATGTGGAGCCTGCAATCTACAAATCGCCACGAACCCATTACAACATTAAATAACAACAATAATACAACCAGGGGCGATTCTAGGATCAGACCTTTAGGGGGGCTCAGCTGCTTATGTGAATTTGACATACAACCCTGCAAGTGTTCAAACCCATGCTAAATTTCACTGGATAACAGAAATTACAACAATAAATAAACACATAGAGTGGTCTACTATGATGTATAAGAATGGTTCAGAATAAACAATCACAGATTTCTACAGAGAAGACTCTAAGATAGTTAATGTACCCTGAGGGAAAGACAATATTAATGACTGAACTATCCAAGAAAATCATTAAAGACTGCTCCCACCCGGGTCACAAAGTTTTCTCTCTCTTGCCCTCTGGAGGGAGATACAGGAGCTTAAAAGCATGAACAAACTCAAAAATAGTTTTTACCTGTGGGCCATCAGGCTGTTAAACCTACATTCTTAAGTGCAATATTTAGCCTATTTAAGTGCAATACTATTAATTTATTTATTTTGACACCATTCTTTAGGAGTAATTTCATCAATCTACAAATGAAGTGGAGTAAATTAAAGAAAGTACAGTGTGTTACAGCAGGTCTATCATTGGTATCAACAAGTTTGGAGTATGTTTGCACATTAAAACCTGAAGAGGGCAGCTACTGGGCTGAAAGTGAGCCAGTAAAGATATAGAATTAGAATTAGAATAGTATTTATTGTCATTGTACATGTACAGTGAAACTGAAAGTAATCCTTACCTCCTTACCATAAGTTTAAGAAAAAGGAAGAAGATGCTTCTAAAAATATAGTATATAGTAATAAAACTAAGTACTAAACTAACTAAAACACATAATACACACACGACATTCCACTTGCTGCCATCAGTATTGCATGATTCCCCTTAATATTACACCCAAAATTGTTGTTGGAGTTACTACAGGATCAAGTTTTTGGAGCATTTAGAGTAGTTATGCCTTGTCTGTAAACATGTCTGTCTATCTTTCTCTCTCTGTGACTCTCAGAGATTCACTCCCTCAAGTACATCTACACCGCCTTCTCCAAACCTGTCGGACTTCCGGGCATCCATGAGTTCACAGCTATGGGTCAGATGGACGGCAAGATGATTGACTACTATGACAGCGATATCCAGAAAAAAGTTCCCATGCAGAACTGGATGAAGGAGCGACTTCCTGAAGACTACTGGGAGAAAGGCACACAGTCCCGCCAAAGCAAGCAGCAGTGGTTCAAAGTCAACATCGACATCCTGAAGAAACGAATGAATCAGACCGACGATGGTAAGATCCACTTTTTGATGACTCAGTAATTAACACAATGAAATTAAAAACTGTAATACCTTGTATAGATAAATTCTCAGTAATTTTTGTTTTAATTGTAATTATTTGCTTCATTTTTCCATGTCCTCATTGTTTGTCATTTATTTCACTGTCACTCCTCTTTAGACGTCCGTGTTCTTCAGTGGATGCACGGCTGTGAGGGTGAAACAGGGCCTGATGGCAAATTAAAGTTTGCCCGTGGTGTGGACATGTACAACTATGACGGACAAGACTTCCTGTCCTTTGATGATGGCAACTCAGTGTGGGTTGCTGCCACTGATATAGCAGTCCCAACCAAGAGAAAGTGGGATGAAGTCCAGGTCCTAAAAGAATACACCAAAGGCTACCTGGAGAACGAGTGTATGGATTGGTTGAGCAAGTTCATGACATACGGGGAAAAACAGCTGAAAGAAGCCTGTATGTATGACAGAAAATAACTTCTGTATTTTTATATCAATCATTATTAGATATTATAGGAGTGGCTTTAGCAATAGAAGTATTATTTTTTGTTAAAATATCTAACATGAAATCAGCGAGTCTTGATAATATTGCTTTTCACACTGCATTTTGTTTTCCTGAATGTTAATATTCATTATGGAAAATTAGTTCAGGTGTGGCAACATTCCCCATCAACAAACAGCAATTCACCCGAATTAAGGTTCAATAGTATTTTATTGACTCTGAATCATTTCGTATCCACTTAGGTTCAGCTTTTAACATTTTTAAGTAAAATTAAAACAACAATTGCGGAAACACTTCAGCTTCAGTTCCATTTTACAACAAACACAAGATATCAAATATTGATTGAATATATATTTGACAGATTTAAATAACTGATGTAGCCTTCTTGTTTTTCATGAGCTACTTGTTTCAAATACTGGAAGTGCTGAGTCTGTACTATTAAGCTTATTATCTTAAATAATTAATATGATATAAATTAAAGTCTGAGCAGGAGATTTTGAAACTGAACCTGACTTAACTGTTAATATGTCAAGTTCTTGAAAGCTTTAACATTCATTAGTTACAACTGATAGAAAATATACAGTCTTAGCTACATTATAAACTGTAAATAAGAAGCCTGTTCTCCGTCTGCTGTGTAAACTTTTCTTTGCTAACAAAAAATGTCAGTCCTGTAACTCAGCAAATCCAGGTACCAAACCTTCATAAACACCATATTCAATAACAACCATGATCACCATCTCAAAAAACTGTTTGGAAAAAGACTGGAAACTATAAAATTAAGTGTGTTGTAGCAGTAGTATGTTTATGTTGCACCAGTTTGTTTTTACTTTAGTTAAATTAAATATATGAGTCTTATTTGTTGCATTAGTTGTAGCAATAGATTTTATTTGTTCAGTGCATTATGATGATGGAACAAACATTGTCATGTGTGGTTTATATCATAATGTATTATAGCCACCATGCAAACATTAACTAACCCAATGTTTTCTCTTTCCAGCTCCACCAGATGTGTACGTCTATGCTAAGAAAACCAGAATTGAGTCAAACCTCATGTTGAGCTGCCTGGCCACAGGTTTCTACCCAAAAGACATCATCCTTAACATCAAAAGGAACGGCCGCATTCTGACTAGAGAGGACGGGTTGTTCTCCTCAGGCGTTCGTCCAAATGAAGACGACACCTACCAGAGAAGAGACAGTGTGGAGATTTTAAAGACTGACATTTCTTCTTTCACATGTGAAGTCATTCACAGAGCAACCAACGTATTTGTTCAGAAGACTTGGGGTAAGAAACTTTCTTATTTCAGTTTACAGTTCGTCACAGTGCAACAAAGTTGATTGGGGCAAAAATGCAGACAGTCAGATGATCAGACAGTTTATAACCAAACCAAACATCAGACAATGAGATCCTAGTTGTATTAAATCAGATCGTCTTTATTTAATCAGTTATGTGTCATATTGGAGCAGACCTTTTTCTATTATCTCAGGGTATAAAGCAGTAAGAGTCTGCCTCAAAAGCTGCTGACTGCCAATTTACTTCATCAGTGGAGGAGATTATTATATTTAAAATGTGTTCAGATCTGGTGGATTCACTGGTGGATTCACTGTTAGCATCACAGTTAGTAGCAACAAGACAAAAAAAAAACATGTTAACTCTCAACAAACAAGTTTTTTGAACTTTAGACATTTTAGTAAGAATCATCTTTGAATCTTTAAATAGTTTTTTATAGTATTTTCTTATCACTTTGATCACATTATCACTGATTATCACTTCTACATTTTATTATCATGCATCAACAATGAGAGTCACATGAAGCTAAATATGCATGATGTTAAAAGTGAACTGAATGTGAAACTAATATAAATGTTTTCTGTGTTTTAGATTACAAAGTTGATGATGGAGTAAACAACATCGGCATTATTGGTGGGGCGATTGGGACCCTGGTCGTTGTTGTCGTAATTGTAGCTGTAGTGCTGGTGGTGTTGAAGAAAAAAGGGAAATTTGGTAAGTACAACATATAATCATTATGTTTTCTCCACAACAAGGAGTGGAGTGGGATATATTTTTCTTATATTTTATTTTATATCATTCAAAAGAATTCCTCAAAAGAAGTAGATCTATTATGAAAAGAAACACATTTTTCCTGTAAAAATGTGCTCTATTTATTTAATAGTTGTTATTCTAGGTCTCACATTTAATAAATAATAGTCTTAAAAAGTCTCAAATTTAACGTTTTCAAACATGCAGAAACCCTAATGAAGATATAAATCTTAAAAACTGCTCATAAATATATAGTTTCATGTTTTAAAAAGTCTCAGTAATTTTGTCACTCTAGTATTTAGGAAGTAAACAAGAGGAAATATTGTATTTGTTGGGGACTGTTTTCAGCGGTGGATGAATCCACATTTGATGCTCTCATTAGTATATCTGACCGTGTTTATGGTGATGAAGGGAAATAGGGCTGACCAAAATGTAATGTCCCGATAACAATAAAAACATTTAGTCATTAAATAAATAGTTGGGCTATAGTCCGCACATTGTAACTGGCACAAATGGACAGACTCCAAATGATGAAAAATACTGCCATAAAGAGTATGATTTGCATTACAATGAAATAAACAATAGAGCAAAATATGAAACATTATTTTTCTCTCGTCACACCATATATATATCTTCATATCACACAGCTCTAAAGGGAGATGTCAGTCAGTACAGTGATGTGACTCATTGATTATTGAGCTGCAACAGAGGAATAAGATATATCATACAACTTGTTAGTATAATAAATAAATCAAAAACAGTCCAGAAAGCACAGATAGGATATAAGCAGGTGTCTGAACACATTAACACATATCTTGATGTATTTTCTTTTCTTCACAGGATCCAAACAATCTCTCAACAGCGATGGAACCGGCTCTTCTGGTTCTGGTGGTTCTGGTAAGCATCTTTCATTTACTGACTGAAAGCTGCAGCACACAGGTTCATACTTTTCAGTTTCATCAGTTAGATCAGTTCGTTGTTGTGCTTTCTGTGCCTTTCCTGCCTAATCCTTTGAGTTAGTCCTGCTCAGACTGGAAACTACAATGAACCTTTCAATAACTTTGCAAATGTTTAACTTTGTATTTATTCACAGGTAAAGCAGATCTGGAGGAAGTTGTTCCCTTAAGTACGTTTTTTTTTCCTTCTATGGATTATTTTAAAGTTTGAAATTTGTGCTGAAGATGTTTATAATGTTACAACAATGACTCAGAGGGAGGCAGCATGAAGGAGGAATCAGACCAAAAACCAAACCAGCCAACCAGAGACCAAACAATCCTGATCATTAAAACAATCAAAAAATAAAAATGTCATGAGAGAAAAAGCTTCATGTTTATCAGACACATTGACTCATATTAAAAGACTGTCAGTAAATAAAATCATAAATTAAGTCAGTTCTGTCTGTAAACTCTGAATTATGAACTTCATGCTGTCCTCAGTTAAATAATGGATGTGTACATTTGAAATTTTAATAAGTCCAGCTGTCTATTAGTTATATTAATGTTGTCTTTATTTACAGAAGGTGCTCCACCAGTCACAGTCACTGACAAAGGTAACTACTTTCTTTGTTTCCCATCAGAAAAACAGTGACTGAGTCTTTAAAGGATAGTTCACAGTTTTGAAGTGTCTTCAAACAGCAGTCAGGTGTCCATATGAACAGTTCATACTGACTATTAAAAGATCTTCAAATGTGTTTTCAATGTAAGTGATGAAGGTTAAAATCAGTGTTTCCAGTCATTGCATTTAAAAGTGAGGGAGAAGGAGTAGATGTCATTTCAAGTGGTAATAAGTAATATAATTATAATAGTAATACTAATAGGTTATTCTTAATTGTCTCAACTAGTTATTAATATGTAAAAGTTTGATAACTGTTGTATCTAAATGAATAATATGAATATGACCATAGTCTGGCCCAGCATGAGAGCTTAAATACTTTTACTGTTAGTTAAAAATCAAACCATTATGTTTTAGTTGACTTTAAAATAATTACTTATTAGAGATGGCAAGGTAAAACTATTTGTGTTCAGTGTTTCAGACATAGACTCAGGTCCTGATTCTTCAGTATTTTGAAGCATTTTGTCTTTAGTTTCTGTTCTACTCTCAATGATTAAATCAATTAAAAGAAGTCAGAAAGCACAGATTGGATATAAGCAGATATTATAGACCTTAATGCTTTTTCTTTTCTTTACAGGGTCCAAGGAGTCTGTGAGCGGCAGTGATTCTGGTCGCTCTACTGGATCTGGTAAATATTTTCTGTTGACTTCTGATTGAAAACTGTAAGCAAGAAAAAAAAAGTCTGCACACTGCAGCTCCTGTTGCAGGTAGATTTATTAGGATATCACCAGTGTGATGTTTTGATCTCAATGCTCTTTTTCAGACTGAAGAAGATTTGTTCTTTGGACCAGCACCTGCTTTATTCTTTTTCTATGCTTTTTATACCACAAGTGCATCCTAGTAACACAATATATGTATAGAGGCAGCATTAGTACATGTATGGAAAGTAACACATCTGTTCATTCTTGCAGACCAAGGCTCATCCAACGGCTCATCCTAAAGCTCTGATGCCTCTGAGAAAAAACAACCTGAAAACTGAGAGAAACCAACTCTACTCTACTACTACTGGATTAGCCTTGGGAAGGAGATATAAAGTAAAATGTGTAGTTTGAAAAATCTCTATAACCACTAAATTGACAGATAAGACACTAGCGGCTTTAATTAAGTCCAAATATCTCACTGCTTTTTAAAGGGTTTTCCAAATTAAATACAGTGAAACAGCAGGCTCAGGAAAAGTGTAACATTTAATCTGATTGATGATGATGAGTAGAGTGGTAGTAAAGACACTGTTCTGTGGTCGTAAAGTGTCAGTAGTGATCCTAAAGTATGGAGGGGGGAGGGGGAGGGGGGGTTCACATTATTGAGGAGACTATTTTGATTGGAACAAGATTAGAAAAGTGGGAACTGTAAGAAAAGGAATCTTTTTAAATCTTAAAAGTACTTTTTTAAGTTTAAAGATCACTAATCAAGCAAATGTTAAATGCTACAGTAAATCTATGCAGGATGATAAGAATACATGTTTTTGTTGAAATGTTTTTAATTTATGATGGGTCTTTTGTTTCAAACAAAATCTTTTTTCAAACTGGAGGAAATTTAGTAGCGGTTAGCTGCGATGAGACATTTTGAGCCTGAAGACAGATCATGAAATGAAGTCAGGATTATAAGATAAGATATATAGCACATTTGCACTACTATAATTGCACAGCAGTACACAATCTGATGTCTAGGGGGAAGCAAAAAATTCATGCTTCTAAATTTGCTAAAACAACTCGAGACATGTTTATGTTGTCTGAGTGGATCTTTGAATGGCCTCCAATTGCTGCCTTAAACATTAAGTACTTAGTATACAGTGTAGGTAATTGTATCAAACAGGCTACTTTTGATGGTAAATGGACTGTACTCATATAGCACTTTTCTTTATTTTTTTTTACCACTCTAAACGTTTTTAAACTACATGCCACATTCACCCTGATGAATCACTGATTATGGAGGCTACCACTCAGGGTGCCAACTCATCCTCATTAGTTGGAAACTATTATTCAAACACTAACATTGGCACAATTCAGGGTTAAGTATCTTCCCCTAGGACACATTGATATGTGGACTGGATGAGCCAGGAATTAAACTGTCCTACGTCCTAAGCCATCCTATATGTTTTACACTGTGTGATTTTAAGCCTCTGATGTTAATGTATTGTAATCAAACGATTACGATCGATTTATTTTGTCACTATCATTTCATTTGTCACTATTTTTTGTCATCAACACTATATTATTAATTTGATAAACCATTAGTTTATCAGTAATCATGTGCAGATGCATGCTAGCCCAGGTTTGTTTGGGTTTTTCATTTTGTTACAGTTCATATTCAGAAAACTTTTGGTCAAACTAAAACACAGTGTTGTATGTATTAAGTTTAATTATTGTTTATTGGGTTTAGTATTGAGTTTATAAGCTATGCATTGTCTTGCTTTGTTACTTACCAACCATGCGCTTAAAAAAACAAAAGGAAGGACCACCTAGCTACTTCCTGTGTTTATACACTAATGTCAATATGGAGATCTATTTTACTCAGTTAAATGTTTGGTTTTGTATCTTCATGATTTATCTTTTGTTGTCTTACAAAGATAATGTTGAATGATACAGTGTGGTAAACTGTTGACTGATACAAGTAGTATTGTTACGTGCCAATTGATAACAGCTAGAGGACTCCCCTGCAGTATAAATGGTTCTGCCTGATTGAGTAGAGGGTCTATTTAAGGGGAGAGATGCAGGTTTAGAGGATTGAAAGGTTGACAGTGTAGCTGTGTGCACCTGTTCATGCCTTAGTTGGGTATCTTGAGTTAAGCCTGTTCATTTTTGATTGTTGTATTCTTTTCATTTTAAATGCACATTTCTTCATTGTTACAACAGCCTGAATAAATCAGCTTTTATCCACTCAAACAAGAGTCTGAGTCTTCCTGCTTACCACCTTCCTTGTCATTTGAGCTAGACTACATCACACTCAAACTGTAGTAACGAATATAAAACACTGATAGCATATGTCTAAAACAAGATTGAGATTGAGGGAGAGAAGGAGTGAGGAGTAGGAGGGAGACAGGTTATGGAGGGTTTTGAAAGTGAGAAGTAGGATTTTGAATTTGATCTGGGACAGGACCGGTAACCAGTTTTCACATTTCCATCACTGTTTAAAGGACAAGTCTGTCTTAAGACAACAGCAACACATGTTCATTATCTTGTGTCATCTACTCATCATCTGGTTGGAGGACTGAAGGCTGCTGGTCTCATCCTCCTTTTCAGCTGGTCCAGATCTCACCCTGAAATAAATAACACAAATAAAACAACCATTCATAAAAAGCAATAACACTGTAGGTCATTTTTGTCTCTGAACTCTGTATTATATACATTATATTTTCTATATTGTGTCTGTATAATGTAATGCAATATTGTATTGATGTGTAAATGTAAGAGTACAAACTACTGTAACAATAACGTGTAACTGTCTGTATTTTTATAATTAAAATATAGAGGATAGTGCATGATGTAATATAGTATAAGAATATAGTATACTAACTAAGGAAATTCGTTCTGTTTAAGAATAATAATCATTTATGTATTATATATGTACAGTCAATGAGTCTTACAGTCTTACAGTTCCTCTTTAGGTTTAACATTAAAATACAGCATTACTGCCATCGTGTGGTCAGAAGACGGTATAGCGCGCAAACAGCGAAAAGAGTGAATATTGGACTTCCATTCAACAGGTGGACAGAAACGTGACTCCAAATGAATGATGCTGAGTGAGTGTTAGTGCAACATTTAATTTCAAACAAAGCTGCCCCTTTTAATCAGCTATCACTCTTATTATCTGTTCTTTCTTCTTGTTTCTTGTTTCTTCAGATATAAATAGGGGCGGACTGGCAATCTGGACATTTTTAGAAAAGTCCAGAGCCCTGCCTGGTTCATCAACCAAAAAGTCAGATAAAGCGACACTAACAGTCAACAACAGGGGGCGCTAATACGGTAATTTATTTATAAAGTGTACAAATACGAAGAAACTGCGGTACGACAAGGCACAGCAGGTAACCGAGGGAGTCACCAGACTGGAGAGATGGAACAGAGGTGAGAAAACAAAGAAAGAAAAGATCAAACCCTCACTGTTGAGATGACACAGAAATCCAGTGTTCAGATAATTAGCCTATGTAAAGTGGAATTATCATATGTTGTTCAGGCACAAATTAAAGTCCTGCATTTAAAACTGTCCTTCAAAGCTAATAGCAAATACTGTACTGTAACTCATGTCAGCATCCATATATATCTTTATTTTATTGAGTGTGAAGGCTTTCACCTGTGTTGATGTTTTGTCAGTTGATGATTTGCCACATTTCTTAACGATTTCCTAGTAGCCTATAGTTAAGTACAATATACATTTTAAAATGAACCTGGAAAATAAAGTAAAACCTAAAATTTCAAATCAGAATACATGAAGTTATGCTGTAGCATACATGGATTTTTAAAAAACGTTTTAATGGTTTCAACGGGACCTAAAAGGGCCCTAGCATTCTGGAAGTTAATATTGTTTCTACACAGTTGATTATAAACTTAATATAGGATCCGTTGTTGAATTTCCAAAAATCAATAAACAAAATACACACATTTGCTAAAATGAATATAGCGACAGCATAATTACAGCCAAACTGATTAAAAACAGAACACGGGAAAAAAGACAAATGCCCCTTTTCTGTCCCTACTGAGGCATAAGGGTTAAATCAATATCTGAAGCTTCTATTGAGTTTCAGCAGTGTGAGTTAGTCATATCAAGTGATATCTGACACAGTTACTGTCTTTTTAGCATCAAATTCCCTCTTAGTGTTTCCCTGTTGAGCTGTGGTGGAAGTATAGTAACAAAAAGACTTTAGTACTAAAACACTGTAACGTTGAAACATAGAAGATGAAGATTTGACTCATTTGGACGCTGAAGCTTCATATTAGCTTCAGATCAACTTTTTTGCACAGAAGGAAGACTGTGGACTTTGTCCTCCATCACTTCCATTGTACGTGAATTATGAAGGGAGGGTCAGCATGAACAGGAGGAATCATTACAAAAAAGAAAAACTGGTCCTGACTGTTATTTTAAGACAGTTATCTGAACAAAAGGATGCAGCAAATGCAGCATGCACCATGCAACAAAACTTGCTAAAACGTTGACGTGACCTGAACGCAGCATGGTGTCCATACTTTACGAGCAGCACCTGAATGCACCGTGCAGAGCACTCTCCCTATGTCAAACCGTTTTGCATCTGTGTGATTAGAGAAGTAAGAAGTAGGAAGCAGGTTGTTACAAAGCGACAAAGCATCGTTCAACACTCGGATAAAACTTCACGGAGTCCACGTTGTGGTGAAGATGTATCTCATCACAGTGTTAGTCCTTTTGGGGACGGGACTGACAGTAAACAGCGGTAAGAGAGAGTTGTTTTTAAATTTAAAAAAGTTTTTATATACATTAATGCGACTTAAAGGGAAAACTAAAATGGAGGCAGTTGTGACGTATTTGTAATTATCAGGTTTCTGTTGATTATTTGAGTTTAATTTATTCATATAGACGGATAGTTTTTCAGTTTTTAAATTTGCTCTCATTACTTAAGCCTATTACATTAAAACAAATATGATAAAATTGATTAAGTATTACAAAATGTTATTAACTGTGCATTGATGTATGAAGACAACATGGGGGTTTGACTTGCATGTGGACAGGAGTTGAATTATTTTAATTTTTCCAATACTTATAAATATAAAACAAGTACGTCATCATATGTATGAATGATAAAGTTTGATATTTGTGCCTGAAAAAAAAAAATAGAAAAAAATAGCAGATTATCAAAATGTGCCAATCATATTATTGGAATCATTTTACAGCTGTAAAAACATCAACTAACAAATGAAGTGGAGTAAATTAAAGAATTGGCTCAAACGACTCTTCCAGAAAAGCATTTTGAGGGTTTGTGTCTTAAAAGTCCTGAAACTTTACACATGAGTCAGAAGTGGTAAAAAAAATGTGATATTTTGTGGGTCGTGCAAATAGATTAGGGAAAAATAGGACAGCAGCCCCTACAAGATTAAGCCCATTGATACATATTGTCGTAAAAGAATGAATTCGGTAGGCATGTATCATGTCTAGATGCACAATAAAGTTCCAGGGGAGCACAAGTAAAACAGGAAGTCGGCCATTTTGATTTGTTGTTGCAACTTCGATGTCATTTTGCCATTTCCAGGCTGCATACTTTAACAAGCTCCTCCTAAAGGTTTGACCCCACCGACTTCAAATTCAGTCAGTATCATCTGAAGACCTTGGAGATGAAAAGTTATCAAAACAGTGTCTTTCGTGTTACCCGGTGGGGGTGGCGGTGTTGCAAATTTTGATGTTTCACCACAAAAACTAAGTTGCTATAACTCCAATTTACATGATTCTATCAGCCCAGGATTTCGTGTGCTTGATAAGAGTCCTGCCCTGAATAGATCCATGTGTAAATACTGAATCTGATTCATAGCGCAACCTACAGGAAGTTAACGTTTAGAACTTGGTACGCACAATGGACAGCAGGTTGAGCAGGTCCAAGTCAAATTTACTCAGAAAAGCCTTAAGACCTTGGAGATTGTATATTATGAAGTTGGTGAATTTTGTGGTAATGTGTTGCTGTGGTGGCGCAGTGATCTTTCCCAAATTGAATATACTTGTTAAGAGTCCTGGTCAGAAGACATATACAGGCCTATATTTACTCAGCCAAGATGTAAGACCTTGGTGATACTACATTATGAAGCTTATGACCCTTCAGCCAAAGCTGTTGCCTTGGCGACACATTATTCGCCATGAAATACAAAGCTGTTTCTAAGGTGCAAGGGATGCATTCACTGTCATGAAACTTGACAAACACATGTGGAGTGGTGCTAGTTAACATCCATAGGTTTGGTTGTGGCAACATGGCTCGACAGTGCCCCCTAGAAATGTTCACATTTGAAGCCCCTCCTGCCAATTTGATGTAAAAGTCTCTTGAAGTCATACCCAAACTCCAACAAGAAGTCAACCATGTTGCAATAACTGGTCAATTTTGGTGTTTCTTTTGCCATTTGCAGGGTGTTAACTAGCGCTACATAGTGGACACAGGAAGTATTATTTTAACCAGCCTCACAATGTCCACTAACAGTGTGAGTCTGAAGACAACTTTGTGCCTGTGATGTGAGCATTTGGATTGTGCCACAGCACGAGATGCATGGAAGTGTGAGGGCCTGTTCATCGCTGCTTGTAGCTTTAATTCATTCTTGTTTCTTTTCTCACTAAGGCCATACACTGGATATATACCAATACAGTCTTGAGAGCTAAAAGGTTTTATCTCCTCTTGCTTTCATAAATACATCTTTGGCATTTCTTTACTGGATTAACTGGTACTTGTCAGCAGTATTTAGTGGTGTGACTTTAGCAACCGATTTAATTGAACGGCTCTTTAGGAAGAAAGAAGGGATCAGATTTTGTTTTATTTTGCTATCGTGCTCTGCGTCAATTTTCATGTGTCATAATCCACCCACTCCCTAACCCTTTCATCTACCCGAAAACTCAGTTTTAGGTCACTGAAAGCGGTTATTTCTGAAAACTCCGGACAAAGTGGAGATTTGAGAAAACTCACGTTTTCGTGTCAGTGTGTGTACAGGGCTTTGTTTAGGCTTTATACAGTGTATTTATGTGGGTTCATGTAGATGAAAACTTTTCTGAAAACGATCTGGTGTGGACGATGTTATTATTGTAAACGGGGGTGGTGGGGGTAATATCCGTTTTTATAAATACCCGGCTACCTGTGTACGTGGCCTCAGTCAGTCATGAGAGCTGTGTGTTGTCAAGGTTTAGGGCAGAACACACTTTCAGTATCCCCTCCTTCATGTGTAGCGAGAGAGAGCGAAAGAGAGAGAGAGAGAAAGAGAAAAAAAAGAGAGAGAGAGAGAGAAAGAGACAGACAGAGAGAGAGAGACAGTGAGGGAGAGAGAGAGTTTTTGAGCCAGTTGCAGAGTGAATGCAGAGAGGGAGCGCCCTTAGTGAGAACAAATAATTGAAACAGAGAAATAAAACAGTTGTATTTTATTTATTGAAAATGTGAACTGTTTCATGGTGATTATGTTGTAAAGCAGAAACAAACACAGGAACAGCTCTGCACAAGATAGGGTTTTTGTGTGTTCCTCTTTTTTCTTTGTTCCTCTTTTGCTTCCTCCTGTCGGCTATTTGGCCTTTCTGCTGCACACATGTCACTGTGTGTATGACCCCAGTAGCACCTGCCTCTAAAAAACAAACAAAAAAAGAACAGTGAGTCATTTTCTGAAAGGCTCTTTGAAAGGTACTACGGACTCATAAGATCCAGCTCATTTCAAGGAGCCGTTATTCTCATCACTAGCAGAAGAGCTGTACTTCAAACTAAAATAAATTTCTTAGAGGCGGTCTCTACAAGAGGCATTTCAGTGAGTTCTGCCCTCTAATAGTCAAAGAGAAGAGTCTTAAGGTACAGCTCCAGTCTCACATTTGATGTTTCCTCTGTCACTGGCCAATTTGCACCACGCATGTGTGAGGGTGTCCACCATCTTGGAAAACAAAGTAGGGGAACTCCACTTTGACAAACCTCATTAGACTTTACTAGAATTTATCATCATGCAGGTGCTGTATTTTTAGATGTCATATTTCGTAGATGGTGTTTTTTTCTAAGCTCTATTTAAACATTTAAAAAGTTGAAAACAGTGAAACAGGGGATTAAAGTAAATAAAAACACACAATATAAAATAAGTAAGTAAATAAATAAATAAATAAAAGATAGAGTCATAGGGTTTTTCTGCAAGTTTCAGTTCCTCTATTAGGTTACATTCACTGCTCCACAAAATTAAGGGAACACTTATCATCAGTTAAACTTAAGGGATATCAGTCTGTTCATTTAGGAGAATCAATTTTGCTTTGGTGCAAATGAAAGTAACAACAGGTACAATGGAGAGGCAAAAGCAAGACAAGCCCCAAAAAGGGAATGGTACATGTGATGGTCACAGACAGTTGCTCTGTCCTTCTCCTTCCTGATTGACTCTTCTCTAGTTTTGTGTTCTGCTGGTGTTTAGTTTAGTTTTAGTTTATTTGGATCCCCATTAGCTGTTACCCAGGCAACAGCTACTCTTCCTGGGGTTTTTGTCACTACTGGAGCATGAGGTAGTACCAGCAGCCCAATCAGGTTGCACAGATAGTCCAGCTCCTGCAGGAAGGTGTGTTTCCTCGGAGAGTGTTTCCCTGTTGTGCTGTGGTGGAAGTATAGTAACAAAAAGACTTTGGTACTAAAAACACTAACGTTGAAACATAGAAGATGAAGATTTGACTCCATTTTGACTCATTAGTCCTCCATCACTTCCATTGTAAACATTATGAAGGGATGGTCAGTATGAACAGGAGGAATCATTACAGCAAGAAAAACATGTCCTGACTGTTGTTTAAGTTATCTGAAAATGTTACAGAAAATGCACCATGCAGCAAAACTTGCTAGAAGGAAACTTTGACGTGACTAAAAAGCAGCATAATGTCCGTACTTTATGAGCCGCATGCTCCGTACAGAGCAGTCTCACCACAGATGTAGAGCTGTTATATAGAGACATTGCTGCATCCGTGTGACAGATTAGAGAAGTAAGAAACAGGAAACAGGAAACAGTTTGCTGTGGCAGAGACAAAGTATCGTCCGACACTCGGATAAAACTGAGTTTTAGAAACTTCACAGAGTTTACTTTGTGATGAAGATGTATCTCATCACAATTTTAGTCCTTTTGGGGACGGGACTGACAGTAAACAGCGGTAAGAGAGCTTTTAAGAAAAATTTTAAAAAGTTTTTTTAGACATGCGACACTGTTTACAAGTGAAACTAAAATGGAGGCAGTTGTGACGTCTTTGTAATTATCAGATTTCTGTTGATTATTTGAGTTTAATTTATTACTATAGACGGGTAGTTTTTCAGTTTTTGTAACGTATTCTTATTCCGTAAGCTTATTACATCAAAACAAATATGATAAAATGAATTAACTATTATAAAACCTTTATGAACTCATCGTCTGTGTGCGTCGATGTATAAAGACAACATGGTGGTTTGACTTGAATGTGGACACGAGTTGGATTATTTTTCTGTTTCCAATACTTAAAATTATAAAACAAGGATATCATCATAACTATAAATGATAATTATTTTAATTATAAATTAACATGCTGATTATTTTCTTGATGGCTCAAATAATTATATATTATTATAATAATAATCATATTAGCTTCAGATCAACTTTTAAGTATATTTATTCACAGAAGGAGGACTGTGGATTTAGTCCTCCATCACTTCCATTGTAAACATTATAAAGGATCTAATGGTCAGTATGAACAGGAGGAATCATTACAGCAAGAAAAACAGCTTTAATGTTTATTTGGACTCCTGATTATTGTTTAATGACAGTTAGTTATCTGAATAAAATGTTGCAGAAAATGAAGCATGCACCGTGCAGCAAAACCTGCTAAAAGTAGGAAACTTTGACGTGACTAAAATGCAGCATAATGTCCATACTTTATGAGCAGCACCTGAATGCACCCTGCAGGCAGTCTCACTGTAGATGTAGAACCGTTATATAGAGACGTTTCTACATCCGCGTGACAGATCACAGAAGTAGGAAGCAGACTGCAGTTTGTTACCGCAGAGACAAAGCATCGTCTAACACTCGGATAAAACTGGAGTTTTATAAACTTCACTGAGTCCACTGTGTGATGAAGATGTATCTCATCACAATTTTAGTCCTTTTGGGGTCGGGACTGACAGTAAACAGCGGTAAGAGAGTTTTTAAGAAAAAATGTGAATAGTTTTTTTACACATGAATGCGACTCTGGTTAAAAGTGAAACTAAAATGTTGGCAGTTGTGACGCATTTGTAATTATCAGACTTCTGTTGATTATTTAAGTTTAATTTATTCATATAGACGGATAGTTTTCCAGTTTTTGTAATTTACTCCCATTACATAACCTTATTACATTAAAACAGATATGATAAAATGAATGAACTATTATAAAATCAGTAATTTATCGTCAGTGTGTCGATGTATAAAGACAACATGGTGGTTTGACTTGAATGTGGACACGAGTTGGATTATTTCCGATTGTTTCCGATATTGAAATTAATATAAAAAACAAGGTCATCATCATATCTATAATAATTATTGTTTTTATAGATTAACATGCTGATTATTTTCATGATGGCTCAAATTATTTATTTTTTTAATTACATTAATCATCTCAACTTTACATAAACTCAATGTGATCTTCTCAAGTTGTTGGTTTAGTCCAACTAACAGTCCAAAACCTAAAAACAAAAATAATTTACTGATACATTAAATATATTTTTTTATACACACTAATGCGACTCCGGTTAAAAGTGAAACTAAAATGGAGGCAGTTGTGACGTATTCGTAATTATCAGATTTCTGTTGATTATTTGAGTTTACTTTATTCATATAGACGGATAGTTTTTCAGTTTTTGTAACATACTCTCATTCCATAACCTTATTACATCAAAACAAAGACATCATCATAACTATAAATGATAATTATATTTATTTTAGATTAACCTGCTGCCTCAAATAGATTTTTTTTTAAAGGTGATGTTCTCAAGTGGTTGATTTTGTCCAACTAAGAGTCAAAAACAACAACAAAAAGAAGAATTTACTGAGACGTAAAAGAAAGAAAAAGGAACAGATAATCACATAAAGTTTAATATTTGTGCTTGAAAAGAAAACTAAAACAACAAGCTAATTATCAAAATGTGCCAATCAGATTATTGGAATCATTTTACAGCTGTAAAACATCAACCTGCCAATGAAGTGGAAGAAATGAAAGAATTGGCTCACAAACAAGCATTCATTTCCTCATTCTCACTTCTACAAACTGAGCTGTACTTCAAGCTAAAATAGATCTCTAGGGGAGGCGTTTCAGCGAGGGCAATCCCCCCAATGTTTGATGAGAAGAGTGTCGTCATTGGTCGGCTAGTCACAGGTTGTTCTGACACATTCAGAATCATTATCACTTTATTCATTTACAAGTGGCTAGCTTTGTGGATGTGATTGTTAAAAGTAAATATTTTGAAAGCTCATTATTACAGTTTTATATTTCTTTGTAATGTAGCTCAGTGTTAGTTAAAACATCTTTATCAGACCTGGAACTCAAACCATTTTCTGAAATATATATTCAAATAATTAAATGAATGGAATAAATGTGCAATGACTAGTCCACAAATGTCTTGAAGTAATGACTAGTCGACCAGGAACATCTTGTGTCTGAGCCACGTTTTTCTGTCTGAGGGGAAACTTCAGTTTTAATCAACATGGTTTTAGTCACGTCTCACTTGAGCTTCATGCACGTAGTCTCACAACTGAAAGTGTTTTATTTAGTGTGTGACTGCAGTGACACCGCTGATGTGTGTCGAGCTGATAAAATGTGGTTGACCACACGGAAGTACTGCTGAAGTCTTCCTGAGTGTCACTGAGGACTGAAGCTGATGCTGCACTGCTGATAACAACTCAAACAATTCACTGACATAAAGCTCATTTTCAACTTGTTTCATATTTGGGTCATTGTTTTAGTCCATTTTTCAATTTCTAACTTTATTTCCTGTGTTTACAGATTCTTAGTTATGAGGATTTGCTTTTTTTAAAATGTTAATTTGAATGAAAATTGTTAAAAAATGTTCAATGTGCCTTTCAAATGTTTTGTTTTCTTTCTTCCAAATCCAAATATATTTAATGATATAAAACAGAGAAAAGCACATTCTCACATCTTTGGAACTTAAGCTTAAAGTAATTCAAAATAGTTTCCAATTAATTTTCTGTTGACTGATTAGTCGTTCAATTGACCATTTTTACGATTTTGCTACTTTCCCCCCTCAGGGGAGTTATCTGCCAGTTTTGATATAAAAGGTTTTTACTAAAAATAATCTATATGCTGTATATCAAGATATATATCATTAAAAAATAATTACAACTGTTATCCCATACAATCAGAAATACAATGATTTAAAAAAAAAAAAAAAAGAAAATTATTAAATACAAAATTCCCATCTAGTACTGTTGGGAGGACTTTAAAGATGATTAAAAAAATATTGGATCCCAGGACCGCAAGTTGAATAAAATTTATTGGTGGAGGTTTTGGTGATTTTTTTTTTTTGTAGGTTCACAGACATCAGGTCACCATAGAGGGGAGCTGATCATTTCCATTTTAATCAAAGTGTTCTTCGTGATACCGATGATTCATATTCTATAATAACTGATCCGTGGTTGTTCTCTGAGTGTGTTGTGTCAATCATGTCATTAAGTCAGATCTGCTGGAGTTTATCTGCCTTGTCTGTAAACATGTCTGTCTGTCTTTCTCTCTCTGTGACTCTCAGAGAAACACTCCCTCACGTACATCTACACCGCCTTCTCCAAACCTGTTGGACTTCCGGGCATCCATGAGTTCACAGCTATGGGTCAGATGGATGGCAAGATGATTGACTACTATGACAGTGATGTCCAGAAAAAAGTTCCCATGCAGGACTGGATGAACAAGAGTCTTCCTGCAGAGTACTGGGACAAAGGCACACAGTCCCGCCAAAGCAAGCAGCAGTGGTTCAAAGTCAACATCGACATCCTGAAGAAACGAATGAATCAGACCGATGATGGTAAGATTCATGAAATGTGTTAGACTGGAAACACTTTTTGATGACTCAGTAATTAACTCTATGAAATGAACAACTGTAATACCTTGTATAGATAAATGTTGCAACAAAAATGAAGCTGTTCTAATTTTCCTTAAATCAGGAACAAGTGATAACTTCTAATGTGTTTAAATGAAACAGTTATAATTGGCTTATATTTCCATGCCCTCATTCTTTGTCATTTATTTCACTGTCACTCCTCTTTAGATCGTCATGTTCTTCAGTGGATGCACGGCTGTCAGGGTAAAACAGAGCCTGATGGCACATTAAAGTTTGTCCGTGGCGTGGACATGTACAACTATGACGGACAAGACTTCCTGTCCTTTGATGATGCCCACTCAGTGTGGGTTGCTGCCACTGATATAGCAGCCCCAACCAAGAGAAAGTGGGATGAAGTCCAGGTCCTAAAAGAATACACCAAAGGCTACCTGGAGAACGAGTGCATCGACTGGTTGAACAAGTTCAGGACATACGGGAAAAAACAGCTGAACAATGCCTGTATGTATGACAGAAAACAACTTCTGTATTTTTATATCAATAATTATTAGATATTATAGGAGCGGCTTTAGCAATAGAAGTATTACTTTTTGTTAAAATATCTAACATGAAATCAAATGCTGTTGATAATATTGCTTTTCACACTGGACCTGCTTTTTTTTTTTTTTCCTAAATTTTAATATCCGTCATGGAAAATTAGTTCAGATGTGGCAACATGGTCCGTGTGTCATTCGTTCATTTGAGAATCAAAAATCAAAAAAATGGCTTGTTATTTCATAATGTGATAGTTTTTCAGAATTTTGATTTTATGCTCAGTTCAAAAAAAGAAAATTAACAAAATGCTCCCAGGGTCGAATTTGTTTTTATAACGTAATTTTACCAATTTCCGTGGCCTGGAAGTTATTTATTGACTTCTTCTTCAGATGTGTGAGGGACTGTAGTAGATCAGAGCGCAGACCAGACCAAAAGCAGTCACAATTTTCCCAGTAGGACTGTGTATAAGTCACTTATCAAGATTTTAAATGTTTTTTCAGGTTAGCTACCGCAAGGTTTCCGGATATGTGAAATGCTGTTAGCATCTTCTGATCTGATCTCTAAGATGATGAACCGGTCATCTGAGAGACAAAATGATCCGATGAACTGATCTGTGCAGCTCTCTGGTGATTTACCGCTAGCTTTAATGTGTAGCATTTTAATATATGGTATTATTCCCTTTGGTCTCACAGATGTAGCTGCCACATGTGTGAATGTAAAGTGAAGCTTCACAGAAAAACAGTGCTGCCCAGACTATCACTAGCTTTACATACAAATAAATGTATTATTTTATTAAACATCCTCCCGCTGTCAGTCGTGATTTTGAGGGCTCAATATAATAATCACCACATTTTAATAAATATGAATGTATTAACATGACCGACCTGTAGAAAGTGCAGGTGAAAATGCTTCATGGTGCTGTAACATTCTCAGAGAAAGCCTCTAATGAAACGCTGCCCAGCTCTGAACAATATTACACACACACAGTCATATCAGTGGAGAGCAGTAGTGTGTGCTACAAGCTGCCATAAACTCCGGCTCTCGTTTAACTCATTTGTAAGAGTGTTTGGGATTGACACAGTGCGTAACAAACGTCCCTGCCAACTTTTAAATTCAATTTCCCATCAACAAACACCAGTTCACCCGAATTAGGGTTCAATAGTGTTTTATTGACTCTGAATCCTTTTGAATCCACTTAGGTTCAGCTTTTAACATTTTTAAGTAAAATTAAAAAAAAACAATTGCAGAAACACTTCAGCTTCAGTTCCATTTTACAACAAACACAGGATATCAAATATTGATTGAATATGTATTTGACATGTTTAAATAACTGATGTAGCCTTCTTGTTTTTCATGAGCTACTTGTTTCAAATACTGGAAGTGCTGAGTCTGTACTATTAAGCTTATTATCTTAAATAATTAATATGATATAAATTAAAGTCTGAGCAGGAGATTTTGAAACTGAACCTGACTTAACTGTTAATATGTCAAGTTACTGAAGGCTTTAACATTCATTAGTTACAGCTGATAGCTGCAGACATACTGTCTTAGCTACATTATAAACTGTAAATAAGAAGCCTGTTCTGCGTCTGCTGTGTGAACTTTTCTTTGCTAATAAAAAAGTTCAGTCCTGTAGTTCAGCAAATCCAGGTACTTTGCCAACCTGGAACCAAATACAAAAGAGAACCAGCTATTAGAACCAAACCTTCATAAACACCATATTCAATAACAACCATAATCTTCAAATCTCTGAAAATAGTTTGGAAAAGACTCAAAAATATAAAATGAGGCATGTGTCGTGGCAGCAGTGTTTTTATGTTGTTAAGTTTTACCAGTATGATTTTACATTAGTTATAATTAAATATATGCATTGCCACTATTTGTTGTATCAATACATTTCATTAGTTTAGTTTATTATGATGATGAAACACATCATGCAAACATGAACTAACTCAATGTTTTCTCTTTCCAGCTCCACCAGTTGTGTACGTGTTTGCTAAGAACAGCAGAATTGAGTCAAACCTCATGTTGAGCTGCCTGGCCACAGGTTTCTACCCAAAAGACATCATCCTCAACATCAGAAGGAACGGCCGCATTCTGACTAAAGAGGACGGGTTGTTCTCCTCAGACGTTCGACCAAATGAAGACGACACCTTCCAGAGAAGAGACAGTGTGGAGGTTTTAAGGAGTGACATTTCTTCATTCACATGTGAAGTCATTCACAAAGCATCTAACTTATTTGTTGAGACAGTTTGGAGTAAGAAACTTTCTTATTTCAATTTACAGTTCATCACAGTGCAACAAAGTTGATTGAGGCAAAAATGCAAACAGTCAGATGATCAGACAGTTTATAACCCAACCCAACATCAGATAATGAGATCCTAGTTGTATTAAATCAGATAGTCTTTATTTAATCAGTTATGTGTCATATTGGAGCAGACCTTTTCCTATTATCTCAGGGTGTAAAGCAGTAAGAGTCTGCCTCAAAAGCTGCTGACTGTCAAGTTACTATGTGTTCAGATGTTTGTCTTTATTGAAGATGAGGTGGATTCACTGTTAGCATCACAGTTAGTAGCTACAAGAGAAAAAACACAACATTAACTGGCAACAAACAAGTTTTTTGAATTTTTAACTTTTTTAGTAAGAATCCTCTTTGAATCTTAGTTATCACATTTCACATTATGTTCAAGTCATTCATTACATTGTATTTTATCACTGTTATAACATTATCACTGATTATCACTTCTACATTTTATTATCATGCATCAACAATGAGAGTCACATGAAGCTAAATATTAATGATGTTAAAAGTGAACCGAATGTAAAACTAATGGAAATACTTTCTGTGTTTTAGATAATAAAGTTGATGATGATGAAGGAAACAACACCGGCATTATTGCTGGTGGGGCGGTTGGGGGCCTGGTCGTTGTTGTCATAATCGTAGCTGTAGTGCTGGTGGTGTTGAAGAAAAAAGGGATATTTGGTAAGTACAACATATAATCGTTGTGTTTTCTCCACAACAAGGATTGGTGTGGGATATATAAAATATAATAATAATATAAAATAAAATACTTAAAGCATTTCATTCCTCAAAAGAAGTAGATCTATTATGAAAAGAATTGAAAGAACAAAAGAAGAAAAGAAAAAAAATCTCTATCATATATATATATATATATATATATATATATATTAAAGAGTAACTACGGAAACTCTGTGTGATGTGTGAGGTATGAGGATGTCGATGAGAGCGGATTAACACTGACCACCACTCAGTGTAGCATGAATAGATGTAGAGCTGGTAGTCAGAGATAACCAGCCATGAGCAGCTGCTGTCAGACTCTATAAATTCATTTTCTCCTTGATTGATGAAGGTACAGTGATAGTAGGTCACATAAGTTTAGCTTCTAAAATGACTTCTATATTTCTGCCATGCTAGTGTCATGTTACTTAGCATGTTACCATGGTAACTGTATGCATATTAATATACTTCAACATATTACTAACTAAGATTGAGTGATATATCAGTAAATACCATTAAATGATGTTTATAAGTAAGGACTTCAGGGGTTTTGTCCATGAAAATGTAGGGGGTAAAAAAAAAGAAAATTGAAACTTTAAAAGGTAGAATATTTTAAGTTATTAATTTCAGATAAACATATTTCTCAATTCAGAAATGGATATTTGTTTACAAGAGTTGTCCTAAGTTAGTCCTTCTCAGTCTCAAAACTCTCACAATGTTCTTCACTAATAGTCTTTTCTGAATTTAGAATTGGTTATGTAGTAAAAAGTCCAGCTGGTCATTCATGTGTTAATGTTCTTTGTTCACAGGAGGAGCTCCAGCCAACAGAGGTAACTATTTTATTTCTTCTTTTACTTGAAGGTTACAGCTTTGGTAAGATGTTATTAGCTCAGACTGGTGTTAAATATATTTGTAAAACCAACAATGTCTGTGTTTATCTTAAAAAAACTGCTCACAAGTGAATAGTTTAAAAAAAGTCATTTTGTCACTGTAGTTTTTGAAACTAAACAAAAGAAAATAGTGTATTTGTTGGGGACTGCACTGCTGTAGAAGTCAACAGATGAATAATATATATCACACAATACTTGTTAGTATAATAAATAAATAAAAAAAACTGTTCAGAAAGCACAGATAGGATATAAGCAGCTGCCTGAACATGTTAACACATAACTTGATGTAGGTCCCAGACCTGGTAAGCATGTTTCATTTACTGAATGAAAGCTGCAGCACACGGGTTCATACTTTTCACTTTCATCAGTTTGATCAGTTTGTTGTTGTTGTGTTTGCTGTTTTCCTGCCTAATCCTTTGAGTTAGTCCTGCTCAGACTGGAAACTCTATACAGTGAACTTGATAATGTTAGTTTGGTCTGATTTTTTGTTTTGTGTGTGTTAACCTTGTGTTTATTAACAGATATAGCAGATGTTGTTGTTCCCTTAAGTAAGTGTTTTTTCCTTCTCTGAATTCTTTTAAAGTTTGAAATGTTAAATGTATTTGTGCTGAAGATGTTTATAATGTTACAACAATGACTCAGAGGGAGGCAGCATGAAGGAGGAATCCCAAATGTCTGGATAAAGTAAATTAACTTTATTAATAAATTAAAGCTTGAAAAAAGCTGAGATAGAGGTGGAGTTAATGTCTGTAAACACAGTAAGAACATACTGTAAGCTTATAGACCAAAAACCAAACCAGCCAACCAGAGACCAAACAATCCTGATCATTAAAACTATCAAAAAGTAAAAATGTCATGAGAGAAAAAGCTTCATGTTTATCAGACACATTGACTCATATTAAAAGACTGTCAGTAAATCAAATCATAAATTAAGTCAGTTCTGTCTGTAAACTCTGAATTATGAACTTCATGCTGTCCTCAGTTAAAGAATGGATATGTATATTTTTAATTTGAATAAGTCCAGCTGTGAATTAGTTACTGTTGTCTTTATTTACAGACGGTGCTCAGCCAGCTGAAGTCATCACTGACAAAGGTAACTACTTTCTTTCTTTCCCATCAGAAAAATAGTGACTGAGTCTTTAAAGGATAGTTCACAGTTTATAAGTGTCTTCAAACAGTACAACTATTAAAAGATCCTTTTCAAATGTGTTGCACAGAAATGCATTAAAAAGTGAGGGAGGACATGATGCCAATTCTCAAAGTAGTAATTATATTTTTGGTAGAAAAAATACCATCACTGTTTATTTTTAAGTCTTTATTTTCATGAACAAATACAATGAAAACTGGAAGTTTTTGTTTCCTTCTGTATGTTAATGAGTCACTCGTTCATTTGTTTGTGAGATCTTCATCAATTATGATGTATTTGGGAAACACAACTCTCAAACTACAGAAGGTTCAAAAGATGGAATTCATGACTTCATCAGATTTTAGATGTTTTTGGAAAAACAATGGTTGTTTGGTCTGCACCAGGGTTGACTGCTGATTCCCCCCCCCCCCCCCCCCCCTCTCTCGCACACACAATATTGACAGACCTGAGAATATTATAACATGATATAAAACATTAATATTATATATATTGTGTGTGTGTGTGTGTGTGTGTGTGTGTGTGTGTGTGTGTGTGTGTTTGTGTCAATGATATCTTGCCATAAATCCTCAATGATGAAGATGTGAACATGGCTCTCCTGGGCGGTGAGAAGGAAAAGAAAGGTAAAAGTTTTCTTCTTGGCAGACATGATGTTAGCTGCTGAGCTACATGACTTTGTATAGATTCTTATGTGCAGTGTTACATAATGAAATACTGTATTAATAACCAGATGTTTTATTCTTGATAATAGAATAGATGATAATTGTTGTATCTAAATGAATAATATAAATATGACCAAAGTTTGGCCCAGCATGAGAGCTTAAATACTTTCACTGTTTAAACCATTATGTGTGAATATAGATTTAAAGATGATGACAGTGATGTTAGGAGATGCTGGTGTTAATGATGTGATAGGAAACCATAAAAAGATTTAGTTAATATATGAAACTATTTATCATAATTTTAAACATAAAGAAAGCTTTTCCTCTGCAGACATTAACTCAGGTAGTTTCTGTTCTACTCTGTTATTAAATTAAAAGTAGCCAGAAAGCACAGATTGGATATAAACATATATTACAGACCTTGATGCTTCTTCTTTTCTTTACAGGGTCCATAGAGTCTGTGGACAGCAGTGACTCTGGTAAATATCTTCTGTTGATTATTATTTAATATCAGGTTCCTGCTTTTACAACCTCAAGTGGCAGCAAGAGATAAAGAAAATGTTTAAAAACTCTACATAGTATTTTCATGGTAGATATTACTAGAGGTGACTGAGAAAATGACACAAATCCAACTTAGCCACACAAGATACTTAGAAAAGCAGCATTGGTATGTGTACTGACAGTAACACATATGTTTATCTTGCAGGGAAGTGCTCAGCCAGCGGCTCCAATTAGTCTCTCTTCCATCAGCAACCTGAAGTCTGAGAGGAACCAGCTCACCAGAAAAAATATGATTCTGAATTAGCACTGGGAAGGAGATATAAATTAAAAAGGGGGGGGTTTGAAAAATCAGAATAGACATTCAATTGACAGATAAGACACAAAAACAAGAACAGTTTCTGTTTAATTAAGCCCAAGAATGTCTCCACTGCTTCACAGTGAGAAAGCTGGTTCAGGAAAAGTCTACCATTTAATCAGATTGATGATAATGATGACAGTGGCATTAAAAACACACTGCTCTGTGGTTGTAATGTGTCAGCAGTGATCCTCAAGTACGGGGAAAAGTCTGAAGATGGATCATGAAATGAAATCAGAATTATGAGATATTGAGCAAAAAAATTCATGTTACTGAATTTAGTGATACAACTTGTAAATATTGCACTCAAGACATGTTTATGGTGTCTGATTGGACCTTTGAATAACCTCCAATTGGAAATAATTGTAGAAATACTTACAAACATTAGTTACAGTGTAGATGATAGGGGGCGGCTGTGGCTCAGGAGGTAGAGCGGCCGTCGGAAGATTGGTGGTTCGATTCCCGGCTCCTCCAGTCCACATGTCGGTGTGTCCTTGGGCAAGACACTTAACCCCTAATTGCTCCCGTTGCTGTGCCAACGGTGTATGAATGTGTATGAATGGTTAGATTCCCCTTGATGAGCAGGTTGGCACCCTGCCATCAGTGTATGAATGTGTGTGAAAGGGTGAATGACATGTATAATGTAAAGCGCTTTGAGTAGTCGCACAGACTAAAAAGGCGCTATATAAGTACAGTCCATTTACCATGATTGTATTAATTAATTAATTGTATTAAACAGGCTACAGTTTAAAAATCAATGAAATATGTGCTGAACTCAAATAAAAGTGGTGTTAGCCTGAATTAAAAAGAAGTCATTAATGTATTTCTACACCATCGAGTGATAAGCAGAGATAATTTAAACTAAACGGTATGAATTGTCAGTGATTTTTGTTGTAAATACTTTTTTCATTTTAATTGCATTTATAAAAAAGCATTGTCAATCACAACTCGACTATATGTCAGAAATCTGATTTAATACGATAAAACATGTTTGATCACTTTTTAAATCCTGTATTAAGCAAATGAATCAAACACATTCATGCAATTCAGGTTTAAATAGATGATCTCATCTGTTTAAATACAAACATTATTAATTAGCTTTATTCATATATAATATATATTATGCTTTTATACATTTTTATATGGTGTGATTTTAAGCCTTTTAAACCCTGATGTGAATGTATTGTAATCAAAAAAGGATATATTTTCTTTTTAGTAGTATCAGTGGTAAAAAGTCTAGTACTAATTAAGATATTGTTTATACTGTTTTGAAAATATACTGAAATATTTCTATTAAACAAATTATCAGTTTGTCAGATTGCACTCAGTCTTATAATCTCTGTCACTGTGGAAGTGCAATAAAAAGATTAATTTGATCCATAACATTGTCAGACTGTAGCGACAAATATGTTTGTTAAAAACGTTTGTCAATACATTTTTCATTTTAAAAATAATGTTAACAATTTAGGAAAGACATCAGATTTTTAAAAAATTGGTGAAATGGTTTTATTCAGTCTGATGTTACCATGTTGTCGATATTCAATTTTTTTCTGTAATCCATGTTTAATCTTTTTTTTTACTCATGCAATATATCTTCTATGTGATTGTTCATATTTTTATGCTTAAATAAATACATTTCTGATTAAATCTTTGTTGATATGAAGTGGTGTTTTATTGGCTGTCTTAATTAATTTAATGTATTTTTTTATATTTGTGGAATTTGTTTGTGTATTTGCAGATCCGTTTTATATTTGCAAAATATTTTTGAGTATACAAATCTTTTTTTTGTATTTGTGGAAGGTGTTTATATTTACAGATTACACATTTACACACATTTTGTCGATCTGCACACACACAACATTATGAAACAAATCTAACTCCATAGGTTTAGTACTGAGTTTATAAGCTATGCATTGTCTTGCTTTGTTACTTACCAACCATGCGCTTAAAAAAACAAAAGGAAGGACCACCTAGCTACTTCCTGTGTTTATACACTAATGTTAGTATGGAGATCTATTTTACTCAGTTAAATGTTTGGTTTTGTATCTTCATGATGTATCTTGTGTTGTCTTACAAAGATAATGTTGAATGATACAGTGTGGTAAACTGTTGACTGATACAAGTAGTATTGTTACGTGCCAATTGATAACAGCTAGAGGACTCCCCTGCAGTATTAATGGTTCTGCCTGATTGAGTAGAGGGTCTATTTAAGGGGAGAGATGCAGGTTTAGAGGATTGAAAGGTTGACAGTAGTTGTGTGCACCTGTTCATGCCTTAGTTGGGTATCTTGAGTTAAGCCTGTTAATTTTTGATTGTTGTATTCTTTTCATTTTAGATGCACATTTTGTTCATTGTTACAACAGCCTGAATAAATCAGTTTTTATCCACTCAAACAAGAGTCTGAGTCTGCCTGCTTACCACCTTCCTTGTTGCTTGAGCTAGACTACATCACACTCAAACTATAGTAACGAATATAAAACACTGATAGCATATGTCTAAAACAAGATTGAGATTGAGGGAGAGAAGGAGTGAGGGAGTGAGGAGTAGGGGGGAGCCAGGTTATGGACGGTTTTGAAAGTGAGAAGTAGGATTTTGAATTTGATCTGGGACAGGACCGGTAACCAGTTTTCACATTTTCAAGTCTGTCTTAAGACAACAGCAACACATGTTCATTATCTTGTGTCATCTACTCATCATCTGGTTGGAGGACTAAAGGCTGCTGGTCTCATCCTCCTTTTCAGCTGGTCCAGATCTCACCCTGAAATAAATAACACAAATAAAACAACCATTCATAAAAAGCAATAACACTGTAGGTCATTTTTGTCTCTGAACTCTATATCATATACATTATATCTTCTATATTGTGTCTGTATAATGTAATGCAATATTGTATTGATGTGTAAATGTAAGAGTAATATACAAACTACTGTAAGAATGTCATGTAACTGTCTGTATTTTTATAATTAAAATATAGAGGATAGTGCATGATGTAATATAGTATAAGAATATAGTATGGTTAAGAAAAATATAATTATAATAACATTAAGTTTCCTGTAAAATAATAATGTAATTTTCAACTAACTGAAGAAATTCGTTCTGTTTAAGAATAATAATCATTTATGTATTATATATGTACAGTCAATGCGTCTTACAGTCTTACAGTTCCTCTTTAGGTTAAACATCAAAATGCAGCATTACTGCCATCGTGTGGTCAGAAGATGGTATTGCGCGCAAACAGCAAAAAGAGAGTGAATATTGGACTTACATTCAACAGGTGGACAGAAACGTGACTCCAAATGAATGATGCTGAGTGAGTGTTGGTGCAACAGTTAATTTCAAACAAAGCTGCCCCTTTTAATCAGCTATCACTCTTATTATCTGTTCTTGTTTCTTGTTTCTTCAGATAGAAATAGGGGCGGACTGGCAATCTGGACATTTTTAGAAAAGTCCAGAGCCCTGCCTGGTTCATCAACCAAAAAGTCAGATAAAGCGACACTAACAGTCAACAGCAGGGGGCGCTAATACGGTAATTTGTTTGCAAAGTGTACAAATACAAAGAAACTGCGGTACGACAAGGCACACCAGGTAACCGAGGGAGTCACTAGACTGGAGAGATGGAACAGAGATGAGAAAACAAAGAAAGAAAAGATGAAACCCTCACTGTAGAGATGACACAGAAACAAAGTGTTCAGATAATTATGTAAAGTGGAATTCATCATATGTTTTCAGCCACAATTTAAAGTCCTGCATTTAAAACTGTCCTTCAAAGCTCAATAGCAAAGACTGTACTGTAACTGATGTCAGCATCCATATCTATATTTTATTGAGTGTGAAGGCTTGCATGTGTGTTGATGTTTTGTCAGTTGATGATTTGCCACATTTCTTAACGATTTCCTAGTAGCCTGTAGTTAAGTACAATATACATTTTAAAATGAACCTGGAAAATAAAGTAAAACCTAAATTTTCATATCAGAATACATTAATTTATGCTGTAGCATAAATGGATTTTAAAAAACTTTTTAAAAACGTTTAATGGTTTCAACGGGACCTAAAAGGGCCCTAGCATGCTGGAAGTTAATATTGTTTCTACACAGTTGATTATAGACTTAATATAGGATTCGTTGTTGAATTTCCAAAAATCAATAAAAAAATACACATATTTGCTAAAATGAATATAGCGACAGCATAATTACAGCCAAACTGATTAAAACAGAACACGGAAAAAAGACAAATGCCCCTTTTCTGTCCCTACTGAGGCATAAGGGTTAAATCAATATCTGAAGCTTCTATTGAGTTTCAGCAGTGTGAGTTAGTCATATCAAGTGATATCTGACACAGTTACTGTCTTTTTAGCATCAAATTCTCCTCTTAGTGTTTCCTGTTGAGCTGTGGTGGAAGTATAGTAACAAAAATACTGTAGTACTAAAACACTGTAACGTTGAAACATAGAAGATGAAGATTTGACTCATTTGGACGCTTTGACGATCAACTTTTTTGCACAGAAGGAAGACTGTCACTTCCATTGTAAGTGCATTATGACGGGATGGTCAGTATGAACAGGAGGAAAGATTACAGCAAGAAAACTGGTCCTGTCTGTTATTTTAAGACAGTTATCTGAACAAAAGGATGCAGCAAATGCAGCATGCACCATGCAACAAAACTTGCTAAAACGTTGACGTGACCTGGACGCAGCATGATGTCCATACTTTACGAGCAGCACCTGAATGCACCGTGCAGAGCAGTCTCCCTCCGTGAAACTGTTTTACATCTGTGTGATTAGAGAAGTAAGAAGTAGGAAGCAGGTTGTTACAAAGCGACAAAGCATCGTTCAACACTCGGATAAAACTTCACGGAGTCCACGTTGTGGTGAAGATGTATCTCATCACAGTGTTAGTCCTTTTGGGGACGGGACTGACAGTAAACAGCGGTAAGAGAGAGTTGTTTTTAAATTTAAAAAAGTTTTTATATACATTAATGCGACTTAAAGGGAAAACTAAAATGGAGGCAGTTGTGACGTATTTGTAATTATCAGATTTCTGTTGATTATTTGAATTTAATTTATTCATATAGACGGATAGTTTTTCAGTTTTTTAAATTTGCTCTCATTACTTTAGCCTATTACATTAAAACAAATATGATAAAATTGATTAAGTATTACAAAATGTTATTAACTTATCGTCTGTGTGCGTGACCTGTTGTCAGTGTGCATTGATGTATGAAGACAACATGGGGGTTTGACTTGCATGTGGACAGGAGTTGAATTATTTTAATTTTTCCAATACTTATAAATATAAAACAAGTACATCATCATAACTATAAATGATAAAGTTTGATATTTGTGCCTGGAAAAAAATTTGAAAAAAATAGCAGATTATCAAAATGTGCCAATCACATAATTGGAATCATTTTACAGCTGTAAAAACATCAACCAACAAATGAAGTGGAGTAAATTAAAGAATTGGCTCAAACGACTCTTCCAGAAAATTGCATTTTGAGGGTTTGTGTCTTAAAAGTCCTGAAACTTTACACGTGTCAGAAGTGGTAAAAAAAATGTGATATTTTGTGGGTCGTGCAAATAGATTAGGGAAAAATAGGACAGCAGCCCCTACAAGATTAAGCCCATTGATACATATTGTCGTAGAAGAATGAATTTGGTAGGCATGTATCATGTCCAGATGCACAATAAAGTTCCAGGGGAGCACAAGTAAAACAGGAAGTCGGCCATTTTGATTTGTTGTTGCAACTTTGATGTCGTTTTGCCATTTCCAGGCTGCATACTTTAATAAGCTCCTTCTAAAGGTTTGACCCCACCGACTTCAAATTCAGTCAGTATCATCTGAAGACGTTGGAGATGAAAAGTTATCAAAACAGTGTCTTTCGTGTTACCCAGTGGAATGGATAGCAGGTTGAGCAGATCCATGTCAAATTTACTCAGAAAAGCCTCAAGACCTTGGAGATTGTATATTATGAAGTTGGTGAATTTTGTGGAAATGTGTTGCTGTGGTGGCACAGTGATCTTTCCCAAATTGAATATATTTGGTAAGAGTCCTGATCAGAAGACATATACAGGCCTATATTTACTCAGCCAAGATGTAACACCTTGGTGATACTACATTACGAAGCTTATGACCCTTCAGCCAAAGCTGTTGCCTTGGCGACACATTATTCGCCATGAAATACGAAGCTGTTTCTAAGGTTCAAGGGATGCATTCACTGTCATGAAACTTGACAAACACATGTGGAGTGGTGCTAGTTAACATCCATAGGTTTGGTTGTGGCAACATGGCTCGACAGCGCCCCCTAGAAATGTTCACATTTGAAGCCCCTCCTACCAATTTGATGTAAAAGTCTCTTGAAGTCATACCCAAACTCCAACAAGAAGTCAACCATGTTGCAATAACTGGTCAATTTTGGTGTTTCTTTTGCCATTTGCAGGCCTTGTATTCTAATGAATTCCTTCTACATTTTTTTTTGAAGATTTTCTCTGGCATAGACACCTTTATTTGAAAGTAGAGAGACAGGAAGTTATGGAAGAGAGAAGGGGGGTGACATGCAGAAAGGTCCACCGGCCCGGACTCGAACCGGGGTCCGCTGTGTACTGTACATGACATGCGCTCTTAACCACTACAACATGATGTATGCTTAGTAGGTGTTAACTAGCGCTACATAGTGGACACAGGAAGTATTATTTTAACCAGCCTCACAATGTCCATTAACAGGTTGAGTCTAAAGACAACTTTGTGCCTGTGATGCGAGCATTTGGATTGTGCCACAGCACGAGATGCATGGAGGTGTGAGGGCCTGTTCATCGCTGCTTGTAGCTTTAATTCATTCTTGTTTCTTTTCTCACTAAAGCCATATACTGGATATATACCAGTACAGTCTTGAGAGCTAAAAGGTTTTATCTCCTCTTGCTTTCATAAATACATCTTTGGCATTTCTTTACTGGATTAACTGGTACTTGTCAGCAGTATTTAGTGGTGTGACTTTAGCAACCGATTTGATTGAACGACTCTTTAGGAAGAAATAAGGGATCAGATTTTGTTTTATTTTGCTATCATGCTCTGCCCAATTTTCATCTGTCATTATCCACCCACTCCCCTTACCATGAGCATAGAGATTCAGGGCATGTACACATGTAGCCGGTTATCTGTAAAAATGTTTATATTTTCATGCATTTTTGCCTTTCATCTACACGAAAACTCAGTTTTAGGTCACTGAAAGCGGTTATTTCTGAAAACTCCGGCCAAAGTGGAGATTTAGGAAAACAGGGCCTTGTTTAGGCTTTATGCAGTGTATTTATGTGGGTTCATGTAGATGAAAACTTTTCTGAAAACGATCTGGTGTGGACGATGTTATTATTGAAAACGGGGGGGGGGGGGAGGTAATATCCGTTTTTATAAATACCCGGCTACCTGTGTACGTGGCCTCAGTCAGTCATGAGAGCTGTGTGTTGTCAAGGTTCAGGGAGGAACACACACTTTCAGTATCCCCTCCTTCATGTGGAGAGAGAGAGAGAGAGAGTGAAAAAGAGACAGAGAGAGCCAGAGAGGGAGAGAGAGCAAGAGAGTGTGCAGTTTTTGAGTCGGTTGCAGATTGAATGCAGAGAGGGACCGCTGTTAGTGAGAACAAATATTTGAAACAGAGAAATAAAACAGTTTTATTTTATTTATTGAAAATGTTAAATGCTTTGGGGTTGAGCATAGCTCAGTGGGTAGAGCACCCGCCCCATGTATTGAGGCTACAGTCCTCACTGCAGGCGACCCCGGTTTGAATCCCGCACCGAGCGGTCTTATCCTGCATGTCATTCCCCCCTCTCTGCCTCCAGTCTCCTGTCTCTCTACTAACCTGTCCATTAAAGGCAAAAGCCCAAACAAAATATACTTAAATACTGTATACTGTTTCATGGTGATTATGTTGTAAAGCAGAAACAAACACAGGAACAGCTCTGCACAAGATAGGGTTTTTGTGTGTGTCTCTGCCTCTTTTTTCTTTGTTCCTCTTTTGCTTCCTCCTGTCGGCTATTTGGCCTTTCTGCTGCACACATGTCACTGTGTGTATGACCCCAGTAGCACCTGCCTCTAAAAAACAAACAAAACAAGAACAGTGAGTCATTTTCTGAAAGGCTCTTTGAAAGGCACAGACTCATAAGATCCAGCTCATTTCAAGGAGCCGTTATTCTCATCAGTAGCAGAAGAGCTGTACTTCAAACTAAAATACATTTCTTAGAGGCGGTCTCTACAAGAGGCAGTTCAGTGACTTCTGCCCTCTAATAGTCAAAGAGAAGAGTCTTAAGGTACAGCTCAAGTCTCACATTTGATGTTTCCTCTGTCACTGGCCAATTTGCACCACGCATGTGTGAGGGTGTCCACCATCTTGGAAAACAAAGTAGGGGAACTCCTCTTTGACAAACCACATTAGACTTTACTAGAGTTTATCATCATGCAGGTGCTGTATTTTTAGATGTCATATTTCGTAGATGATGTTTTTTCTAAGTTCTATTTAAACATTTGAAAAGTTTTGAAACTGGATTAAAGTAAATAAAAACACGCAAAAACACACAATATAAAATAAGTAAATAAATAAATAAAAGATAGAGTCATAGGGTTTTCTGCAAGTTTCAATTCCTCTATTGGGTTACATTCACTGCTCCACAAAATTAAGGGAACACTTATCATCAGTTAAACTTTAGGGATATCAGTCTGTTCATTTAGGGGAATCAATTTTGCTTTGGTGCAAATGAAAGTAACAACAGGTACAATGGAGAGGCAAAAGCAAGACAAGCCCCAAAAAGGGAATGGTACATGTAGTGGTCAGAGACAGTTGCTCTGTCCTTCTCCTTCCTGATTGACTCTTCTCTAGTTTTGTGTTCTGCTGGTGTTTAGTTTAGTTTTAGTTTATTTGGATCCCCATTAGCTGTTACCCAGGCAACAGCTACTGGGGTTCTTGTCACTACTGGAGCATGAGGTGGAACCAGCAGCCCAATCAGGTTGCACTGATAGTCCAGCTCCTGCAGGAAGGTGTGTATCCTCGGAGAGTGTTTCCCTGTTGAGCTGTGGTGGAAGTATAGTAACAAAAAGACTTTGCTACTAAAAACACTAACGTTGAAACATAGAAGATGAAGATTTGACTTATTTGGACGCTGAAGCTTCATATTAGCTTCACATCAACTTTTAAATACATGTTTACACAGAAGGAGGACTGTGGATTTAGTCCTCCATCACTTCCATTGTAAACATTATGAAGGGATCTTCTAATGGTCAGTATGAACAGGAGGAATGATTACAGCAAGAAAAACAGGTCCTGACTGTTGTTTAAGTTATCTGAAAATGTTGCAGAAAATGCACCATGCAGCAAAACTTGCTAGAAGGAAACTTTGACGTGACTAAAATGCAGCATAATGTCCGTACTTTATGAGCAGCATGCTCCGTACAGAGCAGTCTCACCACAGATGTAGAGCTGTTATATAGAGACATTGCTGCATCCGTGTGACAGATTAGAGAAGTAAGAAACAGGAAACAGGAAACAGTTTACTGTGGCAGAGACAAAGTATCGTCCGACACTCGGATGAAACTGAGTTTTAGAAACTTCACGGAGTTTACTTCGTGATGAAGATGTATCTCATCACAGTTTTTGTCCTTTTGGGGACGGGACTGACAGTAAACAGCGGTAAGAGAGAGTTTTTAAGAAAAATTTAAAAAAAGTTTTTTTAGACATGCGACACTGTTTACAAGTGAAACTAAAATGGAGGCAGTTGTGACGTCTTTGTAATTATCATTTCTGTTGATTATTTGAGTTTAATTTATTACTATAGACGGATAGTTTTTCAGTTTTTGTAACGTATTCTTATTCCGTAAGCTTATTACATCAAAACAAATATGATAAAATGAATTAACTATTATAAAACCTTTATTAACTCATCGTCTGTGTGTGTCGATGTATAAAGACAACATGGTGGTTTGACTTGAATGTGGACACAAGTTTGATTATTTTTCTGTTTCCAATACTTAAAATTATAAAACAAGGAACTATAAATGATAATTATTTTAATTATAAATTAACATGCTGATTATTTTCCTGATGCTCAAATAATTATACATAATAATAGTAATAATAATAATAATAGTCATCATCATCATCATATTAGCTTCAGATCAACTTTTAAGTATATTTTTTCACAGGAGGACTGTGGATTTAGTCCTCCATCACTTCTATTGTAAAAATTATAAAGGATCTTCTAATGGTCAGTATGAACAGGAGGAATCATTACAGCAAGAAAAACAGCTTCAATGTTTATTTGGACTCCTGATTATTGTTTAAAGACAGTTATCTGAATAAGATGTTGCAGAAAATGAAGCATGCACCGTGCAGCAAAACCTGCTCAAAGTAGGAAACTTTGACGTGACTTGAACGCAGCATAATGTCCATACTTTATGAGCAGCACCTGAATGCACCCTGCAGGCAGTCTCACTATAGATGTAGAACCGTTATATAGAGACGTTTCTACATCCGCGTGACAGATGACAGAAGTAGGAAGCAGACTGCAGTTTGTTACCGCAGAGACAAAGCATCGGCTGACACTCGGATAAAACTGGAGTTTTAGAAACTTCACTGAGTCCACTGTGTGATGAAGATGTATCTCATCACAATTTTAGTCCTTTTGGGGTCGGGACTGACAGTAAACAGCGGTAAGAGAGTTTTTAAGAAAAAATGTGAATAGTTTTTTTACACATGAATGCGACTCTGGTTAAAAGTGAAACTAAAATGTTGGCAGTTGTGACGCATTTGTAATTATCAGATTTCTGTTGATTATTTAAGTTTAATTTATTCACATAGACGGATAGTTTCCCAGTTTTTGTAATTTACTACCATTACATTAAAACAGATATGATAAAATGAATGAACTATTATAAAATCAGTAATTTATCGTCAGTGTGTCGATGTATAAAGACAACATGGTGGTTTGACTTGAATGTGGACACGAGTTGGATTATTTTTCTATTTCTGATATTTAAAATATAAAAAACAAGGACATCATCATATCTATAATAATTATTGTTCTTATAGATTAACATGCTGATTATTTTCATGATGGCTCAAATTATTTATTTTTTTAATTACATTAATCGTCTCAACTTTACATAAACTCAATGTGATGTTCTCAAGTTGTTGGTTTAGTCAAACTAACAGTCCAAAACCTGAAAACAAAAATAATTTACTGATACATTAAATATATTTTTTTTATACACACTAATACTACTAATACTAACTCCGGTTAAAAGTGAAACTAAAATGGAGGCAGTTGTGACGTCATTTGAGTTTAATTTATTCATATAGACGGATAGTTTTTCAGTTTTTGTAACGTGTTCTTATTCCGTAAGCTTATTACATCAAAACAAAGACATCATCATAACTATAAATGATAATTATTTTATTTATAGATTAACCTGCTGCCTCAAATAGATTTTTTTTCAAGGTGATGTTCTCAAGTTGTTGATTTTGTCCAACTAAGAGTCAAAAACAAAAAGAATTTACTGAGACGTAAAAGAAAGAAAAAGGAACACACTCTAAAAAAAAATACACTGGCTCAACTTAAAAAAATTGTTGTAACAATTTGCATTGATCTTTTTAAGTAGTTCCAACTAAGACATTATTGAGTAGTTCCCATGACACTTTTGTAGCTGGACTAACTCAATTAGTCTAGTACAACCAACTTAATTTGTTTTGTCCTCTACAAGCTTAATTATGTTGAACAAACTCAATTTTTATATCAAACTTTTAGTGTTAATAAGTGGTCAACTTACTCTTTTGAAGTTGCTATAACTCCTTTATTTAAGTTGCTATAGCTCCTTTATTTTACTTTCTTTCTACTCAGAAAAGTCCATGCAAATTGTTACCTCAATTTTATTGAGTACAACTAACTTATTTCACTTAAGTCAGAAGAAATTAGACAATGCAATTCCAGTTTTACCATCAAAGCACATTTATTGAAGCATCTTCAATATGTTTAATGAAGCTGCATTATGTTATAAATGTACTGAACTTGTACAAAATAAAGTGTATACAGCACAACAAAATGTACAGATATGATGTACAATATTTACTGAACTTCAAGTGTAAATGTGTACTTCAAGTACTTTAACTATTCAGAAAAACTTGAACTGGAGTGTATACAGAAAAAAATTAACAAATATACAAATACAATGCATAAACATAAATGCAACATTTCCTGCTCCATAAGTGCAGTCTTCACATTTTTTTGTACAGCAGTTTACTTTTCAGAGCCATTACCTTCGGACTTGCTTTCATATTATCCAGCTCACCGTTTGAAACACTTCAAAAGTCTTTTTGAGTTCCTTCGGGTAGCTGAGATTCAATGAGTAGATCAGCCCCATGAGCAAGGCACAGGCTCTGGGTACGTCTACGTCTTCCATGACTTCTGTTCCCTCAATCACTATCTGTGCGCTGGCTGGATCAGATGTGACGCCTCTGGTTACAATGATCTTCAACACTTCAGTGTTGAGATCTCCATCAACCTAGCATAAATAGGCCAGAATCAATGTCAGAATTAAACACATGAGTAACAATAAAAAACAAGACGCACACAAAGTATAGTTTTTCTGTGGGGGTTCTATTTGATATGAACCACGTTATATACATTCATACCTATAGTAGGTCAGTCTTTCTTTGTGTTTGAAGTCAAGTTCTGTATATGAGAACTTAGATTTTAGGTAGCAGTAGACCTGTAGTAATAACTTGCTGTCTATATGATGTTTTTGAATGTTTTAATGTTGCTATCCATTGCTAACCGTTGTTGGGAAATGTTGCTTTTAAGAGATCACAAATCACAGGTTTCTCTGATTGCGGAGTCCCTTAATTTTATTTTCAGGGGCTGTAACTTATTCGACATGATGTTGGCTCTCAGCCTACATTTGCACATTGCATGTGCAAAATATAATTTTCTTTTAACCCTTTAAAAAGTGCAATAGAAATGGTCCGCCAGTGCCTACGTTGTTAATTTTGTGCATAGTGGTGTAATTTCTTGGAGTATCCTCAAGTGCTTCATATCTCTATGATCTGTACAACTTAAACTAAAAGGTTATGAAAGTCAATGGGCAATAATAACTTATAGAAGTATTGAAATTATGCCGTAAGTATTAAAAAAATATAAAAATCGGAACATTTTTCACCACATTTTACTCAACACACAAAACATGGTGATCCAAAACATTTCTACAAAAAAAAAACAAAATATTTCTAAACACTATACAAGTTATTGCAACAATCTATCTTTTTTAGTTTTTGAGATATGCTCATTTTTAGGAACTGAGTGCAAAGACGTTTTGATGGTTTCATCTGCAATACAAGGCAACAGAAATACAGTATCTCACAAAAGTGAGTACACCCCTCACTTTTTTGCAAATATTTTATTATATCTTTTCATGGGACAACACTACAGTAATGAAACTTTGATATAAGTGTACAGCTTGTATAGCTTATAGATTTACTGTTCAATTGTATCAAAGTTTCATTTCTATAGTGTTGTCCCATGAAAAGATATAATAAAATATTTGCAGAAATGTGAGGGGTGTACTCACTTTTGTGAGATACTGTATATACATTGGCATTTTTGTCTACTGTCATTTGACGGAGTATCTTTAAGTGCTTTATATCCCTAGAATCTGTACAATATAATGATGGAAAAGTATGCTAAAAACTATTGATTTACCGTACTAAAAACAAGAAACTAGCTAAAACTGCTGAAGAGCTGTGGTAAAAATGAACCACGAACTAACACTAAAACTACTGACTGACTATGACAGAAAAAAATACTCAAAACCAACGGTGAAAATATCTAAAATACACTAGAAACTACTAAGTTGATATTGTCTCTATTTCTCTCTCTCTATCTCTCCGACATACATCACTGTTTCCCGTGACTTCTTCGCGCCACCATGTGTTTATATCGCTGCTGCGCACATAATGTAATGTAACGTAATGTAACGTAACGTACTGCAAAGCCGTCATCAACCCGCGAAAATGCTACAGCGCGAAAGACAGCAGTCTTAGCTTCCAGCTACAAAAAAGGGACCACTCTACCTAACATAGTCTTAATTTAGGGCAGTTATGTTACGACGTGACTTCCGGCGGCCGCTCCATTCTTAAAGGGGTTAATCAACCAACTTTTAACATAAAAATTGTTTTTAAACTACAGCTGGCATACTACCGTTAAAAGTTAAGTTACTTTGAAGAAGTTTAGCTAGCTAGCTAAAAGCTGAAGACAAAGCATGCTGCGGACATTTCAGTTTTAGTGTTGTGTAACTGGACTGAGTGCTGATAATTACTTACTGTTGCACATACAATAAAGACAATAAAAGCATATTTACTCACCGAGTAAAATGAATCCAACCGCTGACCTTCACATCTTGCGGTCTCTCCCTCTGTTGCTGGTGGAGTCTGGCAGCATAAAATGGCCGTTAGTCACGTTCTCTGTTTTAATATGGCACACGTGACAGGAAGCTGCACTAACTTAATATTATAATACAATATTAAGTTTCATTAACTTAATTCTTTTCCTTGTTAAGTGAAGGCAGAAATGCTTTTCCAAAATCAATATATTTTTGAGTTAAGACAACTTTCTTCATTTTTAATTTTAATCAACTTCTTGAAATAAGTTATCAACTTAATAAAATAATGGACATGTAACATTTTTTTTTTATGTTGAAAAAGCTCATGTTTTTAAGTCATACTAACTAACCTCCTGAATCATTTTTTAGAGTGCAGATAATCACATAAAGTTTGATATTTGTGCTTGAAAAGAAAACTTAAACAACAAGCTAATTATCAAAATGTGCCAATCAGATTATTGGAATAATTTTACAGCTGTAAAAACATCAACCTGCCAATGAAGTGGAAGACATTAAAGAATTGGCTCACAAACAACCATTCATTTCCTCATTCTCGCTTCTACAAACTGAGCTGTACTTCAAACTAGAATAGATGTCTAGAGGAGGCGTTTCAGCGAGGGCAATCCCCCAATGTTTGATGAGAAGAGTGTCAGTCATTGGTCAGCTAGTCACAGGTTGTTCTGACACATTCAGAATCATTATCACTTTATTCATTTACAAGTGGCTCGCTTCATCAGTGTGATTGTTAAAAGTAGATATTTTGAAAGCTCATTGTTACAGTTTTATATTTCTTTGTAATGTAGCTCAGTGTTAGTTAAAACATCTTTCTCAGACCTGGAACTCAAACCATTTTCTGAAATATATATTCAAATAATTAAATTAATGGAATAAATGTGCAATGACTAGTCCACAAATGTCTTGAAGTAATGACTAGTCGACCAGGAACATCTTGTGTCTGAGCCACGTTTTTCTGTCTGAAGGGAAACTTCAGTTTTAATCAACATGGTTTTAGTCACGTCTCACTTGAGCTTCATGCACGTAGTCTCACAACTGAAAGTGTTTTATTTAGTGTGTGACTGCAGTGAGACCGCTGATGTGTGTCGAGCTGCTAAAATGTGGTTGACCACAGAAAACTACTGCTGAAGTCTTCCTGAGTGTCACTGAGGACTGAAGCTGATGCTGCACTGCTGATAACAACTCAAACAATTCACGGACATAAAGCTCATTTTCAACTTTTTTCATAGTTGGGTCATTGTTTTAGTCCATTTTTTAATTTCTAACTTTATTTCCTGTGTTTACAGATTATCAGTTATGAGGATTTGCTTTTTTAAATGTTAATTTGAATGAAAAGTATGACTCAGTCCAGCTGTGAATTAGTTATATTAATGTTGTCTTTATTTACAGACCCTGCTCAGCCAGTCATCACTGTCGGAGGTAACTACTTCCTTTGTTTCTTTGTCTTCAAACAGCAGTCAGGTGTCCATATGAACAGTTCATACTGACTATTAAAACATATTCTTCAAATGTGTTGCACAAAAATGCATTAAAAAGTGAGGGAGGAGTAGATGCCATTTCTTTTAAAGTAGTAATTATATTTTTGGTGGAAAAAATACCATCACTGTTTATTTTGAAGTCTTTATTTTCATGAACAAATACAATGAAAACTGGAAGTTTTTGTTTCCTTCTGTATGTTAATGAGTCACTCGTTCATTTGTTTGTGAGATCTTCATCAATTATGATGTATTTGGGAAACTACAGACGGTTCAAAAGATGGAATTCATGATTTCATCAGATTTTAGATGTTTTTGGAAATGGTTGATGTATCTCATCACAATTTTAGTCCTTTTGGGGACGGGACTGACAGTAAACAGCGGTAAGAGAGTTTTTAAGAAAAAATGTGAATAGTTTTTTTACACATTAATGCGACTCTGGTTAAAAGTGAAACTAAAATGGAGGCAGTTGTGACGTATTTGTAATTATCAGATTTCTGTTGATTATTTAAGTTTAATTTATTCATATAGACGGATAGTTTCCCAGTTTTTGTAATTTACTCCGATTACATAACCTTATTACATTAAAACAGATATGATAAAATGAATGAACTATTATAAAATCAGTAATTTATCGTCAGTGTGTCGATGTATAAAGACAACATGGTGGTTTGACCTGAATGTGGACACGAGTTGGATTATTTCCGATTGTTTCCGATATTGAAATTAATATAAAAAACAAGGACATCATCATATCTATAATAATTATTGTTTTTATAGATTAACATGCTGATTATTTTCATGATGGCTCAAATTATTTATTTTTTAAATTACATTAATCGTCTCAACTTTACATAAACTCAATGTGATGTTCTCAAGTTGTTGGTTTAGTCCAACTAACAGTCCAAAACCTAAAAACTAAAATAATTTACTGATACATTAAATATATATTTTTATACACACTAATGCGACTGGTTAAAAGTGAAACTAAAATGGAGGCAGTTGTGACGTCTTTGTAATTATTCAATTTCTGTTGATTATTTGAGTTTAATTTATTCATATAGACGGATAGTTTTTCAGTTTTTGTAATGTACTCTCATTCCATAACCTTATTACATCAAAACAAAGACATCATCATAACTATAAATGATAATTATTTTATTTATAGATTAACCTGCTGCCTCAAATAATTGATTTTTTTTAAAGGTGATGTTCTCAAGTTGTTGATTTTGTCCAACTAAGAGTCAAAAACAAAAAGCACAACCTGGCTCCATCATATCTCTCTGAACTTATTCACATCTACACACCTTCTCGAACTCTCTGATCCTCCTCTGCCAACCAGCTCTTCGCCCCATCTGCCAACTTAACCACCATAGGGTCGAGAGTAGGGCTGGGCAAAACGATTATTTTTGTAATCGATTAATCTAGCGATTATTTTTGTAATCGATTAATCTAGCGATTATTTTTTCGATGCATCGATTAATCTAACGATTAATTTTTTCGATTCGAATTCGATTCAATTATCGATTATTTTCCCATTATTTGCCTTATATAGCAATTTACATGTGCTAATTTATGTATCTCACTGAAAAAACACAAATTTCTTCATTCCAACATATTTTTATTGTTTTAACCAAAAATTACCAAATTACAAAATAAAATTCAAGTAATGAAAACAATAGTGCAATCTGACGCCAGAGGTGGCATTTAACAAAAAATAAAATAAAATAAAATGAAATACTTTCAATAAATAAAACTGTTGTACAAGAATCAAGAAAATGTTATCAACATAAAATAAATGAAATATAAACAGCAGCAGTGTTCTTTTTAAACCAACTAAATATAACCTCTTAATACGCGCCCCTATTTTTTATGTTTTTAGCCTAAACGACATGACCAAGTTGTGACTGTATATAAGAACCCCGCCAAACTGATAGTTTAGCGTCATACATCATACACCGTTGGAAACCTCAGACCATTGGCTAAAAGGTTATCAACGTCATTTCACCGAATATTTCCATTGGCTGGAACAGCTGTCAATCAAAGCCACGTTGTCGTCGGTCACATGTCCTCATTGGCTTTGGAGACATGTACGTGTATGTATGATCCTAAGCACTGATTGGCTGGTGTGTGGTGTCGTCAGAAGCAGGAGAGGCTCACGGTTGTAAACATCTAGTCACGTGTACTCTGAGATGCACGTGCAGGTCAGGAAATGACGTAAACGGACCATATATGGTTTGCTCCTTGTGTGTTACGTTACATGTTGTGACGGTTTGAGTGTGTTTATTTATTTATTTTTTCTTTTTTTTTTTCTTTTTTATATATATATATATATATATATATATATATATATATATATCTGAGGTGCCAGCCAGGTCTCTCTCTTGACATGTAAGATTTTTAAGTTTTTCAAACCACACAAGGATGAACCTTGTCTTAGTTACACCCTTAAAATAAACCACAATGATATACACACAACTTATAAGGAAAACAAAAAAACACAACAAAATTTCTGTTCCTTCCGATATATTATAAACACACAAAAAAGAAAATAATATGCCGTTTCATTCCTGACTTCAGTTCAAACAAAAAATAAAGCAAGTACTTTTCCGTTTCAAAAATAATAATAAATCAGTTCACGTTGCACTTCCGGTTTTTCAAAATAAAGCAAGTACTTTTTTCAGTTCCGGCAACAAGAAAATAAACAGTTCACTTTTCAGATCAGAGAAAAAAGAAAAAAAAAGAAATTGATCCGCCAATCGAGAAAAAAAACACAAACCGTCTGCCTACTCACACGTCGTATGTGTGTGTGTTGTGGTCCGAGTGGGTCGTGTGTATATGCTGCGTTCGTGCTGAAAGAGGGTATGAATGATGTCCACGGTTGTCGTTTTGGACTAAATACAGTACATGTTGACATACTGAGGAAAGTATTTCGGTTTTATGGAAACAGATTTCATATTTCACAAGAATGGATACTTGACGAGCTGTACAGAAAGCCCTGAGTCATAAGATGATCGTTGTGGATAAAGGGAAGACTTTGAAGGTATGTAGCATTATAGCTGTTAGCTTACTTTAGCTGAGGGGCTAGCCGAGCTAATTGCTAATACTATTACGGCTGTGAGCAACCATATAAGTCGTGAGTGGTCTTGAATGAATCAGGACAATCTAAGCTTTCTAACAATGTACGGCATGAATATATATGTTTAAGGGTTGGTGTTTAAAACATTCAGAAGAACGTGTGGCTACCTCCTAACATCGTCCCGTCCCGTGAGAGGAACAGCGTGCATTAAGAGGATAAACTGCTCTTCATTCATAGGAACATACACTCTGCCTTTTCACTCTAGAATACGATGTGTAGTGTGTGTTTAATCCAAGACATGGTGTAGTCATGCATTGGAGTGGAGGAATGTTAGCATTTCAACACGCTCAGCAGTCAGGCTTGCCCTTTTTTTGGTGACAATGTTTCCAGCAACTGAAAAAAGCCTTTCAGATGGCGTTGATGTGGCAGGTACAGAATTACGAGTTGGTTTTTTACATTAATCAGAGTCAACTGGCTCACTTTTAATTTTTTAATTTTTTTATTTATTTATTTTTTATTGTAAAAGAAACGTACATACAGTATACAATGAACAGTATACAAGTAAGACATAAGATAACAGATGAGCCAGGGGTAGTTACATTAAATAAAAATGTTGTAATAGGTACAGATATTTAGCGTTTTAATAGCCTTTTGATTAGTCAAATTATCAAGTAACTTAAAATAATGCTCAATTTCTTTCTGAAAAACAACAAAACAAGATTCTTTCTTATTAAATTTACTCTTATGGATATAAAACTTTGCCAGAAATAAAATAAAATTTGTTAAGAAATAACATTTTTCTTCCTGCTTAGGATAATTATGGAAGCCAAACACAACATTTTCCCAGAGTAGAAGGAAATCTTTGAAGAGATGATCAATAATAAATCTGCTGAGGTCAGCCCATAATTTCTTTGTAAAGGGACAGTGCCAAAACAGATGTAAAACGGTTTCGGGGTGTAAATTGCAAAAAGAACAGTGTGTGTTAATGTCTTTTTTGAATTTCTGCATATAATGGTTGGCAGGGTAGTATTTGTGGATAATTTTAAAAGACACCTCCCTAACCTTATTTACAATTAAAAATTTGTGGGGGAGCATCCAAACTTTCTTCCAGTCAATATTATTAACTAAACGGTTCCAATATGCAGTGACGTACGGGGTAGTGATGATATTTCTTTGGAATAAGGCACATATCTTTTTGTTATTATTTTTTTGGGACTGTGAAGAGAAACATATTTTTCCTCCTGGGGAGTCAACTGAGTTGGAGAGAGATACAAGAATAGCTGAAGGCATCTGTCTGTTCCTAAAAAGCATCAGGGTGCCTGTTGGAATCGCTTTAATAACGACAGAGAATTCCTTAGGAGTCACTTGAAGGTTAAACCTGGATAAAAAATCTCTATAAGAGAGCAATGATCCCTCCTCATTAAACAATTGACTCACCAGCCAAATTTGATTCTGGAACCAAGTTTCAAAAAAAAGAGAGACTTGTTTTTAGATAAAATATCTCTGTTATTCCAAATAATATATCGGTGTGGTGAGAAGTTATGCTTATATACAAGTGTCCAGGCTAGAAGGACCTGTTTATGGAATACAGACGGTTTAGCAGGGAGTTTGTTTACATTATAATTACAACTTAATATAAAGTGCAGGCCTCCAAGAGAGAAAATGTAATGGGGAATAAAGTTCCAAATTGAATAAGGATTTTTAAGAAAATTTTTAGTGAAAAGTATTATTCAGGGTGGTAAAATCCAAAAAGTTAAGTCCTCCAGACTCATAATTATTCATAACCACACTTTTTCTTATATAATGTGTACGATTTCTCCATATGAAGTTAAAAAGCATCTGATCAATAGATTTACTAATCTTACTATCTAGGTGTAATGAAATGGCATCATAAGTTAGTCGAGAAAGTCCCTCTGCTTTAGTTATTAAAACTCTACCCTTCAAGGACAAATCCCTCTGTAACCACTGATTCAATTTCTTTTGAGTTTTCTGAATAATTGGAGTAAAGTTTAGGGAGGATCTTAACTTTTGATTTTTAGTGATAGTAAGGCCCAAGTATTTAACCTCATCTTTTACCATGATATTACAGATAGAATGAACATTGCAGTTTTTAACAGCCATCAGTTCACATTTATTAATATTCAAGCATAAACCAGAAGCCTTGGAGAAGTCGTTAATAATATTAAGAGCAATAGGTATTTGACTTGCATTTTTTAGAAACAGTGTAGTATCATCAGCCAGCTGACTAATGAGAATATCCCAACTGACTCACTTGCGTTGCTGCTGCCTCTACCGCTTCTCGCTGCCGCCATTTTTTGTTTTCAAACTACGCATCCACGCACAGTGTTTGCGTAGTTTGAAAGCCCTAGTCGAAAGCCTTCAGCCGATCTGCCCCCGCCTGTGGAGCTCTCTCCCACCAGACATTCGCACTTCAGACTCTGTCTCCACCTTTAAAGCCTGAAAACGCACCTATTCAGAGTGGCCTACTCTGTCTCTCACTAACTGCAATCTTCATTCTTGTTTATTTATTATATTAATGCACTTTGTAGTCACATTCATATTTATTCTTTATCTTTGCACTAAATGTCTGATTTATATTGTTTGATTTACTGTTGTTGTGTTATATGTGCCTTGTAAGGTGACCTTGAGTGCTTTGAAAGGCACCTTTAAATAAAATTCATTATTATTATTATTATTACTATTATTATCCTTCATGATCATAATGATGCATATTCTATAATCTCCTTGAACTGATTGGTGGTTGTTCTCTGAGTGTGTTGCTTCTTACATGTGACTAAATATTGTGATTGATGGCAGTAAATAGAAAGATAAGAGTCCAGAGCTTTAAGTCAGATCTGCTGGAGTTTATCTGCCGTGTCTGTAAACATGCTGTCTTTCTCTCTCTGTGACTCTCAGAGATTCACTCCCTCAAGTACATCTACACCGCCTTCTCCAAACCTGTCGGACTTCCGGGCATCCATGAGTTCACAGGTATGGGTCAGATGGACGGCAAGATGATTGACTACTATGACAGTGATATCCAGAGAAAAGTTCCCAAGCAGGACTGGATGAAGCGACTTAAGGCAGATTACTGGGAGGGCGGCACAGAGTCCCGCCAAAAGAAGCAGCAGTGGTTCAAAATCAACATCGACATCCTGAAGAAACGAATGAATCAGACCGACGATGGTAAGATCCATGAAAAGACTGGGAAAAGGTTTTGATGACATAATAATTAACTCTATGAACAGTGGCGGTTTTTCCTATGGGCAAAGTGGTGGTGGGGGGGAGGGGATCGACTTGCGACTGCAGAGGCTGTGAGCAGGTTGTGAGTGAGTCTCACTCTCAGAGGAAAAGCAGGGGGGGAGGGGCAGGGGGGGAATAGACTGACATGATGATTATGATCCCAGGCCACACAACACAAACTGCTGCTTCCAAATAAATAGTAATACATTTATAAACTTAATACAGACCCGTTATAGCTACATGTAAGTTATTGGGTTATGTGAAAATGCAATAAATAAATAAAATGCAAAAAAAAAAAAAAAAGAAAAAAGTTTTACATACTATATTTCATTTATTCACCTTATTTTTGTGTGGTGAAGGATTTGTGCAATTTACATTGGTGTTAACATACTACATGTCATTTATTTATCTTAATTTCTTTCTCTACTCTTGTTAACTTTTGTATTTAATAACATATGTAATAAAATAACATAAATAGTTCAATATTGTGCTTGTGTTGGGGGGGGGGGGGGGTAGATAGATAAATGCTGCAACAAAAATGAAGCTGTTCTAATTTTCCTTAAGTAAGGAACAAGTGATAACTTACATTTTTCCTTGTCTTCATTCTTTGTCATTTATTTCACTGTCACTCCTCTTTAGATCTTCATGTTCTTCAGTGGATGCACGGCTGTGAGGGTGAAACAGGGCCTGATGGCACATTAAAGTTTGCCCGTGGCGTGGACATGTACAACTATGACGGACAAGACTTCCTGTCCTTTGATGATGGCAACTCAGTGTGGGTTGCTGCCACTGATATAGCAGTCCCAACTAAGAGAAAGTGGGATGAAGTCCAGCCCCTAAAAAACAAGACCAAAGGCTACCTGGAGAACGTGTGTATCATGTGGTTGAACACGTTCATGACATACGGGGAAAAACAGCTGAACAATGCCAGTATGTATGACAGAAAATAACTTCTGTATTTTTATATCAATCATTATTAGATATTATAGGAGCGGCTTTAGCAATAGAAGTATTATTTTTTGTTAAAATATCTAACATGAAATCAACTGCTGTTGATAATATTGCTTTTCACACTGGACCTGCTTTTTTTGTTTTCCTAAATTTTAATATTCGTTATGGAAAATTAGTTCAGATGTGGCAACATGGTCCGTGTGTCATTCGATCATTTGAGAATCCAAAATCAAAAAATCCAAAAATGGCTTGTTATTTCATAACGTGATACAAAAAAGGAGCTTGGGCTTAGTTTTTCAGACTTTTGATTTTATGCTCTGTTCAAAAAAAGAAAATTAACAGAATGCTCCCAGGGCCGAATTAGTTTTTATAATGTAATTTTTCCAATTTCTGTGGCCCGAAAGTTATTTATTGACTTGTTCTTCGGATGTGTGAGGGACTGTAGTAGATCAGAGCACAGACCAGACCAAAAGCAGTCACAATTTTCCCAGTAGGACTGTTTATAAGTCACTTCATCAAGATTTAAATGTTTTTTCAGGTTAGCTACTGCAAGGTTTTCAGATATGTGAAAAGCTGTTAGCATCTCAGCTGTTAGCATCTTCTGATCTGATCTCTAAGATGATGAACCGGTCATCTGAGAGACAAAATGATCTGATGAACTGATCTGTGCAGCTCTTTGGTGATTTACCGCTAGCTTTAATGTGTAGCATTTTAATATATGGTATTATTGCCTTTGGTCTCACAGATGTAGCTGCCACATGTGTGAATGTAAAGTGAAGCTTCACAGAACAACAGCGCTGCCCAGACTATCACTAGCTTCACATACTAAACATAAATGTATTATTTTATTAAGCGTCCTCCTGCTTCAGCCGTAATTTTCGGGGCTCAATATAATAATCACCACTTTTTAATAAATATGAATGTATTAACATGACCGACCTGTAGAAAGTTTGGAGATGGACTTATTGATTAGCTGCTGTATGAAGCTGCAGCTGACTGTCACATACAGCCATCTGTGTGTGATTAGTGCAAAATCTTTTGTGGGTAGATCCATAAAACGGAGCAGGCTGCAGGTGAAAATGCTTCATGGTGCTGTAGAAAGGGAAAGCCTCTAATGAAACGCTGCCCAGCTCTGAACTATATTACACACACACAGTCATATCAGTGGAGAGCAGTAGTGTGTGCTACAAGCTGCCATAAACTCCGGCTCTCTTTTAACTCATTTGTAAGAGTGTTTGGGATCGACACAGTGCGTAACAAACGTCCCTGCCAACTTTTAAATTCAATTTCCAATCAACAAACAACAGTTCACCAGAATTAGGGTTCAATAGTTTTTTATTGACTCTGAATCATTTCGTATCCACTTAGGTTCAGCTTTTAACATTTTTAAGTAAAATTAAAAATAACAATTGCAGAAACACTTCAGCTTCAGTTCCATTTTACAACAAACACAAGATATCAAATATTGATTGAATATGTTTTTGACATGTTTAAATAACTGACGTAGCCTTCTTGTTTCTCATGAGCTACTTCTTTCAAATACTGGAAGTGCTGAGTCTGTACTATTAAGCTGATTATCTTAAATAATTAATATGATATAAATTAAAGTCTGAGCAGGAGATTATGACAACTGAACCTGTTAATATGTAAAGTTTTTGAAGGCTTTAACATTCATTAGTTACAGCTGATAGCTGCAGACATACTGTCTTAGCTACAGTATAAACTGTAAATAAGAAGCCTGTTCTCCGTATGTTCTGTACACTGTTCTTTAATAAAAAAGTTCAGTCCTGTAGTTCAGCAAATCCAGGTACTTTACAACCTGGAACCAAATACAAAAGAGAACCAGCTATTAGAACCAAACCTTCATAAACACCATATTCAATAACAACCTTGATCTTCAAATCTCTGAAAATAGTTTGGAAAAAAAGACAAACTATAAAATTAAGTGTGTTGTAGCAGTAGTGTGTTTATGTTGCATCAGTCTGTTTTTACTTTAGTTAAATTAAATATATGAATTGTCTCTATTTGTTGTACAAGTTGTAGTAATAGATTCTATTTGTCCCATTTATTTTGAAGATGGAACAAACATTATCATGTGTGGTTTATATCATAATGTATTATAGTCTCCCTCCAAACATTAACTAACTTAACGTTTTCTCTTTCCAGCTCCACCAGAAGTGCATGTCTATGCTAAGAGCAAAGGGTCAAACCTCATGTTGAGCTGCCTGGCCACAGGTTTCTACCCAAGAAACATCATCCTCAACATCAGAAGGAACGGCCGCATTCTGACTAAAGAGGACGGGTTGATCTCCTTTGGCGTTCGACCAAATGAAGACGACACCTACCAGAGAAGAGACAGTGTGGAGATTTTAAAGAGTGACATTTCTTCTTTCACATGTGAAGTCATTCACAGAGCATCCAACGTATATGTTGAGAAGCCTTGGGGTAAGAAACTTTCTTATTTCAGTTTGCAGTTTGTCACAGTGCAACAAAGTTGATTGGGGCAAAAATGCAAACAGTCAGATGATCAGACAGTTTATAACCAAACCAAACATCAGACAATGAGATCCTAGTTGTATTAAATCAGATAGTCTTTATTTAATCAGTCATGTGTCATATTGGAGCAGACCTTTTTCTATTATCTCAGGGTGTAAAGCAGTAAGAGTCTGTCTCAAAAGCTGCTGACTGTCAAGTTACTTCATCAATGGACGAGATTATTATATTCAAAATGTGTTCAGATGTTTGTCATTAGTGAAGATGAGGTGGATTCACTGTTAGCATCACAGTTAGTAGCTACAAGAGAAAAAAACACATTAAGTCTTAACAAACACGTTTTTTGAACTTTTAACTTTTTTTAGTAAGAATCCTCTTTGAATCTTAGTTTTCACATTTCACATTATTTTCATGTCATTCATTAAATTGCATTTTATCACTTTGATCATATTATCACTGATTATCACTTCTACATTTTATTACCATGCATCAACACTGAGAGTCACATGAAGCTAAATATTAATGATGTTAAAAGTGAACTGAATGTGAAACTAATGTAAATATGTTCTGTGTTTTAGATCATAAATGTGTTGATGATGAAGGGAACAACGGAGGCGTTAATACTGGAGTGATAGGGGGCGTGGTCATTGTTGTCTCGTTACTTCTGGCTGTAGTGCTGGTGGTGTTGAAGAAAAAAGGGATATTTGGTAAGTACAACATATAATCATTGTGTTTTCTCCATAACAAGGAGTGGGATATATTTTTCTTATTTTCTTTTATATCATTTAAAATAAAATACTTAAAACATTTAATTCCTCAAAAGAAGTAGATCTATTATGAAAAGAATTGAAAGAACCAAAGAAAAAATGTTTCTATTTCTTTAAACCTATTTAAAGAGTAACTACACACTTAAACTCTGATGTGGGAGGTACGAGGATGTTGATGAGCGCAGATTAACACCGACCACCACTCAGTGTAGCATGAATAGATGTAGAGCTGGTAGTCAGAGATAACCAGCCATGAGCAGCTGCTGTCAGACTCTATAAATTCATTTTCTCCTTGATTGATGAAGGTACAGTGATAGTAGGTCACATAAGTTTAGCCTCTAAACTGACTTCTATATTTCTGCCATGCTAGTGTCATGTTACTTAGCATGTTACCATGGTAACTGTATGCATATTAAATAAATAAATAAATACATTTTATTTATAATGTGCTTTTACAAGTGCTCAAAGACGCTTACAAGTAAAAAAAAGACATAACATGAAAAGAACAAACAATATAGAAGGTTAAATAGACATTAATATAATATACTTTAACATATTACTAACTAAGATTGGGTGATATATCAGTAAATACCATTAAATGATGTCTATAAGTAATGTAGGGGGTCAAAAAAAAAAAAATTGAAACTTTAAAAGGTAGAAAATTTTAAGTTATTAATTTCCGATAAACATATTTCCCAATTCAGAAATGGATATTTGTTTACAAGAGTTGTCCTAAGTTTGTCCTTCTCAGTCTTTTCTGAATTTAGAATTGTGTAGTAAAAAGTCCAGCTGGTCATTAATGTGTTAATGTTCTTTGTTCACAGGAGGAGCTCCAGCCAACAGAGGTAACTATTTTATTTCTTCTTTTACTTCAAGGTTACAGCTCTGGTAAGATGTTATTAGCTCAGACTGGTGTTAAATATATTTGTAAAACCAACAATGTCTGTGTTAATCTTAAAAAACTGCTCACAAGTGAATAGTTTAAAAAAAGTCATTTTGTCAGTGTAGTTTTTATGAAATAAATAAAAGAAAATAGTGTATTTGTTGGGGACTGCACTGCTGTAGAAGTTAACAGAGGAATAATATATATCACACAATACTTGTTAGTATAATGAATAAATAAATAAACTGTTCAGAAAGCACAGATAGGATATAAGCAGCTGCCTGAACAAGTTAACACATAACTTGATGTATTTTGTTTTCTTCACAGGCAATGGTGGTCCCAGACCTGGTAAGCATGTTTCATTTACTGAATGAAAGCTGCAGCACACAGGTTCATACTTTTCACTTTCATCAGTTTGATCAGTTTGTCGTTGTGTTTGCTATTTTCCTGCCTAATCCTTTGAGTTAGTCCTGCTCAGACTGGAAACTCTGTACATAAACTTGATAATAGTTAGTTTAGCTGATTTTTTGTTTTGTGTGTGTTAACTTTTTGTTTATTCTCAGATGCAGAAGCTGTTCCCTTAAGTAAGTGTTTTTTCCTTCTATGGATTCTTTTAAAGTTTGAAATTTGTGTTGAAGATGTTTATAATGTTACAACAATGACTCAGAGGGAGGCAGCATGATGGAGGAATCCCAAATGTCTGGATAAACTAAATTTAACTTTATTAATAAATTAAAACTTGAAAAAAGCTGAGATAGAGGCAGAGGTAATGTTTGTAAACACAGTAAGAATATACTGTAAGCTTATAGACCAGAAACCAAACCAGCCAACCAGAGACCAAACAATCCTGATCATTAAAACAGTCAAGAAGTAAAAATGTCATGACAGAAAAAGCTCCATGTTTATCAGACACATTGACTCATATTAAAAGACTGTCAGTAAATCAAACCATAAATTAAGTCAGTTCTGTCTGTAAACTCTGAATTATGAACTTCATGCTGTCCTCAGTGAAAGAATGGATGTGTACATTTTGAGTTTTAATAAGTCCAGCTGTTAATTAGTTATATTAATGTTGTCTTTATTTACAGACGGTGCTCAGCCAGATGAAGTCATCACTGACAAAGGTAACTACTTTCTTTCTTTCCCATCAGAAAAATAGTGACTGAGTCTTTAAAGGATAGTTCACATTTTATAAGTGTCTTCAAACAGTAAAACTATTAAAAGATATTCTTCAAATGTGTTGCACAAAAATGCATTTAAAAGTGAGAGAGAAGGAGTAGATGCCAATTCTTTTAAAGTGGTAATTATATTTTTGGTGGAAAAAATACCATCACTGTTTATTTTGAAGTCTTTATTTTCATGAACAAATACAATGAAAACTGGAAGTGTTTGTTTCCTTCTGTATGTTAATGAGTCACAGTTAAAGTTCATTTGTTTGTGAGATCTTCTTCAATTATGAAGTATTTGGGAAACACAACTCTCAAAGTATAGAAGGTTCAAAAGATGGAATTCATGATTTCATCACAGATTTGAGATGATTTTGGAAAAAAATGGACCAGGGTTATAACATGATATAAATGTGTGTGTGTGTGTGTGTGTGTGTGTGTGTGTGTGTGTGTGTGTGTGTGTGTGTGTGTGTGTGTGTGTGTGATTCCAAAAGTCCCCAATGATGAAGATTTGGACAAAGAGAAGGAAAAGAAAGGTAAAAGTTTCTTGTTGGCAGACATGATGTTAGCTGCTGAGCTACATGACTTTGCACAGATTCTGATGTGCAGTGTTAAATAATGAAATACTGTATTAATACCAGATGTTTTATTCTTGATTGTCTCACCTTGTTATTAATATGAATAAGGTTGATAATTGTTAGTTTTAAATGAATAATATAAATATGAACAAAGTCTGGCCTAGCATGAGAGCTAAAATACGTTTACTGTTTATTAAAAATCAAATCATTATGTTATGAAATATTACTAATTCGAGATCACAAAAAGAGTGCATATTGTCCAAATCTACACCCACTAACGTGAGTATATTAAAATATGATAACAGTGATGTTAGGAGATGCTGGTGTTAATGATTTGATAGGAAGCCATCAAAACATTTAGTTAATATCTGAAACTAATTTACTATTTATCATCATTTTAAACATAAAGAAAGATTTTCCTCTGCAGACATAGACTCAGGTCCTGATTCTTAACATTATTTTGAAGCATTTTGTCTTTAGTTTGTGTTCTACTCTCAGTGATTAAATCAATTAAAAGAAGTCAGAAAGCACAGATTGGATATAAACAGTTATTACAGACCTTGATGCTTCTTCTTTTCTTTACAGGGTCCAAGGAGTCTGTGAACGGCAGTGACTCTGGTTGCTCTACTGGATCTGGTAAGTTTCATCTGTTGATTATTATTTAATATCAGGTTCCTGCTTTTACAACCTCAAGTGGCAGCAAGAGATAAAGAAAATGTTTAAAAACTCTACATAGTATCTTCATGGTACTAGAGGTGACTGAGAAAATGACACAAATCCATCTTAGCCACACAAGATACTTAGAAAAGCAACATTGGTATGTGTACTGACAGTAACACATTCTTGTTCATTCTTGCAGGGAAGGGCTCAGCTGGCAGCTCAGACAACAGCTCCAATGGCTCCAATGAGTCTCTCCTTAATCAGCAACCTGAAGTCTGAGAGGTACCAGCTCACCAGAAAAAATATAATTCTGGATTAGCACTGGGAAAGAGATATAAAGTAAAAAGGGGGAGTTTGAAAAATCAGAATAGACACTGAATTGACAGATTAGACACAAAAACAAGAACAAGAACAGTTTCTGTTTAATTAAGCTCAAGAATATCTCCACTGCTTCTTTAAAGGGTTTTCAAAGTTAAATACAGTGAGACAGTTGGTTCAGGAAAAGTCTACCATTTAATCTGATTGATGATGATGATAATAATAGTGGCAGTAAAAACACACTGCTCTGTGGTCGTAATGTGTCAGCAGTGATCCTAAAGTACGGGGATTTGATTTAAATTTTAGTAAGTGTGATAGTTTGAGGAGTCCTGATTAATCTGGAATATCAGATTTCACATATTCTTTATTTGTAGCTTTCTTCCTACTTTGCTTGCCTGAAATGGGTGAAACAATTCTTTCATGCCTCTTTAAGCTGAACCTCAAAGTTACTGTTAAAGAAATGCTTTTGTTTCATATTACTGAGGAGACTCTATTTTAATCGGGAGGAAGATTTGTGGAACGTCATGTGGAGACTCAGGAAGGAGATTAGAAAAGTGTGAACTGTAAGAACCTAAATGTTTAACCTTTTTAAAAGGAATCTACTTTAAATCTGAAAGTACTTTTTTAAGTTTAGAGATCATTAATCACAGCTACACTCCTCAAGCAAATGTTAAATGCTACAGTAGATCTATGCAGGATGATAAGAATAAGTATTTTTTCTTTATGGTGTTTTTACTTTTATGAAGTGTTTTTACTTAGTGATGAATCTGTTAATCCTGTCAGTATTAGTAACGATTAGATGTGATGAGATATTCTGAAAAGTGAAGACGGATCATGAAATGAAATCAGAATTATGAGATATTGAGCAAAAAATTAATGACTTTCATTCTAAACTTGTAAATATTGCACTCAAGACATGTTTATGGTGTCTGATTGGACCTTTGAATAACCTCCAATTGCTGCCTTAAGTGGTTAGATAATAATTGTGGAAATACTTACAAACATGAAGTACTTAGTTATAGTGTAGATGATTGTATTAAACAGGCTACAGTTTAAAAAACTAAGATATAATCAATGAAATATGTGCTGAACTCAAATAAAAGTGGTGTTAGCTTGAATTAAAAAGAAGTCATTAATGTATTTCTACACCATTGAGTGATAAGCAGAGATCATTTAAAGTAAACGGTATGAATTGTCAGTTTTTGTTTTTAAAGTATATGTTTTGGGGCTTTTTGCCTTTATTGTGTAGATTAGTAGAGAGAGACAGGAAACAGGAGGCAGAGAGGGGGGAATGACATGCAGGATAGGACCACTTGGTGAACCGGGGTCGCCTGCAGCGAGGACTGTAGCCTCTACACATGGGGTGGGTGCTCTACCCACTGAGCTATGCTTAACCCAGAATTGTCAGTTATTTTTGTTGTAAATACTTTTTTCATTTTAATTGTATTTATAGAAAAGCATTGTCAATCATAACTCGACTTTATGTCAGAAATCTGTTTAATACGATAAAACATGTTTAATCACTAAATCCTGTATTAAGCAAATGCATTCATGCAATTCAGGTTTAAATAGATGACCTAATCTGTTCTTGATTTGTTTTCTAAATACAAACATTATTAATGAGATATTTGCTTTATTCATATATAATACTGTATATATTATGCTTTTATATATTTTTATATGGTGTGATTTTTAAGCCTTAAAAGGCTCTGATGTGAATGTATTGTAATCAAATGGATATATTTTCTTTTTGGTAGTATCAGTGGTAAAAAGTCTAACTAACTCGTCTACTAATTATGATATTGTTTATACTGTTTTTTGAAAATATACTGAAATATTTCTATTAAACAAATTACCAGTTTGTCAAATTGCACTCAGTCTTATAATCTCTGTCACTGTGGAAGTGCAATAAAAAGATTAATTTGATCGATAACATTGTCAGACTGTAGCGACAAATATGTTTGTTAAAAACATTTGTCAATACATTTTTCATTTTAAAAATAATGTTAACAATTAGGAAAGACATCAGATTTAAAATTTATATTTTTTGTAGTATTTCATAAAAACTGGTGAAATGGTTTTATTCAGTCTGATGTTACCATGTTGTCGATATTCACTTTTTTTCTGTAATCCATGTTTAATCTATTTTTTACTGAGATTGCAGCTGTGGCTCAGGGGCGGCTGTGACTCAGGAAGTAAAGCGTTCGATTCCCGGCTCCTCCAGTCCACATGTCGATGTGTGCAGACCCCAAATTGCTCCCGTTGCTGTGCCAACGGTGTATGAATGATAATGAATGGTTAAATTCCCCTGATGAACAGGTTGGCACCCTGCGTGGTAGCCCCTGCCATCAGTGTATGAATGTGTGTGAAAGGGTGAATGACATGTGATGTAAAGCGTTTTAAGTCGCAAAGACTAGAAAGGCAGTAAGACTGTATCTAGACTGTACTAGATAAGTACAGTCCATTTACCATTACTCATATTTTTATGCTTAAATAAATACATTTCTGATAAAATCTTTGTTGATATGAAGTGGTGTTTTATTGGCTGTCCTGCAGTAGAGATATTAGAGTTTTGTGAGGCAATAAGACTGTAAATATAAAAACTTTCTTAACCTTTTTGACTTTGAGGCCCAATTTTTTCAGTGTATTAACACTGTATAGGTGTAATTGATCTCACTGTTGGTCTGATTTGTATTCAATAATAAACCAAATACATTTACAGTTTAACAAGCTAAAACCTTAATAACATTTAATAAATAATAAAATGACATGATAAAATGTAATCACAAAGATTTTTATGAAACTTTTATTAACTTTTACTGATAATTCATGGGACAAATGTAGCAAAAGAAAAAAAAAAGTAAAGGCTTAAATCAGGCTTATTCATAAAATCTGCCACAATAGCACAGTTCAACCACTAGATGGAGACAAAGACTGTTCGACATGTGACTATGAGGCGGGCTACCTGCAATACATCCCCCATACCATGTAAATAAATGGAAACTGGCTTGAATCGACTCAAAATGATCCAGAGACATTGGAGCAGCTGTTACTACGAATATCATGCGACCAGACACAACTTTTAACCAGAAAAACAGCGAAGGTAAGACATCATTTGTAGTTGTAAATTTACAATGGGAAGTTTGTTTGGATTTTTCTTTGACTGTTTATTCAGTGAGTTTTCGAAGTAATGGGAGTTAACACTGCTGGAATCAGTGAAATCTTAGCTTTTATTTGATGAGTAATTTGTCGTGAAATTAAAGATACAACGACCGCGGTGACTGCAGACATGAGCAGTGCTTACACGTAGGAGCGTTTTTGCAAATGGCGCAATCAGTTGCTCGGTGTTTGACTTGTGTTTTGTCGCTGTGCTGGCTCAATAGCTGAGCTTCTTCTGAATAAAACGGTGTGTCATATGACTATATTCGTGCTAGTTTAACTGCCCTGAGATGTTTTACATTTATGGGGGGCGCTGTTCATTGGCTTAAGAGGATAAATAAATGAACTCCCTACTCCATTCACAAAACCGTACTTGATGAAGTCAGGATTGTGCTTGTGCAAAATTTTAGTGTTTTCGGGCGGGTCAGCACCATAGACTGTAAAAAGAAGGTTCAGCACCACTTTTGTCTTATTTTTTACGTTTTAAAAATGTCTCCACCACTTTTGCTAGAGGTGAGCGGCTAGCTGAATGTCTTCTTCTGTTCTTCTGTGGGCTTGTTAAACTACTGACTGACGCATTATCGCCACCATGTGGTCGGAGAATGCATTACAGTCTATGATTGTAACTGAGCGTCTCATGGTGTCTCTCTGGTGTCTTCAGTCGATAACCTTTGCAGTCCCGAGGCCCTCAGGTGCAAAACTGAAAGTTCTCTGTGGCCCTCTAGGTGGCGCTTGCGACCCAAGTTTAAGAATCACTGCTCTATATAATATAATACACATAAAATATCTTGTATATCTTGTCAATATAATGTAATGCATTATTATATTGATATGTAGGCCTAAATGTAAGAGTTATATAAAAACTATAACAATATAAATATCACACTATGTATTTATATAATAATACATAGTGTATTATGTTATATAGTATAACAATAGTGAAGTATAATTTCATATACATTATAACAACATATAATACACATTTTGAAAGAAGGCAAAGTAACGATTAACGATTCCTGACAAACTTTCCTGAAAACAACGATGTAACTTACAACTAATAATGAAGGAAATAAGTTCTCAATAAATATAAGTAGATCATTCATTTATTATTTTTACATTGATGAGACATTTATACATGTGGATGGATCCCTGAAATAAAATAATAACAGTTCTTCCCATTAATTGTATATAAATATGTGTGCATTCAATGGCGCTTTAGTATTGGAGTTACATTCAACAGGTGGACAGAAACATGAATTCCAAACGAATGAATGAGTTTGAGTATCGGTGTAACAGTCCGTTTCAAACAAAGCTGATCATTTTAATAACTTCTTATTTTCTATTCTTCCTATTTGTTCAGATGGAAACATAAAGCACTGAAGGAACTTTTAGCTCTTCAATTAATTTGTCAGTTTAATTTCTGTTCACTTCATGGGACTATCTGGTCACAATTATATTGATTATGTATCATCTACAGTAGCTGAAAAGAGATATAATTTACCTGACTGTGGATATTTAAACTTTTTTTTTTTATCACTGACTATGGTTTGTTAGTTAAATGAGGTTTTAGAGTGAGGTGACCTGGTGTTTTGACATACAGGTTGTTGAGGTTTACCTTGTGCCAGGTCTTGTACCATCAACCCACCACAGAGATGTATGTAGTATGTAGAAAAACAACCTCTGTAAGTATTATATTTAAATGACATAAGTAAGTAAGTGTTTAATTGTCTCTCTCACGAGAGAAATTTGTCTTGGGTACACAAGAAGCATCGGCGATACATACAACAAAGAGTTTTACATAGACATACATAAGACATGAGACACAAAAACAAAAAACATCACTGGATTGTGAAAACTGAGGCATTATTGTGTATTATTATTATTAGCTTATTTTTCAGTATTTATTTTGAATATATTCCAGCTAAAATGCCTGACAGTTTCCTGAAAAAAACAATGTAATTAATGAGTAATAATGAAGGAATAGGGAAAATTTAAACCCAATAAATATTAATTAAGTATTTGTATGAATGTTTGAAAACTTAAAACACAGCCTTAGTTTACACTATTCTTACCACTGACTGTACATCACCTGTTATATTATCAATTTATACCAATATTACTCTTGTAAATAATGTCACGATTATTTGTATTACATATTTTTACTATTATTGTTCTTATTGTTTTTGTACTTGGTATTTATTGTTCTTTATTCTTTTCTTATTGCTGCTCTTTATAGTCTAATTTACTGTCCACTTGCTGCTGTAACAATGCAAATGTCCCCATTGTGGGACTAATAAAGGAATATCTTATCTTATCTTATCTTACATAAATACAGTCAATGTTATTACAGTCCCTCTTCTGCTTGTTAAACATTAAAATGCAATATGCTGCCATCATGTGGTCAGGAGATGGTATAGCACAAAAACAGCTAAATGAGAGTTAACATGATAACGTATATCATGGTGGACAGACGGTGATAGATAAGAGAAGCTGGCAGCAGTTTGTCACCACGCAGTCAAAACAGGTCAAACACTCCGATGAAACGGAGTTGAGAAACGGTAATGGAGACGTTAAAGATGTATCTCATCACGGTTTTCGTCCTTTTGGGGACAAGACTGACAGTAAACAGCGGTAAGAGAGACTTTTTTGTTTTTTCATGTTTTGTTGTTGTTGTTGTTGTTGTTGTTTTTTACATTAATGCGATGCTGGTTAAAAGCGAAAGTAAAATAGTCAGTTGTGACGGCTTTGTAATTATCAGGTTTCTGTTGATTATTTGAGTTTAACTTCATATAGACTGGTAGTATATAACCCTATTACATTTAAACAGATATGAGAAAATTAACTATTATAACATTTTTATTAACTTATCATCTCTGTGTGTAACATGTCAGCAGCATCTATGCATCTATGTATAAAGAGAACATGGTGGTTTGACTTGAATGTGGCCAATACCAAAAAAACCCCAACAACAACAAGGACATCGTCATACCAATAAGTAATTAGCTAGAAAATGCCCAACTCAATTTTTTATAAGCTCAAGGTGATGTTCTGAAATTGCTGGTTCTGTCCAACCAACAGTCCAATACCTAAAAGAAAGGAGTAAAAGTTAAAGAATTGAACAAACTGAGCTGTACTTCAAAATAAAATAGATTTCTTGGAGGCTGTGTGTACATCACCATAACTGTAAATGACAATTATTGTAATTATAGATTAACCTGCCGATTATTTTTTTGATGACTCAAATAAAAAATTTTTTTCTTTTTGTATTATATTAAAATATACAGATCTCCATTTTCAAAAAGCTCAAAAGATGTTCTCAACTTGATGGTCAGCAGTCCAAAACCTAAAAACAAAAAGAAGAATTTACTGATACATAAAAGAAAGAAAAGGGATCAGATAACTGCAGAAAGACTGACATTTATACCCTAAGAGAAAACAGAGACAATTAGCTAGTCAGATCTGCTGGAATTTATCTGCCTTGTCAATAAACGTGTCTGTCTGTCTTTCTCTCTCTGTGACTCTCAGAGATTCACTCCCTCAAGTACATCTACACCGCCTTCTCCAAACCTGTCGGACTTCCGGGCATCCATGAGTTCACAGCTATGGGTCAGATGGACGGCAGGCTGATTGACTACTATGACAGTGATATCCAGAGAAAAGTTCCCATGCAGAAGTGGATGAAAGAGCGACTTCCTGCAGACTACTGGGAGAAAGGCACACAGTCCCGCCAAAGCAAGCAGCAGTGGTTCAAAGTCAACATCGACATCCTGAAGAAACGAATGAATCAGACCGACGATGGTAAGATCCATGAAATGTGTCAGACTGGGAACACTTTTTGATGACTCAGATAAATTATGATATGATGATAATAGATAAATTCTCAGCAAAACTGTTTTAATTGTGACTACTACTTTTTATTTTTCCTTGTTTTCCTCCTCATTCTTTGTCATTTATTTTACGGTCACTCCTCTTTAGATCTCCATATCCTTCAGTGGATGCACGGCTGTCAGGGTAAAACAGAGCCTGATGGCACATTAAAGTTTGCCCGTGGCGTGGATATGTACCACTATGACGGACGAGACTTCCTGTCCTTTGATGATGCCCACTCAGTGTGGGTTGCTGCCGCTGATATAGCAGTCCCAACCAAGAGAAAGTGGGATGAAGTCCAGGTCCTAAAAGAATACACCAAAGGCTACCTGGAGAACGAGTGCATCGACTGGTTGAACAAGTTCAGGGCATACGGGGAAAAACAGCTGAAAGCTGCCTGTATGTATGACAGAAAATGATTTCTGTATTTTTATATCAATAATTACTGGATATGATAGGAGTGACTTTATTAATAGAAGGATTACTATTTGTTAAAATATCTAACATGAAATCAGTGGGTCTTGAATTTGTTGGTTTTCACACAAAATGTGCTTGTTTGTTTTCCTGAATTGCAGTATTCGTTATGGAATGATTAGTTCAGGTGTGGCAATATTTCCCATCAACAAACAACAGTTCACCAGAATTAAGGTTCAATAGTATTTTATTGACTCTGAATCATTTCGTATCCACTTAGGTTCAGCTTTTAACATTTTTAAGTAAAATTAAAATAACAATTGCAGAAACACTTCAGCTTCAGTTCCATTTTACAACAAACACAAGATATCAAATATTGATTGAATATGTATTTGACACATTTAAATAACTGACGTAGCCTTCTTGTTTTTCATGAGCTACTTGTTTCAAATACTGGAAGTGCTGAGTCTGTACTATTAAGCTTATTATCTTAAATAATTAATATGATATAAATTAAAGTCTGAGCAGGACATTTTGAAACAGAACCTGACTTAACTGTTAATATGTAAAGTTATTGAAGGCTTTAACATTCATTAGTTACAGCTGATAGCTGCAGACATACAGTCTTAGCTACAGTATAAATTGTAAATAAGAAGCCTGTTCTCCGTATGTTCTGTACACTGTTCTTAAAAAAGTTCAGTCCTGTAGTTTAGCAAATCCAGGTACTTCACAACGTGGAACCAAATACAAAAGAGAACCAGCTATTAGAACCAAACCTTCATAAACACCATATTCAATAACAACCATGATCTTCAAATCTCTGAAAATAGTTTGGAAAACTTATTTTCTAAGTTTCAGTATGTCTGAGAATGTTGTTACTTTAATTATAATTTAAGGCATATATCACTATTTGTTGTAGTAATCATTTCTGTTAGTTCGATGTATTATGAAGATGGTACAAATATTATCACATGTGGTTGAAAGCATAATGTATTATGGCCACCAAACTTTAACTAACCCAATGTTTTCTCTTTCCAGCTCCACCAGATGTGCACGTGTTTGCTAAGAACAGCAGAATTGAGACAAACCTCATGTTGACCTGCCTGGCCACAGGTTTCTACCCAAAAGACATCATCCTCAACATCAAAAGGAACGGCCGCATTCTGACTAGAGAGGACGGGTTGATCTCCTCAGACGTTAGACCAAATGAAGACGACACCTTCCAGAGAAGAGACAGTGTGGAGATTTTAAAGAGTGACATTTCTTCATTCACATGTGAAGTCATTCACAGAGCAACCAGCGTATTTGTTAAGAAGGTTTGGGGTAAGAAACTTTCTTATTTCAGTTTACAGTTTGCAGTTTGTCACAAAATGCAAAGATGCAAACAGTCAGATGATCAGACAGTTTATAACCAAGCCAAACATCAGACAATGAGATCCAAGTTGTAATAAATCAGATAGTCTTTATTTAATCAGTTATGTGTCATATTGGAGCAGACCTTTTTCTATTATCTCAGGGTGTAAAGCAGTAAGAGTCTACCTCAAAAGCTGCTGACTGTCAAGTTACTTCATCAATGGAGGAGATTATTATATTCAAAATGTGTTCAGATGTTTGTCTTTATTGAAGATGAGGTGGATCCACTCTTAGCATCACAGTTAGTAGCTACAAGAGAAAAAACACAACATTAACTGGTAAGAACAGTTTTTAAAATCTTGGACGTTTTTGTAAGAATCGTCTTTAGAATCTTGAAATAGTTTTCAAAGTTGATGTTATTTTGTGTTATTAAATGGCATTTTATCACTTTTATCACATTATCACTGATTATCACATCTACATTTTATTACCATGCATCAACACTGAGAGTCACATGAAGCTAAATATTAATGATGTTAAAAGTGAAGTGAATGTGAAACTAATGTATATAGTTTCTGTTTTAGATCATAAAGTTGATGAAGGAGACAACATGGACATGAATGCTGGTGGGGCGCTTAGTGGCCTGCTCGTCGGTGTCGTACTTGTGGCTGTAATACTGGTGGTGTTGAAGAAAAAAGGGAAATTTGGTAGGTGTAATATATAAACATTGTGTTTTCTCAACAAGGTACCTGTGGAGTTGATTACAATTTTCTCATATTTTGTTTTATAATTTTTAAAAGAAAATACATAAAACATTTAATTCCTATATTAATTACAAAAAGTAACTGATTCCTGCACGTTTTCTAGCACAAAAATCATGCCTAGGCAGTGTGTGATGTGGGAGGTACAGGAACATCAATGAGGGCAGATTAAGACCACCACTCAGTGTAGCATGAATAGATGTAGAGCTGGTAGTCAAAGATAACCAGCCATGAGCAGATGCTGTCAGACAGAAACACATGGTCTGCTGGAGGTTTGACCGTCACTATTAGCACATTCATGGCCTTTTTATGTGTCTGTGTCTGTGAAGGAGTGTCTGAATAGTCAGTCTGAATATCTTGTAAAGCTAAAGTTAATAGCAGGCCCAGTTGTTGTGTTTATTGCCACAGAAAAGTTTTGGTTAAAATTTTGGGTTACTTTCATAACTGCGGTTCTCGGAGTAGAACAACATTACTTCTGCTTATCTCTGCTTTTCTCTTATCAGACCTACTCAGTCCTGTGTGAGAGACACAAACTGAGGCTGCAGTTAGTAGAGTGTTGATATTTATACATGACGCAGCAGCTGAAATGAAATATACCTTGGAGTCTTGCTTTTTACATCAAGTATAGAGAAAAAAAAAGATCAGAAGTGACAGAAATTAAAACATATTTAAAAGAAAAAGTAGTTTTTACACACAGTATCAGTGTGTTGTTGGAAAAATCGAATCAGAGTAATGAATTCAAAATTCTTATCAGAGGTATTGTCTTTAAAACACAGCTTGACAAATGATTTATATCTTCAAAGTGATCTGTGGAAGAACACACAATGCTGATATTTCATCATAAAGTAAAAATGCATATGATTTTCATTTGTGCATCTGAAGCCCCAAAAGATTGTTGTATTTATTTAGTTTGAGTATATTATGTGAAAAAACATCAGTACAGTAGACACAAGTTGTTCCCAAGTCATATGATGCACCATACATTCATAACTTCCCCTCATCACTTCAAAGCTGAGAGAATAATATCTGATAAAGTTTTATTTTCATCAATTAATTTCTTTCAGTTGAAGTCGTTGTATCAGTGTTCAAATTGTAATTTAATGCCATGTTATTTAAAGGACAAAAGGTTTATCCAATGGAGGGACTGAACAGTTTTAGACCATGTCATTGACTTGACATTCATAAATAATTGAGGGCCATGTTATAGAAGCACTAGAAGCATTTGGTCGCTATCTCAAACTTAAGCACACCTTTTTCAGTCAGTTTTTCCTAATAAATGTGTTATATTTGTTTTTACACACAATACAGCATGTCTTTGCCACAAAATAAATTGAAACTTTAAAAGCTCGTCAGTCAAATCACAAGTTAAAGGATAAAGCTGGTGTTAAATATATTTCATACTGTCAACATGTAAAACCAACAATGTCTGTGGCTCTCAACCTCAAGCTTGTTGCTTAGTACTGAAGATGTAAATCTAAAAACCTGCTCACAAACATATATTTCAAAAAATTTCAATAATTTTGAGGAAATAGTGTATTTGTCATGAGTATTTCTGACAGTAAGACTGAGTCAAAATAGAGTGTGCGCTCATAGTGATGAAGAGAGATGTCAGTCAGTACAGTGATGTGACTCATTGATCATTGAGCTGCACTGCTGTAGAGGTCAACAGAGGAATACGATATATCACACAATACTTAGTAAAATAAATCAATCAATCAAAAACAGTCCAGAAAACACAGATAGGATATAAGCAGGTGACATAGACCTACCTTGATGTATTTTCTTTTCTTCATAGGGTCCAAAGAAACTCTCAACAGCGATGGTTCCAGCTCTTCTGGTTCTGGTAAGCATCTTTCATTTACTGAGCTGCAGCACACAGGTTTATACTCTTTAGTTTTATCAGTTAGATCAGTTTGTTGTTGTGTTTGCTGTTTTCCTGCCAATCCTTTTAGTTAGTCCTGCTCAGGCTGGAAACTCTGTACAGTGAACTAGTCCTGATAATCCTGATTATTTGAAATCAAAAAGTAAGAATGGCATGACAGAAAAAGCTCTACGTTTATCAGACACATTGACTAATATTAAAAGACTGTCAGTGAATCAAACCATAATTTAAGTCAGTTCTGTCTGTAAACTCTGAATTATGAACTTCATGCTGTCCTCAGTTAAAGAATGAATATGTATATTTTGAGTTTTAATAAGTCCAGCTGTCTGTTAGTTATATTAATGTTGTCTTCATTTACAGACCCTGCTCCACCAGTCACAGTCATCATCACTGACAAAGGTAACTACTTTCTTTGTTTCCCATCAGAAAAACAGTGACTGAGTCTTTTAGGGATAGTCCACAGTTTTTCAAGAGTCTTCAAACAGCAGTCAGGTGTCCATATGAACAGTTCATACTGACTATTAAAAGATATTCTTCAAATGTGTTTTCAATATAAGTGATGGAGGTTAAAATCAGTGTTTCCAGTCATTGCATTTAAAAGTGAGGGAGAAGGAGTAGATGTCATTTCAAGTGGTAATAAGTAATAGTTGTAATAGTAATACTAATAGTTTATTCTTTATTGTCTCATCTTGTTATTAATATGAAAAATGTTGATAACTGTTGTATCTAAATGAATAATATAAATATGACCAAAATAAATTAAAAGTAGTCAGAAAGTACATATCGGATATAAGCAGTTATTACAGACCTTGATGCATTTTCTTTTTTTCACAGGGTCCAAAGAGTCTCTGAACAGCAAGGACTCTGGTCTATCTGCTGGATCTGGTAAGTTTCTTCTGTTGACTGATTGAAAACTGAACCATGCAGGTTTATTCTTTGGCAGCCTCAAGTGGCAGCAAGAGATAAATTAAAGTTTTAAAGGTTCACATAAATTACTAAAACATAACATAGTATAGCAGAGATACCTGAATTTATTTCCCCAATGGGATTAATAAAGTATCTATCTATCTATCTATCTATCTATCAAAAACTGTATTATATGTATGGAAAGTATAGAAAATAACACATCTGTTAATTCTTGCAGACAATGGCTCATCCAACAGCTCATCTGGCAGCTCCAATGGCTCCGATAAGCCTCTCCTGAAAGGAACCAACTCACCAGGGAAAAAACTACTAGTGGATTAGTACTGGAAAGGAGATATGAAGCAAAAATAGGAGTTTCTAAAATCAAAACAATGCTGATTTGACAGATTAGACAAGGGAAAAAAACAAGAAAAACAAGAACAAAGTTTTTATATTAAGCTCAGAAATGTCTCTATTGTCTATTGATAGTTTGAGTAGTTTGATTATCTGGATGATAATAATATTCAGATTTCATATATTCTTTATTTGGAGCTTTCGTCTTACTTTGCTTGCCTGAAAAGGAGAATCTATGGAGGATCTATGTCTCTCCTGCTTTCATTGCCAGTAACTTGTTTTTATTGTTTGCTAACCAAGTTATCCACTCTGTCAGCTTGAGGTGATCATGCGCTGTCCTTGAGCACTAATTGATTGACGTCTCACTGTCATGCACGAGGCGAACAAGAAATAATGGGTTGATTCTTATAGCTGGAAGGGGGGTAGCCCGAGTATAGTAAAAGTGTCGCTTATCTTAGATTCAGCGGACTTCTCTGTACAATGCCTTGTGTGCTGTATTACTGAACTCCCTCTTGAAACAATAATTAAACAAGCTGTGAACTGATACCGTTGCTGGACTCATGTTTTTCTCTCTCACCATTTGTTAAGGACATTTCCACAACACTACTCAGACACAAGGCTTCCTCTCTAGCAGCTTCATCAGGAGTGTATTCATCCAAAAAGTGCATACAAAGCTACACATTAATCAACATGACTATAATCATATACTGTTAATTTTCCACCTAATGTTTCCCTCCTTTTACAACATTCAGCAGGTAAGTACAATGTATAATATTTATTTTATTCAATCTTTGTTATTATTCAGTCCTATTGTGAGTGAGTGAGTGTGTGTGTGAGAGAGAGTGAACCCCCCTACCACCACCACACAAACATACTATTCCCATTTGTATTCATAAAGTTAAATCCATGAAACCTTAACATTATAACTTGATTAGTTTAGGCTTCTAACTAATCTAGTCAAATAACTAGTCAATTATACCGTTACGATAAACATGCTACAAAGTGTGTAAATGTATGTGGGTTTTTTTAGGCTTTTATTTTTGTTTTTCGCTCGGAGCGGCGATTAACTTCTGCCTGACACTTCCGGCAAGAATTGGATATGAGCGGCTATCATTGACTGTATATAAGAAAGTCCTTTTGACACTTCCGCCCCCTGGTGGCCTTTTGCTAGAATGCAGCTCTTGGTTACTTCTGCGTTGGCCTCATTTCAAGGACCGGAACTCTCCCCACCTGCTATTGACTAACTACCGCTTGGGACTTCCGGCAAGGATTGGATTTATGGCGGTGCTCTTGTCGGCCATCTTTACTACAGGAAGGTACTCTTGCCTGCCGTGAGGACGGAGTAAAGCTTGCCGCTCCGTCAGTATCTCAATTAGGGGTTTTTAACATTAAGTTCGCTGCTCATAAACATACAAAAGCTAATATGTACATAAAACATGCACAAAACCATTTACAAACTATTTTCTGAAGTTCAAGAACAAAACATATTCATAACATACCTGAAAAAGGGGAAATATCAATGAACTGCTCGGACACAAGGCTTCTTCTCTGGCAGCTTCATCAAGAAGTGAAACATTGTGGTTGAGACTGAGAGCTCCACCTTCCGACCGCTTCAGGCAGGGGGTTTCCGTATGAGACAGAGCAGAGAAGCAGGAAACAGACTGCTTGTTACTGCACCTTAGAGCCAAAGCGTCGTTCAGTTAGTTTTAGAAACATCACTGAGTCCACTCTGTGATGGAGATGTTTCTCATCACAGTTTTCATCCTGTTGGGGACGGGACTGACAGTAAACAGCGGTAAGAGAGAGTTTCTTTTTCTCTTTGTTCCAGTATAGATATTAATGTGACTTCAATTAAATGTTGAAGTAAAATTATCAGATTTCTGTTGATTATTTTTGTTGAATTTATTGAATTGACTGATATTTTTCAGTTTTTGTACTTTTATTCCACAACCCTATTAAATCAAAATAGAGAATGTGAGAAAAATGACTAAGAAAATGGGTTTGAATAGTATTATCTTGAATGTGGCCACGAGTTTGATTATTTTTCTGTTTAAAATACTAAAAGATTTTTTTTTAAAAAAGACATAACTAAAAATTATTTTCAAATTTATATTAACCTGCCGATTATTTTCTTGATTACTCAAATAATGAATAGTTCTAATTTTAACTATTCATAATAGATAATTGAAGTATTCAGGGATTGTTAAACCACTGGATTTTTTTTGAATTAGTTGAATACACAAAATATGTAGTTGGCATCTTGAACCAAACTATATTAAAGGCATTAAACATGGTCTTTGTATATATTACACAACTGAACAAATATCATAATGCACAACTAGTCGACCAGGAACATTGTGTCTAAGCTGCCCTGGTTTCACAACGTTTTTCTGTCTGATGGGAAACTGCAGTGGCACCGCTGATGTTTGTTGAGCTGCTAAAATGTGGTTGACCACACAGAAGTACTGCTGAAGTCTTCCTGAGTGCCAATGACTGAAGCTGCACTGCTGGCCACAACGGAAACAATTCACTGATATAAAGTTGATTTTCAACCTTTTTCTTTGTCTATAAAAAAAACAAAAGAGTTCAAGGTAAATATTTTAATTTCTTTGACCAACAGTCCAAATATATTTAATGTACAATGATATAAAACAGTTTATTGTCTCCAAATTCTCTATTAGAGAGAGAGAGAGAGAGAGAGAGAGAGAGAGAGAGAGAGAGAGAGAGAGAGAGAGAGAGAGAGAGAGAGAGATTCAAAACACACTAATGGACAAAAATAAATGATAATATAATTTTAAAAAATTAAAAATTCAATACTGTTAGAAAGACTAAAGATGAATTCATAATGAATATAAAATACTGGTTCACAGGACCCCAAGCTGAATAAAATGTATTGTATATGTATTGGAGGCTCTCAAACTTTTACTTCCTGTAGGTTCATAAACATCAGGTCATCATTTCCATTTTAATCAAATTATTCTTCATGATCATAATGATGCATATTCTATAATCTCAGATCTGCTGGAGTTTATCTGCCTTGTCTGTAAACATGTCTGTCTGTCTTTCTCTCTCTGTGACTCTCAGAGAAACACTCCCTCATGTACATCTACACCGCTTTCTCCAAACCTGTCGGACTTCCGGGCATCCATGAGTTCACAGGTATGGGTCTGCTGGATGGCAAGATGATCGACTACTATGACAGTGATATCCAGAAAAAAGTTCCCAAGCAGGACTTTATGAAGGAGCGACTTCCTGCAGACTACTGGGAGAAAGGCACACAGTCCCGCCAAGTCAAGCAGCAGTGGTTCAAAGTCAACATCGACATCCTAAAGAAACGAATGAATCAGAATGACACTGGTAATATCCATGAAATGTGTCAGACTGGAAACACTTTTTGATGACTCAGTAATTAACACTATGAAATTAACAACTGTAATACCTTGATAAATGCTCCAGCAAAAATTAAGCTGTTTTATTTTCAGGAACAAGTGATAACGTGCTTAAATGAAACCATTTTAATCATAACTTAAATTTTTCCTTGTCTTCATTTTTTGTCATGTATTTCACTGTCACTCCTCTTTAGATCTTCATGTTCTTCAGTGGATGCACGGCTGTGAGGGTGAAACAGGGCCTGATGGCACATTAAAGTTTGTCCGTGGCGTGGACATGTTTAACTATGACGGACAAGACTTCCTGTACTTTGATGATGCCCACTCAGTGTGGATTGCTGCCACTGATATAGCAGTCGCAACCAAGAGAAAGTGGGATGATGTCCAGGTCCTAAAAGAATACAACAAAGGCTACCTGGAGAACGAGTGTATGGATTGGTTGGAGAAGTTCATGAGATACAGGGGAAGCCAGCTGGAAAAAGCCTGTATGTATGAAAATCTTTTTTTAATATCAATTACTAGATATTATAAGAGTGACTTTACTTATAGGATTATTTGTTAAAATATCAAACATCAGATGTTCTTGATAGTTTTTCACACAAGTTTTGAAAAATGTGTTCAGATGTGGCAACATTTCCCAACAATTAGGGTTCAACATTATTTTATTGACTCTGAATCCTTTTGAATCCACTTAGGTTCAGCTTTCAACTTTTAAAAGTGAAGTTAAAAATAACAAATCAAAATGGTAGAAACAATTACGCAGATTTTTTACTATCTGTGACAACAAACTTAAAGTGAGATGACAAACTGAAGATATCAAATATAAAAAAACAAATGCTGTAGCCGAATTGTTTCACTACTGATTATCTTAATATGAAATTAAAGTTTGAGCAGGAGATTGACAGCTGAAACTGATTTAACTATTAATGTGTCAAGTTACTCACAGCATTAACGTTCATTAGTTGCAGTTGATAGAAGACAGACAGCATCAGCTACAGTATACAACTTTAAATAAGCCTCTCCCCCATCTGCACAGCACACTGTTTTTTGCTATTAATTTTTTAAAAACATAACCCTGTAGCTTAGCAAATCCTGGGCCTTTCCCAACCTGGAACCTAATACAAAAGAACTGGCTATTGGAGCCAAACAATTATAAGCACTATATTCAATAACTGTAACAGGTGGAGGTGGTAGGACCCAGTTGCAGCACAAACACACCACAGGTATAGTTGATAATGAGCTTTATTGTAGATCAGTGGCAGGTGTGGTGTTGAACAGGAGAATAGTATCTAAGTACAATTCATGAGGCAGAAGATCAGGACCAGATGCACCCATGAAGACAGCAGCGATGACAAAGCAAGACTCTGATGGATACTCACACTGCAAAAAAAAAAAAGAATGCACAGGAATACCAGGCAGCCACAGGGGGGACACAGACAGACAGGTACAGGGGCTGAGGCAGGACAGTCAGAACTGGGAAGTCAAACCAATGGTGAACGCTTGAGTCTTGAATGAGAACATAGAACAATTTGGCCGTGAGTGAGCAGGAGAAGCATATATAGTGGCTTGATTACTGATGAGGTGCAGCTGAGTGTTCAGGTTAACAGGGTTGACTGATGCAGTGGGTGTGACTGACTGACAAAGAAGAGCAGAGTTGTAGTGAATGGAAATTTACCAGAGTGACAGGAAGAGCAGACTGACAATATCAACAATGATCTTCAAATCTCAGAAAATTGTTTGGAAAAATACACAAAATATATTTATATTGCTAAGTTTCACCAGTATGCTTTTACTCTACAGTTAAAGATATGCATTGTCACTGTTTGTTGTAGTAGTTGTAACAACAGATTGTTTTTGTTCAGTTTATTATGAAGATGGTAAAAACACTACTGCATATGTTGCAGCTCAGGATGAATTCACAAGCTGAGCGGTATTGCACAAAAGTAGAATAAAGAAATCCAGGATAACTGAGCAAGCGCAGCTTGATCTAGTCTGACCGGCGCATCTTGGCTTATTCGGTTGCAAGTTTGCTGAGCCAGGATGAAAAGGCGCGGCTATGTCAAGCCAGGTGTAGATAGTTGGGATAAGTGCGTGTTCACGGCATTCTCAAATAGACCCATGGCATCGATCACAGAATCACAGATTGGAAAATGGAAAAGTGTTGCGCGTCATTCTTCACGGCCGCTGAACAACAGCTCCTGATGGAATTTCATGATGAGGTTAAAGAAATTCTAAGAAAAAAAGGCAACACAAGCACAAAGCACTGTAATCAAGAAAAGGGAGAAAGCCTGGCAGACAATCGCGGACCGGCTCAATGGGTAAGTAGTGCAATTAATCTACAATTAATGGGTTAAGCATAGCTCAGTGAGTAGAGCACTCATCCCATGTGTTAAGGCTATAGTCCTCGCTGCAGGTGACCCCAGTTCAAATCCCGCACCAAGCACTCCTATCCTGCATGTCATTCCTTCCTCTCTGTCTCCAGTTTTCCTGTCTCTCTTTACTAACCTGTACCTCAAAGGCAAAAAGCCCAAAAAATATACTTTTAAAAAAAGTACAATTAATACAACAGTGCTCCACTAGAACTGTCAAAATTACAATTAAAGGACTAAAGAAGTTACTGTCCAAGCCCACTAATCAACAGTTTTGATTTAAATTAAATTAAACACTTTGATTTAAATGTGACAAGTAAAAGTGCATGATACTCTGGAAATACAATTAAGTGCAAACAATTATTATAATTAGGTGTAGGGCAGGGGGAAGGCACATCTGCAGCTGCAGGATGCACTTCTGCAGATGAGGAGACAGTGTTGCTGGACTCCAGGCTTGAGGTATCATGTCAATTTTGTGGAAATGTCTTGCTCATTTAGCCCATAATGGATATGAAGTCAGTGATTTGGTGCTAATAGAAAATAACGTGTAACAGGACCCAGATGCTGCTCAGCCTCAGAAGCAGCGAAGTAACATTGTGAGTATCAGCTAGTAAATAGTACAAAGTAAATCTACTGTACATTATACACAATAATGATACCACATGAATGACTATAAAATGACTGTTGCAATTAAACAGTCAACAGACTTTAATGAAATGACAATATAGTCTATTATATCAACATATTTAGAAAGACCATGGAAATGCTGTAAAACCCATTAATTTGTCACAAGATTGACAGAACTGCCAGATAAATCCCTGAGAATAATTTTAGCCTGGTTGTTAGCCTGGTCAGGCTAGCTGCAGAGAATAAATCACCATACTAACTGGGCCGGGTTAAATTTAACCTGCTTTCATGCAACCGATTTGAGGCTAAATTCAGCCAGGATAACTAACATATCCCGGCTTAATCCCTTATCCTGGTTTCGTGCAATACCCCTCTGGAATGTCTCTCACAGTGTCTGTTATTTACAGTCCACCTGTGTGTCCTTAGCTGCTAAAGCAACTAGCATGTAAACTCTCATGCTGGTTACAACAACAACTCTGAACTGTTTTCTTCTTTTCTTGGCACATTAAAGAAATTGTGTCTTGTTGCCTCAACAGCATCACCTGGTGGTGGAACTCAAATAATGCTCAACTCATAAATTAACTAAATGCACTGTAAATTAAACCATTAAATGAACAGAATTATACAAAAATATATCTATTTTAAATCTAAGTCTGTAAATTCACAATATGAAATACCAACAATAATAATAAACATAAACAGTCATGAAATAACTGACCCCTCACACATACGTGATTTATATCATAATGCATTATAGTCACCATGCAAACATTAACTAACTTAACGATTTCTCTTTCCAGCTCCACCAGATGTGTACGTGTTTGCTAAGAACAAAGGGTCAAACCTCATGTTGACCTGCCTGGCCACCGGTTTCTATCTAAAAGACATCATCCTCAACATCAGAAGGAACGGCCACACTGTGACTAAAGAGGACGGGTTGATCTCCTCAGACGTTCGACCAAATGGAGACGACACCTTCCAGAGAAGAGACAGTGTGGAGATTTTAAAGACTGACATTTCTTCATTCACATGTGAAGTCATTCATAGAGCATCTAATCTATCTGTTGAGAAGGTTTGGGGTAAGAATCTAAGGGCTCATGACTGACAGGGGCCCTAAATAAACTTACAACATCACTCATTAAACTAATGCTTTATATTTTTAGTTTCTGGCAAAAATGTACGATCCAAAGCCTCTGTAGTGCCCAAACACCCCCCTCTATTTCCATGAAATGTTTCAGTCCTAGCTCCAAATCATGGCACTTGCTATTAGTGAATTGCCAGTGAGGAGGAGTTACATGAGCTTGTGTCTGCTTTATAAAATACAATCATGGTTCTAAAAACAAAGGAAAGAAAGACAAGAGGGAGAACTGAGAGGGCCACAATATATCACCCACTTTTTCATTAGAAGGTGGGTCTAGTCCATGAGTGGTGAGGATTAACCTGTTAGTTAAGCTTTAGTCCAAAGTGAGATTAGTTACTGCTACCCTTGTTTATCTGACATTTAACCAATGTAAGAAAACTTTTAGCAGCTATTCATTTTAACTCAGTTGTTCCTGCTCCTGTTGCCATGAACAACAGATGGATCTTCAGGCCCAGCAACCACTCTGTCCCCCCATAATGATGATCCAACCACACTGCCGGCTGAAGAAAGAGGTGAGTAGCATTGTGTTGAATGACATGTTACTTAACATTGGCTAAGCATTTTAGTATCACACAATTATCTGCCAGTTTTAATATGAAAGGTTTTCGCAGAAAATATTCTCAATATATTAAGATATATATATATATATATATATATATATATATATATATATATATATATATATATATATATATATATATATATATATATATATATATATATATATATATATATATATATATATATATATATATATATATATATATATATATATATATATATATATGTAGATAGATAAAATGAAACTGCTAGCCCATAAGTTTCAAAACACTTTAAGGGACAAAAATAAATGATAATAAAATTTTTAAAAATTAAAAATGAAATACTGTTGGGAAGACTAAATATATGAATTCATAATGAATATAAAAATATTGGTTCACAGGACCCCAAGCTGAATAAAATGTATTGGTGGAGGCTCTCACTGCAAACTTTAACTTCCTGTAGGTTCATAAACATCAGGTCATCACAGGGGGGAGCTGATCATTTCCATTTTAATCAAATTATTCTTCATGATCATAATGATGCATATTCTATAATCTCCTTGAACTGATCGGTGGTTGTTCTCTGAGTGTGTTGCTTCATACATGGTTCTAAAAACAAAGAAACGAAAGACAAGAGGGAGAACTGAGAGGGCCACAATATATCACCCAATTGTTTATTAAAAGGTGGGTCTAATCCATGAGTGGAGAGGACTAACCTGTTAGTTAAGCTTTAGTCCAAAGTGAGATTAGTTAATGCTACCCTTCTTTATCTGACTTTTAGCAGCTATTCATAATAACTCAGTTTCTCCTGTTCCTGTTGCCAGGAACAACAGATGCATCTTCAGGCTCAGCAGCCACTCTGTCTCCCCATAATGATGATCCAACCATACTGCCAGCTGAAGAAAGAGGTGAGTAGCATTGTGTTGAATGACATGTTAATTAACATTACTGATGAGGGTCTGTGGGAATATTGTTGTTATTATTATTATTATTATTATTATGAATAAAGAATGATTAAATCATTTTCCTTATCTGACTTTTAGCAGCTATTCATAATAACTCAGTTTCTCCTGCTCCTGTTGCCAGGAACAACATATGCATCTTCAGGCTCAGCAGCCACTCTGTCTCCCCATAATGATGATCCAACCATACTGCCAGCTGAAGAAAGAGGTGAGTAGCATTGTGTTGAATGACATGTTACTTAACATTACTGATGAGGGTCTGTGGGAATATTGTTATTATTATTATTATTATTATTATTATTATGAATAAAGAATGATTAAATCCTTTTCAGTGAAACTAAATATTAATGATGTTAAAAGTGAACTGAATGTAAAACTAATGGAAATATTTTCTGTGTTTTAGATCACAAATTTGCTGAAAGAAACAACGGAGGCATTACTGCTGGGGTGATTGTAGTCCTGCTCGTTCTTGTTGTACTTGTGGCTGTAGTGCTGGTGGTGTTGAAGAAAAATGGTACAATTGGTAAGTACAACATATGTATTTTTTCCATATTTTATTTTATATCCTTTAAAAGATTTGGCTAAACTGATCCAAACAGACAGAAATTTGCTAATTCTAAGCAGAGATAGTAGTTTTTACACAGTATATGTGTATTGTTGGAAAGCAGAGCAGCAGTTAATTCAAAATACTTTGTCATTGCTGTTGTAAAATAAACACAGCACCATTATTAAAAATAAAGCTGGACAATTGGTTAAATATTTTCAGAATGATCCGTGGAGGAATACACCATGTACTGTACAATAAGGAGACAGCGTACACACAGAGTGGCAAGAACAAACCTTATCTATTACAGTTTCTGAAGGAACAAAGAAATGATCTATGATTGGTCAATCATGCTATCCTATGGTGTTAAAACTGCATGTTAGCGCTGTGTTATTTAAAGGACAACACACGTTATATTGTATCATATTTAGCATTTTCTCTTCTTCACAGGCAACAGCACTTCCAGACCCAGTGACCCTGGTAAGCATCTTTCATTTAGTGATTGAAAGCTGCAGCACACAGGTTCATACTTTTCACTTTCATCAGTTTGATCAGTTTGTTGTTGTGTTTGCTGTTTTCCTGCTAACCTTAACCTTTTAGTTAGTCCTGCTCAGGCTGGAAACTTGATAATAGTTAGTTTAGATGTTTTTGTGTGTGTGTGTGTTAACTTTGTGTTTATTCACAGATATAATGGTTGTTGAAGTTCTTCCTTTAAGTAAGTGTTTTATTTTTCTTCTCTGGATTCTTTTAAAGTTTGAAATGTTAAATGTATTTATGTTGAAGATGTTTATAATGTTACAACAATGACTCAGAGGGAGGCAGCATGATGGAGGAATCCCAAATGTCTGGATAAGCCAAATTTAACTTCATTAATAAATTAAAGGAGGAAGGGTCTCTTGTAGGTCAGCCTGGTGCCACTGAGTGGACAGGTGCAGTTATTCAGAGGCTTCCACACAGAAACACACAGAACATAACAGACCATGTGGACATGGACCTCTGCCACACATCATTTCATCTCCAGAAGTCTCTCTGGTATCAGTGATTATTTTCCTTCAGCTGTTAGAAGCTGAGCACAGTGGATGATACTGTCATAAGTCCTATGTTCAGGAGTCACTCGTTCTTCTTTGATTGTTTGTAAGATCTTCATCAGTTATGATACTTTAGGAAACACAACTCTCAAACTTTAGACAGTTCATAAGATGGATATCATGATTTCATCAGATATTTAAGATGCTTTTGGTGAATAAATTGGTTGTTTAGTCTGTACCAGGGTTGACTGTTTTTTTAAATGATTTCGTCCTCTCACACAAATTAAGTTGACAAACCTGAGAATATTATAACATGATATAAACATTAACATAATACATTAAAGCAGATTATAGACTTTAACTTTGTGTGTACTGTCAATGGCATACTCCCATAGGTCCCCAAAGATGAAGATGTGATCACAGCTCTCCTGAATGATGAGAAGGAAAAGAAAGGTAAAAGTTTTCTTCTTGGCAGACATGATGTTGGCTGCTGAGCTTTGAGTTGTTGTATCTAAATTAATAATATAAAGAAAGCTTCTGCAAACATTGACTCCTGATTCTTAACGGTATTTTGAAGCTTTTTGTCTTTAGTTTCTGTTCTACTCAGTGATTAGATGAATTAAAAGAAGTCAGAAAGCACAGAGTGGATAAGGATACCTCGATGCATTTTCTTTTCTTTAGAGGGTCTCTCAACTCTGGACTCGCTAGTAACACTTACATTTCTTCTGTTGACTAATGAAAACACAACATACAGTACAGATTTCTGCTTTTGTAGCTTCAAGTGTCAGCAAAAGATAAATTAAAGGATATGGGTTTTGGCCACACAAGATAGATAGAAAAGCAGCATTGGTATGTGTACTGACAGTAGCACATCTGTTCACTCTTGCAGACAACGATTCTCCTTAATAAACAACCTGAAGTCTGAGAAGAACCAACTCACCCGGGGAAAAAATCTACTGGAGTAGCACTGGGAAGGAGATATAAAGTAAAAAGGGGTAGTTTGAAAAATCATAATAGACACTGAATTGACAGATTAGATACAAAAACAAGAAAAACAAGAACAAAGTTTTTAATTAAGCTCAGAAATATCTCCACTACTTCTTTAAAGGGTTCTCAAAGTTAAATACAGTGAAACAGCAGGATCAGGAAAAATGATGATGATGATGATGATGATGATGATGATGATGATGATGATGAGAATAGTGGCAGTAAAAACACACTGCTCTGTGGTCGTAATGTCTCTGCAGTGATCCTAAAGTACAGTGATTGGATTTGAATTTTAGTAGGTGTGATAGTTTGAGGAGTCCTGATTAATCTGGAATAATATTCAGATTTCACATATTCTTTATTTGTAGCTTTCTTCTTACTTTGCTTGCCTGAAATGGGTGAAAAACTTCCATGCCTCTTTATGCTGAACCTCAAAGTCAGTTAAAGAAATGCTTTTGTTTCATATTACTGAGGAGACTCTATTTTAATTGGGGGGAAGATTTGTGGAACGTCATGTGGAGACTCAGGAAGGAGATTAGAAAAGTGTTACCTGTAAGAAACTAAACAATGTGATGTTTAACTTTTTGAAAGGAATCTACTTTAATTCTGAAAAAAATATATTTTTTAAGTTTAGAGATCATTAATCACAGCTACACTCCTCAAGCAAATGTTAAATGCTACAGTAGATCTATGCAGGATGGTAAGAATAAGTGTTTCTTCTTTATGGTGTTTTTACTTTTATGTGTTACTTTTAAGTGTTTCTATTTTGTGATGAATCTGTTGATATCATGTTTCAAACAAAACTTGAGCCAAATTTGATAAGAATTAGTAACGGTTAGATATGATGAGACATTTTGAAAAGTCTGAAGACAGATCATGAAATGAAGTCAGACTTATAAGATATTGAGCAAAGAAATTCACGCTTCCAAATTTAGTAATAGAACTTGTAAATATTGAATTGAGACGTGTTTATAGTTTCTGAGTGGATTTCTGAATGGCATCACTGTGTGTTCTTTGATACCAACATAACCGTATCCAAGCCTAAAAGGGAGATTCCTAAATGACAAGGCTGAAATATTGTTTTCTAATATTATGAGATCACTTCAGCTGTGAAAATTTCAACAATGCATTACTGTCTGCCTTAAAACTGTTGCTCCACTAAAAGTTAAAAAGAAGTTGACTGACAGAATCTCCCCATGGTTACACATTAACAGTGTTAATGAGATCAAGATAATGTGTTGGACAGCTGAAAGAAAATGGAGGAAAAATAAACTTACATGATGGCATATATCAAAGCTGTACGTCTGGCCAGAAAGGATTATTTTTAAGATTATTACAGAAAATGTGAGTATGATATGTGAAGAACTCACGTTATTCTTTAATAACATCAATTAGAGCCAGTATTACCACTGATGTAAAACACTGCTCATCTCAGAAAATCTTGATCCTCATAATAACATATTTTTAAAAAGAAATTGTAATTCTCATCTCTCTGTAAAGCAACATGTTTTTAAATGTGCTCTATAAATAAAATTACTAATTGATTATTTTTCAGCATTGAACTGTGTCCTTGCCTGAAGACAAATATATTTCACATGTTCAGCTGACCTGCAGTGGACTAAAACTCTTTGTTACATTAACAGTTAATTTAAATTAATGGGGGGAAAAATACAGTTCTTATCACTGACTGTATATAAATGTGTAGCCTACATAATGTCATACAGTCAATGGTTCTTACAGTTCCTCTTTTGGTTGTTAAACATTAAAATGCAACGCTGCTGCCATCGTGTGGTCAGAAGATGGTAGCGCACAAAACAGCTAAAAGTGAATATTAGACTTGCCGTCAGCAGGTGGACAGACGAATGAATGAGTGAGTGTCGGTGCAACAGTCTGTTTCAAACAAAGCTGACCATTTTGATCATTTATTATACGTATTTTCTGTTCTTTCTGTTTCTTCAGATGGAAACATAAATCACTGAAGGAACTTTTAGCTCTTCGGTTGATTTAAGAGTTTAATCTCTGGAGCTGTTCACTTCCTGGGACTATTTGGTCACAAATATCTTGATTGTTTGTCATCTACAGTGGCTGAAAAAGATGTAATTTACGTTACTGTGGTGTTTTTAGCAGAGGTGAAAAGTAACGAATTACATTTACTCGCGTTACTGTAGGCTAATTGAGTAGTTTTTTGGTTGAGTAGTACTTTTTAAAGTAGTTTTAAAAATCTGTACTTTTACTTTTACTTAAGTATGTTTTGTGTGAAGTATTGTACTTTTTTTTAAGCAAAGGGGATCGAACAGCATCATTAACCAGCATGATAAATAACTTAACATTCATGCAGCCTATGACAACCTGGCAGCTAGCTCTCATAGCGACATATAAACTCTAACAGAACACAACAAACTCACAAATTTATGGACGCAAGCAAACTAAGGAAATGTCGTTGTGCCATCATCTATCTCAATCTTCGTGTAAGACGAGGCATTGAGCATGATGCGTTTATGTATAAAGGACAGCGTCGGAAATGAGAGAATTCAGCGAATGATGCACAGGGGCACAACAAGAAAACAAAGAAAAGATAAAACTCTCTCTGTAGAGATGACGCAGGAACAAAGTGTTCAGATACTTAAGAAAAAGTGACATTATCACAAAGTCCTGTATTTAGAACTATCCTTCAAAGCTCAACAGCATAGACTGTATGCTATTCATGTGGGCATCTTCTAATGGTCAGTATGAACAGGAGGAATTGCAGCAAAAAGAAAAAAAACTGGTCCTGACTGTTGTTTTAAGACAGTTATCTGTACAAAATGATACAGCAAATGCAGCATGCACCATGCAACAAAACTGGCTAAAAGTAGGAAACTTTGACGTGACGTGCACGCAGCATAATGTCTATATTTTACGAGCAGCACCTGAATGCACCGTGCAGAGATCATATAGAAAGGTATGAAATGTATAAGAAAAATCATAGAAGTAGGAAGCAGACTGCAGATTGTTGCAGTCTGCACTCAAAGACAAAGCATCGTCCAACACTCCGACAAACCGGAGTTTAAACTTTACTGAGTCCACTTTGTGATGAAGATGTATCTCATCACAATTTTCATCCTGTTGGGGACAGGTCTGACAGTAAAGAGTGGTAAGAGAGAGTTTTCTTTTCTCTTTTCCCCCCTGTTTGTATATTAATACGACTCCGGTTTAAAAGGGGAAGTAAAACAAACACAGCTGTGCCGTCTTTGCAATTATCAGCATTCTGTCGATCATTTTAATTTAATTTATTTATATAGACTCAGTTTTTGTACTTTTATTCCACAACCCTATTTCATCAAAACAGAAAATGAATTGCGTCTTGAATGTGGCCATGGGTTGGAAGATTTTTCTGTTTCAAATACTTTCTTGACTCTTGATAACTCAAATAGCTGTTCTTTTTTCAATGTGCATCAGAAAATGTTCATCTCAATTTTCAAAAACTCAAGAGATGTTCTCAAGGTCAAGGTGTCAATGTTCTCACTTTTATTCAACTAACAACACTTCAAGAACGAGGAAGTATTGACTGATACAAGAAAGCGAAAGGAGCAGGAAACCACAGGAACTTTGAAATTTGTGCTTCAAAAGAAAACTTAACGAGTAGAGCATAGCTCAGTGTGTATAGAACCCGCCCCATGTGTTGAGGCTACAGTCCTTGCAGCAGGCGACCCCGGGTTGAATCCCGCACCGAGCGGTCCTATCCTGCATGTCATTCCCCTGTACATAAAGGCAAAAAAGCCCCAAAAAATATATTTTTAAAAAAAAAGTAACAATTAGCCGATTATGAAAATATCAGTAATTACAGGTCAAATCCATTATTTTCTTACAGTCCATCTGAGATTTGCTTCATACTTCATGTAGATAATGTCATTGTACCCAACAACTAGTTTGCAAAATTTTCAGCTTCTATCTTCTTTTATGTCTGAAATGTTGAGACTTTAAAAAGGAGTCATAGTCATCAAAAAAAAAATAGCATTGCTGAAAAATCACAAGGTTCCTTAAGTTATTACTTTTTAATTATTCATATTAGGCTCAATATTTGAAGTTTTCAGGGATTGTTCTTCACTATGAGATGTCTTTAACTTGCAAATTGTTCTTCACAGTTGCACATTTGCCAAGTTATGATTAGCTGAAAATTGCAATTGAAAACATTCTTTCATGCTTTGGAGCACTAAATGTTCACACTGAACCATTTTTAAGTTTCAATGTATAATACTCTTGTTATAGTATTTTCTTTGCAACTTTGTGCATGTCTGAAAATAAGTTCATCTATATTTCAAGTGCATATTGCCCATTTATGAGAAAGTCTACCATAAAATCAATCACACCACTAGAAGGAGCACATTTTAATTAGTAAGTGCACAAAACATGAAGTTGGTACAATGAAACAGACTGGAATCAAACATGGTCTTCATGATTTTGGGTGATTGTTGTTTTCCTTTTTTGCCAGATTTTTTTTGTAGCCATGTGCTTCTGTTCCTTGTGTCTCTGTGTCCTTATTCTATTTATTAGCCTGGTTATTGTCTGCTTTGTTTTCACCTGTTCCTTGTTGTGTTTAACCAGTGATGTTTCCCCTGTTTAGTTCTTCTTGTGTATTTAAACCCTTGTGTTTGACCTGTCCTTTTGCTACATTGGATGGTATTTGATCACTCACATCACTCAATCAGTGACCTGTCCTGGAACTCAAACCATTTTCTGAAATATATATTCAAATAATTAAATTAATGGAATTAATGTACGATGACTAGTCCACAAATGTCTTGAAGTAATGACCAGGAACATCTTGTATCGCCGTGCTTTGAGCCATGTTTTTCTGTCAGATAGGAAGCTTCAGTTTTATGGTATGATGTATCTATGGTTACATGTGGTTGTCTAGTCACATCTCACTTGAGCTTCATGCACGTAGTCTCATAACATAAAATGTTTTATTTAGTGTATGACTGCAGTGAGACCACTGATTTGCGTTGGGCTGACAGGAAGTGGTTGACCAGACAGAAGTATTGCTGAGTGTCACTGACTGAGGACTGAAGCTGCTGCTGCACTGCTGATCACAGCTGAAACAATTCATTGACACAAAGTTCATTTTCAAAATTTTTCATCTTTGTGTCATTGTTTTAGTCATTTATTTAAATGTTTTACTTTTCTGTGGTTTCAGCTTCTCAGTTATGAGGATTCTGTTTTTTGCTTTGTTTATAAAATGTTTGAAAATTGTGACAAATGTTCAAGGTGACGACTAAATGTTTAACAAAATGTCAAACTTTTTTGCTTAAAATGTAAATTAAAACAGTTGCCAATTCATTTTTTGTTTATTGATTAGTCAACTAATTGACTAATTCATTTTAGTATTACACTATTTTATCCTTTTTTCATATGAAAGGTTTTTACTTAAAATGATGTATTGAGATTAAAGTTTAAAATGAAACTGTTAAGCCATAAGTTTCTAAACACAATGATGAAAAAAAATAATTTTACAAAATATTACAAAAATCCCATCCAATTCTGTTGGGAAGCCTTTAAAGATGACAAAAATACTGGATCATTGGACCCCATGTTGAATAAAGTTTGTTGGAGGAGACTTTCAGTGCAAACTTTTATTTTGTGTAGATTCATGGGGAGCTGATCATTTCCATTTTAATGAAGTTATTCTTTGTGACAATAATGATGCACATGTTATAGTCTTGGTCTCTGAGTGTTGCCTCTTAACAGAGGCATTGCAGCCATTATGGAGGTTGGGCCAAGTCTCACCCACTTTCTAAAATTATTAGTTTAGATTGGTCAGAAAATCAGGGTGATAGACCCAAATTACCTTGACAGAGGAGGCATCTCAACTGCTACAGATAGATAAGAGTCCAGAGCTTTAAGTCAGATCTGCTGGAGTTTATCTGCCTTGTCTGTAAACGTGTCTGTCTGTCTTTCTCTCTCTGTGACTTCCAGAGAAACACTCCCTCGCGTACATCTACACCGCCTTCTCCAAACCTGTCGGACTTCCGGGCATCCATGAGTTCACAGCTATGGGTCTGCTGGACGGCAGGATGATCGACTACTATGACAGTGATATCCAGAGAAAAGTTCCCAAGCAGGACTGGATGAAAGAGAGGCTTCCTGCACACTCCTGGGAGGAAGGCAAAACGTTCTGCCTCAGCAAGCAACAGCAGTTCAAAGTCAACATCGACATCCTGAAGAAACAAATGAATCAGACCGATGATGGTAAGATCCATGAAATGTGTCAGACTGGGAACACTTTTTGATGACTCGGTAATTAACTCTATGAAATTAATAACTGTAATACCTTGTATAGATAAATGCTCCAGCAAGTGATAACTTCTAATGTTTAAATGAAACAGTTATAATTGTAATTATTTGCTTCATTTTTCCATGCTCTCATTCTTTTGTCATTTATTTCACTGTCACTCCTCTTTAGATCTCCATGTTCTTCAGTGGATGCACGGCTGTGAGGGTGAAACAGGGCCTGATGGCACATTAAAGTTTGTCCGTGGAATGAAAATATTCAGCTATGACCTAGAATACTTCCTGTCCTTCAACAACACCAACTCAGTGTGGGTTGCTGCCACTGATATAGCAGCCCCAAACAAGAGAAAGTGGGATGAAGTCCAGGTCTTAAAAGAAAATGCCACTGGCTACCTGGAGAACGAGTGTATCGAGTGGTTGAACAAGTTCATGACATATGGGCAAAAACAGCTGAAAGCTGCCTGTATGTATGACAGAAAATGATTTCTGTATTTTTATATCAATAATTACTGGATATGATAGGAGTGACTTTATTAAACGAAGGATTACTATTTGCTAAAATATCTAACATGAAATCAGCGGGTCTTAAATTTGTTGGTTTTCACACAAAATGTGCTTGTTTGTTTTCCTGAATTGCAGTATTCGTTATGGAATGATTAGTTCAGGTGTGGCAACATTTCCCATCAACAAACAACAGTTCACCAGAATTAGGGTTCAATAGTATTTTATTGACTCTGAATCATTTTGAATCCACTTGGGTTGAGATTTCAGCTTTTTAACGTAAAATTAAAAATAACAATTGCAGAAACACTTCAGCTTCAGTTCCATTTTACAACATGTATTTGACACATTTAAATAACTGACGTAGCCTTCTTGTTTTTCATGAGATACTTGTTTCAAATACTGGAAGTGCTGAGTCTGTACTATTAAGGTGATTATCTTAAATAATTAATATGATATAAATTAAAGTCTGAGCAGGAAAATCATTTATTCTTTTAATATCAATAGATATTATAGGAGTGACTTTAGTAGTAGAAGAATCCTTCTATTACTAAACATCAAACATCAGATGGTCTTGATAATATTGTAATTCACATAAAATCTGCTTTTTTCTTTACTTCACTTTACCTTCACTTTAATATTTGTTATGCAGGGCGGGGCTACGGAGTGGCTTTTGGGGCTGCAACCCTGAAATGAATTTGACTGAATTTATAACAATTGTCGATCAATCAAATCAATCAAAATAAACTATTGTTCTCAAGGAGGAAATTTGTCTTGGACAACAGTGTATAGTGGCTACAATCACATTCAATTTACATATGACATTGAACAGTTTCTGGATTTTCAATCAGATATTGCACTAAACCTAATAAGATCTTATTGGATATAAACCTAATAAGAAACATTGCACATAGATTAAAGTGACTTGTGCTTGTGATTAAGAGTGAAACTTTTGAAGACATTTCAGTTGAGGCAGTGTTACTGAGTGAAATAAAAAAATGAATGTTTTCTTTTTAATCTAATTCTTTATTGTTATTCATTTCTGTGTGCATTGTTTTTGGAAAATTGCAAAAAAAAATCTTACTATCTACCACTAATATTTGCAGTAATCATACAATGCAGTGATATTAAATCCTGTGCATGTAAAAACATTGTACCTGGTTCTGGGTGCTCTAGACTTAGCCCTGGATCTTCTTAACTCCTAAATCTGCCCCTGTTGTTATGGAAAATTGGTCCAGATATAGCAACATTTCCCATCAACAAACAGCAATTCACCAGAATCTGGGTTCAATAGTATTTTATTGACTCTAAATCTTTTTGAATCCACTTAGGTTCAGCATTTAACATTTTTTAGTAAAATTAAAAATAATAATGAAGGCAGAAACATTTCAGTTTTACATGTTGCAACAACCCGAAAGTGAGATGAGCAGCAGAAGATATCAAATATTGATTGAATGTGTCTGACACATTTTAATAACTGCTGCAGCTTCTTGTACACCTTATTTTTCCACAAGCTGCTTGTTTCAATCACTAGAAGTGTCACAACCTGCCTGAACTTTGTTTGTGTTTTAGTTCCTGTTTTATTTTGAAATATTTTCTCCTTGTATTTATGTTATCTTTACTTCCTGTGATTTCCCACTTTTGTTGATTTCCTTATGTGTTTCATCTTTGTCTTGTTTTACTCACCTGTGTCCCGTTTGTAATTACCCCTTTTGTATTTAAGTCTTGTCAAGTTTTCTTCTCTTCTCTCAGTTATGGAATAAACACTTTTTTCTACATTAACTATCGTAACGTTTTCTCTTTCCAGCTCCACCAGATGTGCACGTGTTTGCTAAGAAAACCAGAAATGAGTCAAACCTCATGTTGACCTGCCTGGCCACAGGTTTCTACCCAAAAGACATCACCCTTAACATCAAAAGGAACGACCGCATTCTGACTAAAGAGGACGAGTTGGTCTCTTCAGGCGTTCGTCCAAATGGAGACGACACCTTCCAGAGAAGAGACAGTGTGGAGATTTTAAAGAGTGACATTTCTTCATTCACATGTGAAGTCATTCACAGAGCATCCAACATACATGTTAAGAAGGATTGGGGTAAGAAACTCTTATCTCCTTTTGACATAGTTTTCAAATTTCATGTTTTGTGTTAAATTTCATATTATCACTTTGATCCCATTATCACTTCTACATGTTATTACCATGCATCAGTCACATGAAACTAAGTATTAATAATGTTAAAAGTGAACTGAATGTGAAACTATTATAAATGTTTTCGGTGTTTTAGATCATAAATATGTTGATGATGAAGGAAACAACATCGGCATTATTGCTGGTGGAGTAGTTGGGGGCCTGGTCTTTGTTGTTCTCGTAGCTGTAATGCTGGTGGTGTTGAAGAAAAAAGGGAAATTTGGTAAGTACAACATATAATCATTGTTGTCTCCACAACAAGGATTGGAATATAATTTCTCATTTATATCATTTAAAAGAACACATTTAATTCCTTCTGTGAAATAGAAAGATTTTTCTTGCAAACATGTAAATGCTCTATTTCTTTAAACTGATTTTAAAGAGTAACCACACACACAAACTCTGCTGGTTCCCTTCATCCCAGAATGTTTCAAAGATGCAGCAGAGGAGTGTACAGGTTGACTGTAGGGGGCGTCATGGCCTTGTAGCTGAGTGATGTGGGAGGTATGAGAGCAGATTAACACTGTCACTGATCACCACTCAGTGTAGCATGAATAGATGTAGAGCTGGTAGTCAAAGATAACCAGCCATGAGCAGCTGTAATGTCTCTAAACACAGTAAGAATATACTGTAAGCATATAAACCAAACCAGCCAACCAGAGACCAAACAATCCTGATCATTAAAACAATCAAAGATGTCATGAGAGAAAAAGCTCCATGTTTATCAGACACATTGACTCATATTAAAAGACTGTCAGTAGATAAAACCATAATTTAAGTCAGTTCTGTCTGTAAACTCTGAATTATGAACTATATGCTGTCTTCAGTTAAAGAATGGATGTGTACATTTTGAATTTTAATATGTCCAGCTGTCTATTAGTTATATTAATGTTGTCTTTATTTACAAATGGTGCTCAGCCAGCTGCAGTCAATATCCAAGGTAACTTTCTTTCTTTCCCATCAGAAAAACAGTGACTGAGTCTTTAAAGGATAGTTCACAATTCTGAAGTGTCTTCAAACAGCAGTCAGGTGTCCATATGAACAGTTAATACTGACTATTAAAAGGTCCTCTTCAAATATGTTTTCAGTGTAAGTGATGGAAGTTAAAATCAGTGTTTCCAGTCATTTAGTGCAAGTATGTATTTAAAAGTGAGGTAGATGCCTCTTCTTATAAAGTGGTAATGATACTTTATTGTTAAACTATATCAGACCAGCATCTCTGTACATGTCTGGAGAGGATCTTTAAAACGGTAAACTTTGATTTAGCTGCTGAAGGCAAATGTTACTCTGAAGTTCAGGTTAAAACTAAATGAAGCAGAAGTTTGAATATGCATCATTGTGTATCAGACCTGAGGCCTGTACTACGAAGCTGGATTAACATACCCAGGATATCTCTCCGTTACCTGGGTTGACTTATCCAGACATTCGCAATCTGGAAAAGCGGTACTACGAAGCTGGTTATGAACTTGGTAATTGAGCCCAGGGTTTTCCAATCTGGATCTCTGCGCGCTCACATAAAGGGGAGGTGTTTGCAGCGTCTGACCAATCGCAAACATGGAGAAACCCTGCAGAGCTACTTTACCATGGAGGAGCAGACAATTATTCTTCAAAAATTTGAAGAATTCAATCATCATCCAGGCCAAAAGCAACACTGTTGCCGCAGCAAAAGCCAGGAAGGAATGCTGGCAGAAAATGTACGGCATTAAGTTAGTTTAATATTCAACATTCAAAATACAACTATACAACTAATTCAACTATTTGAGTGAATGATGTCAAATCAACTGTATAACAGACTAATATCCCTCATGTGTCACAAGGATTCTTTTTAAATATATATTTTGGTCATTTTTTACAATTAAAAAATATGAATAAAATTCTGCTTTTCTGCACTTGCTGCGATTACTCTCAAGATGTTCTTATTGAGACTTTTGGTCAGGTTTCCTGACACAAGTTCTGAAACTGGAGGTTATTTGTTTATTGTATATGTAAAAAAATTGACGAAAATATATATTTGAAAAATAAGCCTGGTTGCACATGAGGGATATTAGTCTGTATGTTACACAGTTGGTTTGACATCATTCACTCAAATGGCTGAAGCATAATAGGTTTGTATTTTGAAAGTCAAATGAATGTTGAACATTAAACTAACTTAATGTCGCTTGAAAATCATTCTGTACCTTTCGTATAGGATGTCATCGGGGACATCTAAAGGATTGCATCACCCTAAAAAACAAAACAAAAAAACAAAAAAAAACTCTTATCCAGAACATAACCTGCTCCGGAGCAGGTTAGCCGGTCAGCATAAGTTACCATGGTGATTTACCCCGGTAAGAAGTGAACCAGCTTCGTAGGACGGGAAAACCCAGGGTTAACCCTGAAGTTACCTCGATAAGAGAAAATCCAGCTTTGTAGTACAGGCCTCCGCTGTATGTAAGTGAGGCAAACAAACACAATAAAAAAAAGAACCTGAAAATAAACCATCAGTGTTTCAAATGTAAAATATGTTAAATTTGAATCAGAAAAACAAGTCTTTTAAAGGATAGTTAGATTTTCATGAAGAAATACAATGAAAACTTCGATAAAACATTTTTATTTCCTCTTGTATGTTCAGGAGTCACTTGTTCTTCTTTGAAATGTTTTTATTGTCTTCATCAGTTATGATACTTTAGGAAACACATCTCAAACTTTAGACAGTTCACAAGATGGACTTCATGATTTCATCAGAGATTTAAGATGCTTCTGGTGGAAAAAGTAGTTTAGTCTGTACCAGGGTTGGCTGCTGATTTTCTTAGATTTCTTCCCCTCACACATGAAGTTGACAGACCTGAGAATATTATTACATGATATAAACATAACATAATACATTAAAGCAGATTATAGTCTTTAACTTTGTGTGTACTGTCAATGACATACTCCCATCGGTCCCCGAAGATGTGATCACAGCTCTCCTGAATGATGAGAAGGAAAAGAAAGGTAAAAGTTTTCTTCTTGGCAAACATGATGTTGGCTGCTGAGCTTTGAGTTGTTGTATCTAAATGAGTGATATAAAGAAAGCTTCTGCAAACATTGACTCCTGATCCTTAACGGTTTTTTGTCTTTAGTTTCTGTTCTACTCAGTGATTAGATGAATTCAAAGAAGTCAGAAAGCACAGAGTGGATAAGGATACCTCGATGCATTTTCTTTTCTTTAGATCTCTCGACTCTGGACTCGCTAGTAACACTTTAATTTCTTCTGTTGACTAATGAAAACACAACATACAGTACAGATTTCTGCTTTTGTAGCTTCAAGTGTCAGCAAAAGATAAATTAAAGGATATGGGTTTTGGCCACACAAGATAGATAGAAAAGCAGCATTAGTATGTGTACTGACAGTAGCACATCTGTTCACTCTTGCAGACAACGATTCTCCTTAATAAACAACCTGAAGTCTGAGAAGAACCAACTCACCCGGGGAAAAAATCTACTGGAGTAGCACTGGGAAGGAGATATAAAGTAAAAAGGGGTAGTTTGAAAAATCATAATAGACACTGAATTGACAGATTAGATACAAAAACAAGAAAAACAAGAACAAAGTTTTTAATTAAGCTCAGAAATATCTCCACTACTTCTTTAAAGGGTTCTCAAAGTTAAATACAGTGAAACAGCAGGATCAGGAAAAATGATGATGATGATGATGATGATGATGATGATGATGAGAATAGTGGCAGTAAAAACACACTGCTCTGTGGTCGTAATGTGTCAGCAGTGATCCTAAAGTACAGTGATTGAATTTGAATTTTAGTAGGTGTGATAGTTTGAGGAGTCCTGATTAATCTGGAATAATATTCAGATTTCACATATTCTTTATTTGTAGCTTTCTTCTTACTTTGCTTGCCTAAAATGTGCGAAAAACTTCCATGCCTCTTTAAGCTGAACCTCAAAGTTACTGTTAAAGAAATGCTTTTGTTTCATATTACTGAGGAGACTCTATTTCAATTGGGGGGAAGATTTGTGGAACATCATGTGGAGACTCAGGAAGGAGATTAGAAAAGTGTGACCTGTAAGAAACTAAACAATGTGATGTTTAACTTTTTGAAAGGAATCTACTTTAAATCTGAAAAAAAAAATTGTTCAGTTTAGAGATCATTAATCACAGCTACACTCCTCAAGCAAATGTTAAATGCTACAGTAGATCTATGCAGGATGGTAAGAATAAGTGTTTCTTCTTTATGGTGTTTTTACTTTTATGTGTTACTTTTAAGTGTTTCTATTTTGTGATGAATCTGTTGATATCATGTTTCAAACAAAACTTGAGCCAAATTTGATAAGAATTAGTAACGGTTAGATATGATGAGACATTTTGAAAAGTCTGACGACAGATCATGAAATGAAGTCAGACTTATAAGATATTGAGCAAAGAAATTCACGCTTCCAAATTTAGTAATAGAACTTGTAAATATTGAATTGAGACGTGTTTATAGTTTCTGAGTGGATTTCTGAATGGCATCACTGTGTGTTCTTTGATACCAACATAACCGTATCCAAGCCTAAAAGGGAGATTCCTAAATGACAAGGCTGAAATATTGTTTTCTAATATTATGAGATCACTTCAGCTGTGAAAATTTCAACAATGCATTACTGTCTGCCTTAAAACTATTACTCCACTAAAAGTTAAAAAGAGGTTGACTGACAGAATCTCCCCATGGTTAGACATTAACAGTGTTAATGAGATCAAGATAATGTGTTGGACAGCTGAAAGAAAATGGAGGAAAACTAGACTCACATGATGGGATATATCAAAGCAGTACGTCTGGCCAGAAAGGATTATTTTTAAGATTATTGCAGAAAATGTGAGCATATGTGAAGTACTCACGTTATTCTTTAATAACATCAGTTAGAGCCAGTATTGCCACTGATGTAAAACACTGCTGATCTCAGAAAATCGTGATCCTCATAATTACATCTGTTTAAAAAAAACATGTTTTTAAATGTGCTCTGTAAATAAAGTGACTAATTGATTAATTTTCAGCATTGAACTGTGTCCGTGCCTGAAGACATATCATATTTAACATGTTCAGCTGACCTGCAGTGGACTAAAACTCTTTGTTACATTAACAGAACATTTAATATATATTTAATATAATTAGTACCAAATCCTGTAAATCTTTTTAAAATGCCTTGTAAATTAAAATCAAAACACAGTTCTTATCACTGATTGTATATAAATATGTAGCCTACATAATGTCATACAGTCAATGGTTCTTACAGTTCCTCTTTTGGTTGTTAAACATTAAAATGCAGCGCTGCTGCCATCGTGTGGTCAGAAGATGGTAGCGCACAAAACAGCTAAAAGTGAATATTAGACTTGCCGTCAGCAGGTGGACAGACGAATGAATGAGTGAGTGTCGGTGCAACAGTCTGTTTCAAACAAAGCTGACCATTTTAATCAGTTATTAGTCGTATTTTCTGTTCTTTCTGTTTCTTCAGATGGAAACATAAATCACTGAAGGAACTTTTAGCTCTTCGGTTGATTTAAGAGTTTAATCTCTGGAGCTGTTCACTTCCTGGGACTATTTGGTCACAAATATCTTGATTGTTTGTCATCTACAGTGGCTGAAAAAGATGTAATTTACGTTACTGTGGTGTTTTTAGCAGGGGTGGAAAGTAACGAATTACATTTACTCGCGTTACTGTAGGCTAATTGAGTAGTTTTTTGGTTGAGTAGTACTTTTTAAAGTAGTTTTAAAAATCTGTACTTTTACTTTTACTTAAGTATGTTTTGTGTGAAGTATTGTACTTCACTACATTTTAAATCACATCCGTTACTGAGTAAAAAATGTTGGCCGAATTTTTTTTTTTTTTTTAAGCAAAGGGGATCGAACAGCATCATTAACCAGCATGATAAATAACTTAACATTCATGCAGCCTATGACAACCTGGCAGCTAGCTCTCATAGCGACATATAAACTCTAACACAACACAACAAACTCACGTATTTATGGACGCAAACTAAGGAAATGTCGTTGTATTGTCATCTGTCTCAATCTTCGTGTAAGACGAGGCATTGAGCATGATGCGTTCATGTGAAAAGGACAGCGTCGGAAATGAGAGAATTCAGCGAATGGTGCACAGGGGCACAGCCTTTTTTAAAAGGGGTAGGCTACTTAAAAGTTTGGTCTTCTTTGGGTCATTTAAAGAAAAGTTATTGCTCTTGTGACCTTGACCCGTATTGATTTATAGATTTGCAGTATGGCTGGTGAATAAAAAGGATGGTTTACAGCAGGGGCGATTGTAGGTCTAGGATCAGACCTTTCGAGGGGCTCAGCTCCTAATGAGAATTTGACATTCAATGCCCTGCAAGTGTTTAATAATTCAGTGTTTCCACCACAATTTTTAGAGACTATGGTGGGTTTATTATTTATTTTTAGGGGTGCTGAGATCAAATTTAAACCCTCGTTAAAAAAGTAACTAAGTAACTTTTACTCTGAGTAAATTTTTAACAAGCTACTTTTTTACTTTTACTTGAGTATATTTTTAGACCAGTACTTTTACTTGTACTCAAGTAATATTTCATCAAAGTAGTGGTACTTTTACCTGAGTAGAATATTTCAGTACTCTTTCCACCTCTGGTTTTTAGAGTGAGGTCACCTGCTGTTTGAGGTTGAGGTTTGCTTCGTGGTTCTTGTACCACCAGCAGTATGACAAGGCACAGCAGGTAACTGAGGGAGTCACCATAATGGAGAGATGGAACAGAGGTGAGAAAACAAAGAAAAGATAAAACTCTTTCTGTAGAGATGACACAGGAACAAAGTGTTCAGATACTTAAGAAAAAGTGACATTATCACAAAGTCCTGTATTTAGAACATCCTTCAAAGCTCAACAGCATAGACTGTATGCTATTCATGTGGACATCTTCTAATGGTCAGTATGAACATGAGGAATTGCAGCAAAAAAAAAAAAAACAGGTCCTGACTGTTGTTTTAAGACAGTTATCTGAACAAAATGATACAGCAAATGCACCATGCAGCATGCACCATGCAGCAAAACTGGCTAAAAGTAGGAAACTTTGACGTGACGTGCACGCAGCATAATGTATATATTTTACGAGCAGCACCTGAATGCACCGTGCAGAGGAGATCATATAGAAAGGTATGAAATGTATAAGAAAAATCAGAGAAGTAGGAAGCAGACTGCAGTTTGTTGCCGCAGAGACAAAGCATCGTCCAACACTCCGACAAACCGGAGTTTAAACTTCACTGAGTCCACTATGAGATGAAGATGTATCCCATCACAGTTTTCATCCTGTTGGGGACAGGTCTGACAGTAAAGAGTGGTAAGAGAGAGTTTTCGTTTCTCTTTTCCCCCCTGTTTGTATATTAATACGTCTCCGGTTAAAAGGGGAAGTAAAACAAACACAGCTGTGCCGTCTTTGCAATTATCAGCATTCTGTCGATCATTTTAATTTAATTTATTAATATAAACTCTCAGTTTTTGTACTTTTATTCCACAACCCTATTTCATCAAAACAGAAAATGAATTGCGTCTTGAATGTGGCCATGGGTTGGAAGATTTTTCTGTTTCAAATACTTTCTTGACTCTTGATAACTCAAATAGCTGTTCTTTTTTCAATGTGCATCAGAAAATGTTCATCTCAATTTTCAAAAACTCAAGAGATGTTCTCAAGGTCAAGGTGTCAATGTTCTCACTTTTATTCAACTAACAACATTTCAAGAACGAGGAAGTATTGACTGATACAAGAAAGCGAAAGGAGCAGAAAACCACACTTTGAGATTCGTGCTTCAGAAAAAAAAAAAAGAAAACGTAACGAGTAGAGCATAGCTTAGTGGGTAGAGCCTGGTTATTGTCTGCTTTGTTTTCACCTGTTCCTTGTTGTGTTTAATCAGTGATGTTTCCCCTGTTTAGTTCTTCTTGTGTATTTAAACCCTTGTGTTTGACCTGTCCTTTTGCTACATTGGATGGTGTTTCATCACTTATCATCATAATCATCATTTATTTCGTGTATGACTGCAGTGAGACCACTGATTTGCGTTGGGCTGACAGGAAGTGGTTGACCACACAGAAGTACTGCTGAGTGTCACTGACTGAGGACTGAAGCAGCTGCTGCACTGCTGATCACAGCTAAAACAATTCACTCACACAAAGTTCATTTTCAACTTTTTTCATCTTTGTGTCATGGTTTTAGTCAACTTTTTAAATTTTCTTCGTGAAATGGTGAAAATTATTTAATTTTACTTATGTAATGTGCAGTGATATGAAATAACTTATAGTCTGCCAGACTTCACATTTAAGGAGCTGGTGCCTTGTCATTTTTGCTTGAAATGTAAATTAAAATAGTTGCTAATTCAATTTCTGTTCATTGTATTACACTATTTTACTACAACGTTTAATGAATTATCTGGTTATCTGTTTTCATATGAAAGGTTTTTACCGAAAATAATTTATATACTGTATATTAGGATACATATAATTTAAAGATTTTGTTGGCATAGACGCCTTTATTTAGCAGTAGACCGACAGGAAACATGGGAGAGGGGGGGGGGGGGGGGGGGGGGGTGACATGTAGCAAAGGACCTCTGACCGGGATTCAAATCAGGGTCAACTGCCTATATGAGAAAAGTAAAATAGAAGAAGTTTAATAAAAGCTGGACTAAAACTAAGAAAGAAACCAAAAGACAAAATAAATAGACACATAAAATTGATAAGGAGATAAAACTAGAATGACTAGAAGATTTTTTTAAAAGTATGTTAAGCTTTTGTAGATATTTATACACAATTAGGTTGAAATCAAATGTGTAACAACACATAATAACTGTATGAGTAGGCCATAATAATGAGTAAGGGATTTTTGTAGAGTGAGCAGGTCACTAAAGAGACATAAACACTGACAGGATAAATAAGTTGTCTCTGAAAACGAAGAAAAAAGAATATATGACCGATCTGGGCCACATAAACCCAACCACAACTGGCTCACATGTGACTTTCCGTTTCCCTTTCCGTAGTACATGCATGCACTGTGGGGGTTGGGGGGAGGGGCATGTAGAAACCTGATAGAGAAAGGTTTACGTATGTATGAGACAGATCAGAGAAGCAGGAAACAGACCTTACCTAGTTAGTTTTAGAAACATCACTGAGTCCACTTTGTGATGAAGATGTATCTCATCACACTTTTCATCTGGTTGGGGACGGGACTGACAGTAAACAGTGGTAAGAGAGAGTTTTCTTTTCTCTTTTTTCCTGTTTGTATACATATTAATGCAACTTCAGTTAAATGGGGAAGTAAAACGTGACATCTTTGTCAGTATCAGATTTCTGTTGATTATTTTTGTTAAATATATTCAATTGGCTGATATTGTTCAGTTTTTGTACTTTTATTCCACAACCCTATTAAATCAAAACAGATGTGAAAAAAATAACAAAGAACATCTTGAATAGTATTATCTTGAATGTGGCCACAAGTTTGATTATTTTTCTGTTTAAAATACTAAAAAAGATTTTAAAAAGGACATGATCATTATAACTAAAAAATATTTTCAATTTAGATAGTTTAACCTGCCGATTACTTTCTTGATTACTCAAATGATTTGAACAAATAATGAATAGTTCTAATTAGGGGGCCAAGCCCGAGGGACCGAGGAAACGCGTATGCAAGCAGACCCGTTTCCTAGTACCAGCGCCGCTAGGAACCCTATTGTTTTTGTGCTGGTTTTTATTAGGGCCCGAGCGCTGACCAGCGCGAAGCCCTATTGTTTTTGCCATGATTATTAGGGCCCGAGCGCTGACCAGCGCGAAGCCCTATTGGTTTTGCCATGATTATTAGGGCCCGAGCGCTGACCAGCGCGAAGCCCTATTGTTTTTGCCATGATTATTATTATTAGGGCCCGAGCACTATACAGTGCGAAGGCCCTATTGTATCTGTAAAGATTATTATTATACAAAACAAACGCCTTTTTGACAGCCTAAACGTGCTCGAAAAGTCACCAAAATTTGCAATCATGTCCGACCCGGCGAAAAATTTGATATTTTAAGGATCACGAAAATGGGCGAGAAAAAATGGCTCAATAGCGCCCCCTAGAAAATTTAAAAAAGCGAGCCCCACCACTGAGATTATCGTAGACAAAAGAAATTCGGTACACATATATATCTTGTAAAGACGCACAGAAAAGTCTCTTGGACCCATACCCTCACTCCTACAGGAAGTCAGCCATTTTGTATCGAATCTGCGTTTTTGGCGCCATTTTGGCGATTTCCACGCCTCGTACTTTAACGAACTTGTCCTAGGGATTTAATCCGACCGACTTCAAATTCACTCAGAAACATCTTGAGACATTGGAGATGAAAAGTTATCAAAAACAATTTCCTTCGCCATTCGATCCTTCGTCATTAAACAGGAAGTCCTTATAACTCCTACAGACATCGTCAGATCTACACCAAATTAATCACGCATGTAGAGGGTCCCGCCCTGAACACGTATATGCATCAATACTGTGTCAGCTCAATAGCGCCACCTACTGGATACAATAGCGCCCCCTTGAAAATTGAAAAAAAGTTGAGCCCCTCAAGTCAGATTGACATAGACAAACGAAATTTGGTACACATATGTATCTTGTAAAGACGCACAAAAAAGTCTCTTGGACCCATGATGTCACTCCAACAGGAAGTCGGCCATTTTGAATCAAAATATTGATTTTAATGCCGATTGTGGCATCATATTTGAACGAACTAGTCCTAGAGATTTCATCCCATCCACTTCAAATTCACACAAAGTCATCTTGACACATTGGAGATGAAAAGTTATCAAAAGCTTTTTTGCCCGTCATTCCTGGTTGCCGTGGTGACGCGGCGAATTTCGATGCTTCGCCATGAAATTTCAAACCCTCATAACTTGACTCCACATTGTCTGAGCTTCTCCAAATTTAATTTGCTTGTTCAGCGTCCTGGTCTGAACACATGTACAGTCTCATATTTAGTGACAGTCATAGCGCCACCTACTGGCAACAGGAAGTCACTTGTTTCAGTCTTTCACTGATTATTCCCATAATCTTAAGTATTTATACCTGAAATTAACTCAGCTGAGACATAAGACCTTGGTGATGCTACATTCTGCAACTCATGACCCATCATCAAATACCGTTGCCATGACAACACATTCAACGCCTAGAAAATACGATTACAGTTTTCAGGGGCAAAGGATGCCTCCACGGTAACGAAACTCAACACACACGTCTGGAGTGGGTTCATTTAACATCCTATATACTTCAATGGGATGGGCGTGACTAAACGGCTCAATAGCGCCCCCTTGAATATTTCAAAATTGAACCTCAGCCTTCCCGATTGACATAGAAGAATGAAACTCGGTAGGTTTATGTATCATCTCCAGACGCACAAAAACACCATTTGGACCCATACCCTACTCATTTACTAACTCATTTACATGTTTCGAAACAAATATTAACACAAACCCAAAAATATATTTACTGTCAGCTGATGCCTGACATTAACCTGGCCTGTGCAGTTTTGGCACTTGGAACACATGATGAGAACATTAAAGCACATTTACTATTAAGCTTTGAATTCATTATGCAGTCTGCTTCTGTCATGCAGAAGTCTTGCATCCCCAATTTTACCACTGTAACATGAGACTGACCCAAAAGGAGGAGAGAAGGGCCAGTTCAAAGAAGTGCATTCCTTTCTCTCCAAGAAGGTCGTAAAATTATAATTTTCTGGAACATAAGAACTGAATTGGTTGTTTTCTCTTTCCTCCTCACATCCTGTCACAAGGCTGGACCCAGGAGAAGGAGGTGTGAACCTTGACCCTTTTTGCTCCCCGAGGGGTCCTCCTATATAGCAAATCTAAACTTATCATTCACATGCGAAGTCATCTGATTCTCTGTGTTAGCACCACACAGATAAACATGTGTTACTTAAAAGAGAATCATCCCTTTTGTTCACCAACCTACAAATGAACTCTCATTGCTTCCCTTAATGCAACAGATAATCAAGAAAATGATTTTAAAATGATATGTACCCTTATTGTTATTAACAAGCAATGTGACCTCTGTAACATCATATTTCTGTTTTACATTTCTTTGATGTCTATTTTATCTATGTTATCCCGACAAGTTTCATATTAGTGTGACATGCTAAAACTTATATTTTTGGCAACTACAAAACAGTATTAAAATCCAGCAGGAATCCAGGAGTTATTGTCAGGAGTTGACTAAACAGAACAAAAAGACTGGACCCACAATGCAGATCTGAAACCGATGAAGGTTTATTCAGGCAACAAAAACAGAAGCAAAAATGCAGCTGGAGATGACAGGGCTGGGCGAGGCGAGGCTGAGGGCAGGCAAATGGCTGGGAAGAGAGGAGAAAAACAAAAACAGGTAAGTCAAAAGCAAGGTAATCCAAAAACATCCAAAACGGGGTCAAGGTTTACAAAAATACTAGATCAAAGAGCCGTGAGCGTTACCACTGTGGGTGAAACAACGAACTGGCGATGAGTGGAGGAAGAGACCGGCTTATAAATCAGTAGAGCAGGAAACGAGGTGATGAATCTCAGGTGTGCAGAGGAGGGTGGCTGCAGAAGTTCCCAGAAGGCCCCGCCCAGCCCTGGAGGAAAGAAAACATGGACAGAAAAAGGAGCAGCGGCGAACTGGATCCTGACAGTTATGATTTTGGGTAAAATTTGTTATCTCTGCTAACATAAGATCAGCACAATTGTATTTGGTAAGATTAGAAAGCCATCATAATCATTTCTTAAATAACATGCATGTTTCAATTGATTGTGGGACTGGAATCTAAGAACATATATAAATGTTATGCCAATTCATATCTGTCATGTTGTATTAGGGTGAAGGATTATTTTATTACCCTCGTGCTGATGAGACAGCAGTGATGAGACAATTAAATAATTAGGTCCTAGTATTTCGATTAAAATAGTGAGACGACCCCTCCTTCCTGATATCCAGAAGGAGGAGAGAGGAGCTCTCCGCACTCTGGATGGTGGGCGTGGTCTTTAGCCATCCCCCTTGATCCATCCCCCTGGGATACAAAAGCGGCAGCTTTTGAAAATTTCGCTCTTGTTTTTGCTCTTGTTTCTTTTTTCTTTACTTACTTGTTTTGCTCCTTGCTGCGCGCTTATAATCTCTTAGTATTTTTCTATTAGTTAATCTTTCTTTAGTAATTTTGCAGTAGAGCAGTTTTCCTTTTGTGCATTTATCCTTGATTTTTATTATAAGTCAATCAGTCGTATTCCAGTTAACGTCGCTGCCTTTTTATTATCCCAGTGTAGTTTATTTACCTTTTTATCCTTTTCTAAAAGCCCACGTGCTTCAACCTTTGTCCGTTTCGGACCCAGACCGAAAACCACATCTGACTCCGCATCTCCAAGGCTCAGCACGGCCTAAAAGACTTTTCTCTCTCAGTAATTCAAGCTGAATTCAAGAGAACCACTCTGAACCTTTTTATTGACTAAGATACCTCGGCGTTGCTGGCCAGCCTGAACTGAGGTATTAAGAATAACTGAGTCAGCCACAGAACATCGTCTCCTCACCGCCTGTGATCCACCACGAAGCGCCAGTGGCATCTGCAGCTCCCGAGGCCAGCAGAACCACTCAGCCGAACCACCCGCCGAAGCCAGTCACCACCCGCCGAAGCCAGTCAACCGGGCCCGCATCGTGAACCCGGAGAGAGAGATACCAACCTCCCGCTGGGCTCGCGACCAAAAAACAACTCCAGGGCTGACGATCGACGTCTTCTGCACAAGTAGGGTTATGGTTCCATATTCTACACAGGCTGGTGAAAGATTGTAGCTGACCTTTTTCAGCTCCACTGCCCTATAACTATTAACGTCGACAGAATAGTTTAAATAGTGTTTAGGAGCTTAGACGGTTAGTCATCACTGCTGCATCATTGAGTTTGAGAACTTTGCTATTAACCTTCCCTGATAATAATTAAACCCCCTATTTGACGTTATATGTGTACATATGTTTCATTGACGCTATATCTATTGTTACTTAATCCATGTGTTTAAATAAATAGCCTGTTAGTATCATAGACAAACTGTGTGTGTGTGCATTATTTCTGGTTTGAATACACTAACAGGTTCCCTGACGCCTAGGATTCACGAGCCTAAAGATATTTGACTGATTCATTAAATTTGCCTTAATCAAATCTATTTAATTGAGTTATGGTTATTTAATTAATCCTAATTGAATAACCATAACTTCCGGATCTTGCGTCCGGTGGTGCCCCCTTTTAACGAGTGTTTAAATTATACAAATCCGCAACACCACTTATGTTCAAGAAATATTTAATGAACCTTTTCATAAAAGAGTATGACTCACTGGAAATCAATGCCATTCTTGATTCTTTCATCACTTTGAAAGAAGGTGTTTGCAGCCTGGTTTTGCAATCTCAAATTTGAGCTAGGAACATGTATAGTCTGGACTATCAATCATAACATAATCCAAACAGATTATATACGAGGGCTAAATGATCAGGTGAGAGTTCCTGATCTGTTGCCTCTGATTCTGTATGAACCAGGCTGGTGAAAGCTTTTGCTGGTTTTACTTTACTTATTGGGATGTTTCAACACATTGTAGTCATCAAGTTTAGAAAACTATGGTTACAGTGTCAGTGATGCCACATTTAAATTTACACCAATTGAAAAAGAGTTGCTATTTATTATTGATTGTTTTATCATATATTTTCTTGATTAATCGATTAATTGATGTTGACATCCTCAACTGTCTTTTGTCCAATCCAAAGATATTTAGTTAACCACAGAAGACTGAAGAAGCCAGAAAATATTCACATTTGAGAAGCTGGATTATTTGTTAAGAAAAGATGACTTTATGAACTGATTATGATCATAATATCTGGTGAGTCATTTAATAGTTGGCAGCTAATCGACTAATCATTGCAGCTCTAATGCCTGAACACTTCCAAGGCCAAAAAATGGACAACGTTTCAATCTGAGTCAGATCTTTTGTCAGGTCAGAATGTTTCAACAGCAGATGATCTAACTTAATGTCGATTTTTGACTTTGCAGTGAGTGTGCGGGTGTTTCTCTTTTTCCACCGGTGCTATTTTTTAATAGCCTTTCACCTGAATGGCACCCGTTCACATTTAAATGTACTTCCTGGAATTGATTTTACAGCTCATAACCATCTCGGCAGCTGCTGAAACCAGGAAATTCAAATTTGTGAAAAAAAAGGGAGAAAATTAGGGTGAAGTTGTAATGGTAGAGAGATGTGGCAATCACCATGGTTGACTCTAATAGGCTCAGAAATCTGTCAATCAAGACAATATGCTCCAAACATATCTATTCAGGTCTTTTTAATGGAACAATATCTTTCAATCCTGTGGGCATGACAAGAATTTAGAAATTGTCTGAGATCCAAACGCCTTGGAGTCCAAATCCAGCTGACAGGTGTCAGAACAGGTGTGCAGGCAAGTCAGGCAGGAACCACGTCCCCCCTCCGGGCCTTCAGCGGGCGTTCCAGATATGACTGTGCCTATGCATGCCACAGTGACGTAAAAATGTCACAGTCTGCTATTTTTTTTTAAAAACTTGATTAGAACACTTTCTGGGTGTCTTCAGGCTCCACTGGCTGCGCAGACAGACGGGCTTGAAATTGAGTTTGAAAACCATAAATCTCAGCACCTGGTCAAGCAACTTTGAGTCGCTCATTTTAGTGATGAATGGCCCAAAACCCTTCTCTCCCTCTCTCTCTCTCACACACACACACAGGCACACACACAGGCATACTGTATATTATGATCTTTTTTTTCTTATTGCAGAGCTTTTTTCTGCATGTGCATGATGTCAGGATCATTTGCATTGACCACACACATTGAAAAACTAGCTTAAAGAAATGTTGACAACCTTTTGTTACAACTTAGTGGCACACAGAGACCCCTGCAGATTTTTCTGACATATTCATAGTGGATTTTCCTGAATGATATCCCTCTGTTTATTTTAGGTTGAGGTACAGCACAGCAACAAAGCCACAGTGTGCTTGATGTCATAAATTGCGGCTTGTAACAACATCAATTTATTAGTTTAAAGTTACAGTAACATGATAGCTGTCAGCCTAAGGGATACACGTGTCAGTCAGCCACCTGTCAGCTTGTGGTTTACAGTACCTGATGAGAAGTTGAAGATTATGTCAGAAATGGTAAACAGGAACTCAAATATACAGTAGGCTGGTTTATGCAGTACTTTCTTTATTATGACTGGTTACTACTGATGCAGAAAAAAGCTGCAGAAAAAAAAAACCCTCTCGCTCAGTAGGCTCAAAGGTAGCGGGCTCACGCACATAACACCAGGCCCACTGCCAAGAATTCAAGTATGGATGGCAATATAAGCACAGGCCTTATAAAGTAACCAGTTTTTTGTTTAACAGACTTAACAAAAATCTTTTAAAATGAAATATTGTATAAAATTCAATACATTACTTTTGAAATCAGGTAATATTTGACCCTAGAATAAGTTTGGAAGACTAAGAATTTGCAGTGATGCTTTCAGATGATTGATAATAGATAAGATAAACTACTCTAATTTTCTCATTCATACAATGAACTGATCATATGACTAGTCTTTGTTATGCTACAGTGAACTCTGGCCTCATGTCACCTCACATAAAAAGGATTGTAGAGAGCTGTTTAAGTTTTGCATTGGAGTAAAACAGAGCATTGGATGAGTAATGGTCTGTATTGGGAGTCACAGAGTCTCAGAGTTAAGGTTAAGTTATTCTGGAGAGCATGAGTTGGACCGATGCAGCCTGTGTTATTTTAACTGATGGCCTGAGCTATTAAAGTAAAACCAGTGTTGTAAGAGAGACCACAGTCTTCTTGCAATAAAAGCACAGCTGCATGATAACTTTGTAGTTGATTGAAGTTGCCCATATTTCCTGTTTTCAGAATCTTAAACGTGAGGATTTGAAGCTTTAGTGAATATATTTGGATATCTTGGGATGTTGATCAGTAAAAGCAAGACATTTGACATTTGAAAGCAAGGTTTATAACAATTTCTAACCAGAATTATTCACTATTTTCTGGCTTATTTATACTCAAATAACAAATAATTGAGAAATAATCATGTTTAATTACAACCCTACTCAAAATGAGATCTCAATGTCTCAACACAAGCAACTATAGTAGTACAAAAATGTTCAAATGATTGAAATCTGAGCAAGCCTTTGATGCCAACTGTCAGTACTGGACAGGATTCAGTATTCAGTGCAGTGGTCAGTTTTCTGCTCACACCAAAAAACTGTACTGAAGCTCAATACTTGGCCCAACTTTCAGTGTATTATTTCCTCCGCGGTGAACATTGCATTGCGTAACATGCCGAGGAAACAGCTTTTTCATTGGCTTTTTTTTTTTTTTTAACATATGAACCCAACAGCACTTTACCTTTGGAGCCACTTTCACCAAACTGGAAGCAAAGTGTCAGTGAACAAGCGACTCCACCGAGCTGTCAGACTCTGCTGTGTTGCTACATGCTTCATTCAGCTGGAATGTCAGTTTTTCTCGACTTCAGCATTCACTTTGACTGAGCAAGGAATGCAAACTAGATGGTTTGATGAGATAAAACGAACCTTGCAATGAAATCACACGGCAATAAAATTACACTGGAAACAAAATTAGGGCGTCACTTTTATATGCTGCATAAATCTCAATCTCTCTCGCTCTCTGTCTCTCTCTCTCTCGCTCTCTCTCTCTCTCTCTCTCTCTCTCTGTCTCTGTCTCTTGGTTTCTACTTTTTAGGGGAATCTTTTCAACTGGTGGAGTGCTGACATAAGTAGTGGTTGCCAAATAAAAAATGATGTGGGCATGAATGTGTATTTGTGTAAGCAGGAAGACGTGTACATGGAGAGCGTGCAATGCAAGTTTTGGCACAATCAGCTTCGTCATCAATACTGTTCAGCTCAACACAAGTTACAACAAGCCCTGAGAGTGTCGGTTTCTGCTTAAGATGTTGTAAGAGGGTCTTTTTGTCCACAGTTTAGATGTTTCTTTTCTTTCTTCTTTCTTATAGTGGCGGTTTGTGATTATTCTGTTATCTTTATGGGGTTATAATGTTGGGTGTCTATAATAAAGGCGGTCAAAGTTCCAAATTGTAGGTAAAAAAGCATCCTACAAGTCAAAATCCAGGGTTTGGACCTACTCTGAATGCGTCGTTTGTGATTTGTTTGTGTGTTGTAATGCTGTCCTGCGTCCTTGTGATGATGTCACAAAAATCCACCTGTTGCGTAATCTTTCTTTGATAAGGTTTATTTCCATGTGTTGTTTCAGATCTGATGTCGGCTCAAACATGTATTTCTACTTGAGAAGTTTCCATTCAGAACAGAGCAGGCTTTTTTTTTGGGGGGGGGGTTGGGGGAGGGCTTAAAGAGACGGGAGCTAAAACGACTTGTTTCAGACAGAAGCTGAACTAAGTGGCTGCATAAAGAGCCAGTAGAAGATAAATACAGATTTTTTTTGGACTGTAAATTATGCAAATATATTCCAGTAGAGCCCCAGAATATAAATATAGACCTGGAAATGTGCTATGATACGTCCCCTTTAATGTTGAGATCAATTGACCATGTGAGATTTGTCAACTTTATCCTTTGTCCTTCAATGTAATAAACTTGGTCAATGAAGCACCCACAGCCTGCTGCTATGATACTGCTTTAATACTGTTATTAGTCATCAGGCTTTCTGTTAGGAAGCATACACAAAAAAATGTTTTCCCCAGCCAGTATATCTGAATACAACCTATTCATTCAGTGGGTCTATTTTTATGGGACAGATATGTTGTTCCTCATATAGATGTGGATGTAATCATAGCATAGAGCATCGATTTGTGAAGCTCCTCTGTCTTCAGAATAAAGATTTCTGCCTTTTATGTCAGCTGGACACTAAGATGAACCGCCCACCCAGTTTTCAGCACATGTTTGTTTCTGGAGAAGTATTGATTGTAATATCACAACAACTCAAAACTGAACTTTTTTCTTTTTTCTTTTTTTGCTTTCTCTCCATCTCTCAAGGTGGGTGCTTGGCCCGGGTGGTGACAGTGTCTTCTGGCCCACTGATCCGGGTGGAGGGTCAGGCGGTGTCCATCAGATGTGATGTCAATGAATACATGGGACCTCTTGAGCAGGTAGGTGGTATTGATTGACGTTTAAATGAAAAGACGATGTACTTTCTGACTCCTGAGCCAGTCTGTGATACTCAGCACCCTTTTTTGGTTCTTTGGTGTCACTGGAAGCACCATTCCTACCCAAAACTTTGCAAGACAAAACCTCAGAATGGCTAAGTGATGTAAAAGCTAGCAAGTCCCAAAATGATTGAAGTTGTGGACAAGATAAGAATATGATAGAGATACAAGATGGGTTAGTGGTTAATGTTCATCCTCTGAAGAATTCTTGGTCATTAGATTTAGATATTGTGGTCATTTTGGTCTGATTGTAGCACAGAGGAGACAACCAATCATGAATCCTCAGAGGACCATTTATATACAAATACAGCATACAACACATAACCATCTTTACCATCCTGTTCTGTCCCGCAGGATTTTGAGTGGGAGATGTCCAGGGATGCAAAGGCACAGAGAATAAAGATCATATCCACCTTTGACTCCGGCTACTCCCACGCATCGCTGAGCAAGCGTGTCGCATCCGGTGACATCTCTGTGGTGCGGCTCAAAGACAACGAGGTGGAGCTGAAGATAGCGGAGGTGAAGTCGGTGGATGCCGGTTTCTTCTATTGCCAAACGCCGAGCACTGACCCCGTCATCAGTGGCAACTACGAGGCTCAGGTCCAGCTTATTGGTACGTGGGTGTGGGGGTGGGGGTGGGGGTGTGGGTGTTTGGTCAAGAACCCAGAAAGTGCACCAGGCTTTGAAGCCAATTTGACATTGTGGCCAAACTGTGTAATTACAACTTCTGAATCTGACATGGGCCCTAAAAGCAATTTTCCCACACAACATCATAGGAAAAGGAGTAACTGTAAAAAAACATGTTTTGATTAGTGTCACTACCATTGAGTCTGATAAGCTATACAAGGTATAGAAGGGCTGCATGATTTCATTATTGTTAATCTAAGTTACCGGAAGTTTCTGGTGCTCATGCAGTTGGGAGACGGGGTTAAAGGAAACACTCCACAACAGAGAGGATCATGAGGAAGCTGTGTGGAAGATGAGGGTCAATTTACACCCGGAAATTGAACTTTTTTGTCTTCATTCACCACTGGGTATCTTTCATAGGAATGAACAGGGTCCCGCCTCTAATGCTGTATTCAGTTCTCTTAATACATCCATGGTGTGTGTGTGTGTGTGTGTGTGTGTGTGTGTGTGTGTGTGTGTGTGTGTGTGTGTGTGTTAAAACTACATTGGTTCATTTAACAGCTATCCCCACGACTTACTAATGCTCTACTGATCATGTTCATATCCGGCTACACACATACACACTCCTGCTGGTTTCAGTTACCGGCTAATAATTTGGCTTTCGCACAGACACACAACACGCCACGCACCCCTCAACACACTGGTGGAGGGGAGCAGATGTCAGGTGGGAGTACTTGGCTCGTGTCAAATGAGGGCCAGAGAGACAGAAAGTTGGGGAGAGAAACACAAAGGCTTAGAGAAGTATATAAATACCGTCTCATGGGATATACAGTAATGAAGGCACTCCAGAGGAATACATGTTAAATTACATGTACATTTAGTGTTGGACACTTGATAATAAGTGAAACCATTGTTGACTAAAAACAGGGATTTGTTTGCTCACCGAGATGTGGGAGGTGAAAAAAAAAATGCATTGAAACACCTTTTTAAAAAGCCAGTTTCATGAACAGCGCTTGTGATATTTGAATCCGTTATTGCAGGATGGTATTAGAATAAATGGACATCACATATATTATCAACTTTTTAAAATACATCCACAGTGGAAATAAAGCTATTTATATGATTTTGGTTAAATTCACAAAAATATATGTTACCAGTCAGAGCTCTGATCTTTTTTAAGATGCAGAATAAAAGCATAAATTAGACTCTAACAACACATGAAGTATTTAGTTTGACAGTGATTTGAGTGATTTTAGTAGGGTTCGGCTTACTTGGGTTCATCAGTCATTATTTCAACTTTTAAAAAAAAGATTCTGTGCAGGCCAATGAAACATGATTTGCAGCCAAAACCCAGAGGATGATTTCTGTAAAGGTATCCAGCCAGCAATTATCCAGGAAGTGCAGACATCAGCCTTTTTTTTCTCTCTTTTAGTCCAGCTCCAGTTTTGGAAAGAAATGGAAGCAGTGATAGTAAACAAATGTTTGATTTGTTCTCGCCAACTAAAGCAACATAATACTCATTAAGACAGTTAAAGAAAAGCCTTACAGTTTTTCTACAAGCATCCATTGTACTGTAGTTAGTTATGTAATGATCCCACTTGAATTCCTCTGTTGATTTGTTGTAGTTTAGAACAAAAATCCCACGACTATGAGAGCTAAGCACCAAAAATTGACCAAGATCAGATGCTGTGCGGTTGTAGGAAATATGCACCACTGAGTTTTAAAGAGACTGTCTGAGTTTTAGGGAAATATGCTCAGTTACCACTTACCACCTTAACCAGTTTGAGTTAATAATATCTGCTTTATTTCCATACCAGTCTGGAGTCAGCTGACCTTAATGTTAACTGAACATGCAGCATTTGCATAAAGCTGTTTTTAACCTGAGCCCATCATTTCATTATCCTCCATCATATCAAATAATCATCATATTATTCTTTTCGGCATTACATTTTGAATCATGATAATATTACCCTCCCCCTCACCCCACCCCCCAATAAAAAGAACCTGTTCTACAAGCCTTCAACTGCCTCAACAAATCATGCATTTACATGTCAAACAAGAGCGGAGATAAGGTACCACCATGCCTACAACCTCTCTAGCTGATATCAGATCAGATACTGCAGTCCAACATTGTACCATTTAGACATTAGCCTCATGTGTGTGGTTGGTTTCAGATTAAAACAATACTGGTTAGGTTAAAGAAAGAGTTTAGCTCATGTTGATAAGAAATGGAATCTGTGCAGCATTTGTTCTTGTACACTGGTAATATGTAACCTGCATATCAGCACACCAGAGAAGTATTACATTTCAACCTCCTATTCTACAAAAAGGTTACATAGTATTCTCAGTTCTCGGAGACTTGAAACCAATTATTGATTTATCAAAGCTGTTGCCGCTTCTCTGACGATCAACCAATCGATTAATTGAGTAGTTGTTGCAGCTCTAATCTGCTTGCTGAGCTTGCCGTGGCCTCTTTTTAATTCAGACTATTTTCTGACAGAGGCAAACGAGAGAAACCTGCGTTAGCATTTTCCTTTGAATTTAATTGGGTTTCTTTCTCTCACAGTTATCCAGTTAGTAATTAAACACATATTTTGGAGACTGTGTTGGTCTAAATCTACTGTTAGCTCAACCACGCAGGATGTTTAGAGAAGAGTCCTTGTTTTTTTTTTGATGAATACAGTATGAGGTGTATTTCAGACACATTTTAGGTCGTGAAAACCAAAATGGGAGAGGTGAAGTCACAGAAAGGCATTGTCTGACAGCAGGTTAGTTGGCTGTATGATGCATGTTCAGCTGCTCTCTGCTTCCCAGCACGACTCCCCAGACACCTTGTTAAACTTAGACCTGAATTAACTAGGCGGCACTGTTTATGTGTGAGAGAGCTTGTGTTGTGTGCATGTAGAGCATTAGTGAGTAGTGTGTTTTGCAGTGTTTGAAACAGAGAGTGTGTGTGTGTGTGTATTTCAGTCATTCATTAACAAAGACGATGAGTTAGATTTGTTGCTTGGGGGGTGAATTGATAATAAGAATAGTTGAGGATAAAATTCCTGTTGATTGACTAATTATTGCAGCTCTACATAAAATCAAGGTATTTGGACACAGTTTTTCACCAAAAACAGGCACACAAAAAAGGAAGGTGAATGCTTAAAAACTGGCACAAAAAATATGTGATGAAAAGGTGGGAAAAACTTGACTCACTTTAATGAAAATGTGAGAAGTTACAGTTTCCCATCTTACATATTTGTATTCAGTGATATTCACCTTGAGTTAGGTGTTAAAGTGTTATATCCCTTTAAATGTTTGTTTTTGTCTCTTTTCTTGTTAGTCATCCCCAACACCCTCAAGGTCTCCCCGCAGGCCCCGGCCTCAGTCATCCCAGAAGGAAGTGACATCACGCTCTCCTGCAACGTCACCCGGGAACTCACCCAGCCCACCTACCTGTCTGTCACCTGGTCTCTGAAGAAAGGAGGAACGTCTGAGGAAATCCTGACTTTTGGTCCTGAGGCAGGCGTGGTTACGGGGCAGAAGTACACCCGGCGCTACACTGACGGAGGCATCCGATTGGTTCTCGGGAAGAACGGAGTGTTTGAGTTGGTGATTTCCAGAGTGACGACATCTGATGAAGGAATTTATCAATGCAACGGGGCAGAGTGGACACATGAAAAGGGAGGGAAATGGATAAAAATCGTGGAAAGTAAAAGAGAGATGGGGACAGTTGCTGTTACTCCTACAGGTAAGGAAGAGTGAGAGTGACCTACATTATAATAAACACAGGTTAGGTTATAAGACTAATGGTTTAAAATGATGAGGCGGTAAACTCCTGTACCTTTCTCTTCTGACACTATCTTCTCCCATAAGTGAGCCTTGTAGTTGTAGAGTCATACCTTTTTATGATAAAATTGTGTGCTTGCTGTTCATTAAAGCTGGTCGCTGCAGTGTTTACTCTGGAGATTCAACAGGGAGGACGATGTCGGCAAAGTCATTTTAGCGAAGCCCTATTGTTTTTGCCATGATTATTATTAGGGCCCGAGCGCTGACCAGCGCGAAGCCCTATTGCTTTTGCCATGATTATTAGGGCCCGAGCGCTGACCAGCGCGAAGCCCTATTGTAATCGTCCAGATTATTATTAGGGCCCAAGCACTACAGTGCGAAGGCCCTATTGTAATCGTAAAGATTATTAGGGCCCGAGCGCTGACCAGCGCGAAGCCCTATTGTTTTTGCCATGATTATTAGGGCCCGAGCGCTGACCAGCGCGAAGCCCTATTGTTTTTGCCATGATTATTAGGGCCTGAGCGCTGACCAGCGCGAAGCCCTATTGTTTTTGCCATGATTAGGGCCTGAGCGCTGACCAGCGCGAAGCCCTATTGTTTTTGCCATGATTATTAGGGCCCGAGCGCTGACCAGCGCGAAGCCCTATTGTATCTGTCCGGATTATTAGGACCCAAGCACTACAGTGCGAAGGCCCTATTGTAATCGTACCGATTATTATTAGGGCCCAAGCACTACAGTGCGAAGGCCCTATTGTAATTAGGGCCCAAGCACTACAGTCCGAAGGCCCTATTGTAATCGTACCGATTATTAGGGCCCAAGCACTCAACAGTGCGAAGGCCCTATTGTATCTGTAGAAATTATTATTCGTCTCACAAAACGAACGCCTTTTTGACAGCCTAAACGTGCCCCTAAACTCATGAAAATTTGCACGTACATCAGACCCGGCGAAAAATTTGATATTTTATGGTCCGCCAAAATGGCCGTCACAAAATGGCTCAATAGCGCCCCCTATTGAATATAAAAGTGTGAGAGATTGACGTACATGAACGAAACTTGGTATATATATGTATCATGTTCAGACGCACAAAAAAGTCAGTGGGGCCCATGACGTCACTCCAACAGGAAGTCAGCCATTTTGAAAAATATGTGCGATTTTGGCGTTTTCCACGCCTCGTACTTTAACGAACTTGTCCTAGGGATTTAATCCGACCGACTTCAAATTCACTCAGAAACATCTTGAGACATTGGAGATGAAAAGTTATCAAAAACTTTCTAATTAGGGATTCAGTTTGGCCGTGGCGGCGCCGACAATTTCCTTCGCCATTCGATCCTTTGCCATTAAACAGGAAGTCCTTATAACTCCTACAGACATCGTCCGATCTACACCAAAATAATCACGCATATAGAGGGTCCCGCCCTGAACACGTATATGCATCAATACTGTATCAGCTCCATAGCGCCACCTACTGGATACAATAGTGCCCTGTTGAAAATTGAAAAAAAAATGAGCCCCTCAAGTCAGATTGACATAGACAAACGAAATTTGGTACACATATGTATCGTGTAAAGACGCACCAAAAAGTCTCTTGGACCCATGACGTCACTCCAACAGGAAGTCGGCCATTTTGAAAAATATATGCGATTTTGGCATTTTCCACGCCACGTACTTTAACGAACTTGTCCTAGGGATTTAATCCAACCGACTTCAAATTCACTCAGAAACATCTTGAGACATTGGAGATGAAAAGTTATCAAAAACTTTCTAATTAGGGATTTGGTTGCTTCGTGGCGATGTGAGGAATTTTGATGTTTCGCTATTAAACAGGAACAGCTGGCCAAATGGGGGTACTGCACCCCGTAGATGATTAATAAAATTGAGCCCCTCCCTCAAGATTGATGTAGATGAACAAAATTTACTACACTTATCATCTAAAGACGCACAAAAAAGTCTCTTGGACCCATACCCTCACTCCAACAGGAAGTCGGCCATTTTGAAGTGAATTTGCAATTTTGGCACGGTTTCATACAATTTTCACTCCACGTACTTTAATGAATTCCTCCTAATCCGACCAACTTCATTTTGACTCTGTGTCATCTCAAGACCTTGACGATGCGTCACAGCAAGTCTCGCTCAGTAGTGGCGGGGCGGGGGAGCTTGGGCCCGATCATCGCTGCTTGCAGCTTTAATTAGGGCCCAAGCACTACAGTGCGAAGGCCCTATTGTTTTTGCTGCGATTATTATAGTTCCTATAAAGTAAACGCGTTTTTGACAGCCTAAACGTGCCCAAAAAGTCACCAAAATGTGCAATCATGTCCAACCCGGCGAAAAATTTGATATTTTAAGGTCCGCCAAAATGGCTGTGGCAAAATGGCTCTGTAGCGCCCCCTAGAAAATTTAAAAAAGCGAGCCCCACCCCTGAGATTGTCCTAGACAAACGAAATTCGGTACACATATGTATCGTGTAAAGTCGCACAAAAAAGTCTCTTGGACCCATACCCTCACTCCTACAGGAAGTCGGCCATTTTGTATTGAATCTGCGTTTTTGCCGCGATTTTGGCGATTTCCACGCATCGCATTTGAGCGAACTCCTCCTAGAGATTTAATCCGACCGACTTCAAATTCACTCAGAAACATCTTGAGACATTGGAGATGACAAGTTATCAAAAACTTTCTGATTAGGGATCCGGTTTGGCCGTGGCGGCGCCGACAATTTCCTTCACCATTCGATCCTTCGCCATGAAATTTCAAACCCTCATAACTTGACTCCACATGGTCTGAGCTTTTCCAAATTTCATATGCTTGTTCAGTGTCCTGGTCTGAACACATGTACAGTCTCATTTAGTGACAGTCATAGCGCCACCTACTGGCAACAGGAAGTCACTTGCTTCAGTCTTTCACTGATTACTCCCATAATCTTAAGTATTTATACCTGAAATTAACTCAGCTGAGACATAAGACCATGGTGATGCTACATTCTGCAACTCATGACCCATCATCAAATACCGTTGCTATGACAACACATTCAACGCCATGATAATACGATTACAGTTTTTAGGGGCAAAGGATGCGTCCACGGTAACGAAACTCAACACACACGTCTGGAGTGGGTTCATTAAACATCCTATATACTTCAATGGGATGGGCGTGACTAAACGGCTCAATAGCGCCCCCTTGAATATTTCAAAATTGAACCTCAGCCTTCCCGATTGACATAGAAGAATGAAATTCGTTAAGTTTATGTATCATCTCCAGACGCAAAAAAACGCCATTTGGACCCATACCCTAAGTTCAACAGGAAGTCGGCCATCTTGGGAAAAATGCTATATTTTGCTGAGTTTTTTGGTCATTTCCAGGCCTCATATTTGAACAAACTAGTCCTAGAGATTCCATCCCATCCACTTCAAATTCACACAGAATCATCTTGAGACATTGGAGATGAAAAGTTATCAAAAGCATTTTTATGACTTCTTCCTGTTGGGCGTGGCTGTGCAAACAATTTCGATGCTTCGCCATAAAGCAGGAAGTCCTTATAACTCCTACAGACATTGTCCCACCTACACCAAATTGATCACGCATGTAGAGGGTCCCGCCCTGAACACATCTATGCATCAATAGTGCTTCATATACACAGCGCCACCTACTGGACACAAGAAGTCAGCCTCATATGACAAACATTATCCGATTTACATGAAATTTACAGGATGTGTTCTCCACATCACACACTGCAACATGACATATAATTGGTGGGTGATCTCTAGCGCCACCTAGTGGACACATACAATGTGACTTAACCCCATCACACAATGTTCATTAGGAGCCCGGGTGCCAAGAAGTCTACATGCCCGCTGTGTCTGCCGTGTGACTGCAGCATGCACCGACATGCGCGTACGGGGCGGTGCGTGGGGGGGCTTGGGCCCGATCATCGCTGCTTGCAGTTTTAATTAGGGCCCGAGCGCTGACCAGCGCGAAGCCCTATTGTATCTGTAAGTAAGTTTCTAAGTTTGAAGTTCAAAATTAAATCAAATCAAAGATCATCAGGAGTCGTCCAGCTGAATGCAGTTAGAGTTTTATTGTCGACAGCAAAACCCGGAATCACAATACACAGACCATGTCCATGCACCAGTGACACAAAGAGATAAGACTCTTGGGGAGTCTTTTTTATACTGTCAATATGGCTATCCCTTGCCAAAAGTTGTATCCCCCCCCCATGTTTGGTGTACGTTTAACCAATCAGCTTTCTTCCAAAACATGATCTTACCCCTTGGCACCAAATCTTGAGATGCCCTCACTGCAGGTGCATCAGCCTTATAAGGCCTTGAGTTTTGTTTTTTTCCTACACAGCTGCTGTTTTGCTCAGCAGATCTGACACAGGTCATGTCAAGTTCAATCTGACCTGTTAACTTGTTTCAACTGCATTCGTTTTCAATAATAGTGATTATAATGATTATAATAATAATGATGCAGATTATCTTTAAACACATATATTGTGGTTTTCATACTTATTCAATCATAAAGTACTTATTCACTTATTAGTTGCAGAATCACATATACTTCTTCATTTAACATAATGCCTTCAGATATGATCACCTTTAGCATACGATGGTCAACAGTCAAGTACCCTTTAAACAGATATAACATTGTTCATTATTAGTAATTTATCCCCTAAATTTTACACTACATAACCTAACTAACTTGTGCAAAACTACTCGACTGTCACTCAACCCTTTCTGCAGTCGCTTCCTGGCAAAAGCCGTTAATTCTCATCACTGATCACTGGATGCCTTTTGACTGTGAAGCCGCTGCTGCAGACTACTCACAAAGAAAGCAAACGTCAGGCATATTTTTCTACAAAGTACACAGACGCATCAAGCAGAAAGAAATGAAATAGTCCCTTTCCCATACTGCGCCTGCACACTCCATCAGCTCATTTTCCACCAACTGCAGGTCTCCCTCATGCCAATTAATTTCATTAAAGGCAATCATTTAGGGCTGCAGTGATTATTTTCATTATCATTACGTTAGAAATTGTTAAATTACTCTTTTTAAAACTCAAATGTCTACAAGCCACAGCTATTCCATTTTTTTATCACACATAACTAAAGAAACCTGAAAATATTCACATCTGAGAAGCTGGAATCAGAGAGCGATAATTGATAATAAGAATAGTTGAGGATAAAATTCCTGTTGATTGACTAATTATTGCAGCTCTACATAAAATCAAGGTATTTGGACACAGTTTTTCACCAAAAACAGGCACACAAAAAAGGAAGGTGAATGCTTAAAAACTGGCACAAAAAATATGTGATGAAAAGGTGGGAAAAACTTGACTCACTTTAATGAAAATGTGAGAAGTTACAGTTTCCCATCTTACATATTTGTATTCAGTGATATTCACCTTGAGTTAGGTGTTAAAGTGTTATATCCCTTTAAATGTTTGTTTTTGTCTCTTTTCTTGTTAGTCATCCCCAACACCCTCAAGGTCTCCCCGCAGGCCCCGGCCTCAGTCATCCCAGAAGGAAGTGACATCACGCTCTCCTGCAACGTCACCCGGGAACTCACCCAGCCCACCTACCTGTCTGTCACCTGGTCTCTGAAGAAGGGAGGAACATCTGAGGAAATTCTGACTTTTGGTCCTGAGGCAGGCGTGGTTACGGGGCAGAACTACACCCGGCGCTACACTGACGGAGGCATCCGATTGGTTCTCGGGAAGAACGGAGTGTTTGAGTTGGTGATTTCCAGAGTGACGACATCTGATGAAGGAATTTATGAATGCAACGGGGCAGAGTGGACACATGAAAAGGGAGGGAAATGGATAAAAATTGTGGAAAGTAAAAGAGAGATGGGGACAGTTGCTGTTACTCCTACAGGTAAGGAAGAGTGAGAGTGACCTACATTATAATAAACACAGGTTAGGTTATAAGACTAATGGTTTAAAATGATGAGGCGGTAAACTCCTGTACCTTTCTCTTCTGACACTATCTTCTCCCATAAGTGAGCCTTGTAGTTGTAGAGTCATACCTTTTTATGACTCTATTTGCCAAGCAAAATTGTGTGCTTGCTGTTCATTAAAGCTGGTCGCTGCAGTGTTTACTCTGGAGATTCAACAGGGAGGACGATGTCGGCAAAGTCATTTTATTGGATTTCTTTTCATGGCTTTGGTTCTTCATGAAAAAGAGGAATCCTCTGTGAAGTGGCTTTAAGTTTTGTTTTTTTGTTGTTGTTTTTTTTACATGTTTTTAAAGTAGAGTAACAGTTTGTATGTAGTTTGTAAGGCAATTTATATCAATGCATTTTTTTGTCCACAAGAAATTGGATCGTTTTGGTAATTTAGGAGATACTATGTTTGCTTGATTAATGTGTTTCTATATTATTATTAGGGCCCGAGCGCTGACCAGCGCGAAGCCCTATTGTTTTTGCCATGATTATTAGGGCCTGAGCGCTGACCAGCGCGAAGCCCTATTGCTTTTGCCATGATTATTAGGGCCCGAGCGCTGACCAGCGCGAAGTCCTATTGCTTTTGCCATGATTATTAGGGCCCGAGCGCTGACCAGCGCGAAGCCCTATTGTAATCGTCCAGATTATTATTAGGGCCCAAGCACTACAGTGCGAAGGCCCTATTGTAATCGTAAAGATTATTAGGGCCCGAGCGCTGACCAGCGCAAAGCCCTATTGTTTTTGCCATGATTATTAGGGCCCGAGCGCTGACCAGCGCGAAGCCCTATTGTTTTTGCCATGATTATTAGGGCCCGAGCGCTGACCAGCGCGAAGCCCTATTGTAATCGTCCAGATTATTATTAGGGCCCAAGCACTACAGTGCGAAGGCCCTATTGTAATCGTAAGGATTATTAGGGCCCGAGCGCTGACCAGCGCGAAGCCCTATTGTTTTTGCCATGATTATTAGGGCCCGAGCGCTGACCAGCGCGAAGCCCTATTGTTTTTGCCATGATTAGGGCCCGAGCGCTGACCAGCGCGAAGCCCTATTGTTTTTGCCATGATTATTAGGGCCCGAGCGCTGACCAGCGCGAAGCCCTATTGTATCTGTCCGGATTATTAGGACCCAAGCACTACAGTGCGAAGGCCCTATTGTAATCGTACCGATTATTATTAGGGCCCAAGCACTACAGTGCGAAGGCCCTATTGTAATCGTACCGATTATTAGGGCCCAAGCACTACAGTGCGAAGGCCCTATTGTAATTAGGGCCCAAGCACTACAGTCCGAAGGCCCTATTGTAATCGTACCGATTATTATTATTATTATATAAAACAAACGCCTTTTTGACAGCCTAAACGTGTCCAAAAAGTCACCAAAATTTGCACGTACATCAGACCCGGCAAAAAATTTGATATTTTATGGTCCACCAAAATGCCGTTCGCAAAATGGCTCAATAGCGCCCCCTATTGAATATAAAAATGTGAGTGATTGACGTACATGAACGAAATTTGGTATATATGTATATGTATCATGTCCAGACGCACAAAAAAGTCCCATGACGTATCTCCAGCAGGAAGTCGGCCATTTTGAAAAATATGTGTGATTTTGGCGTTTTCCACTCCTCGTACTTTAACGAACTTGTCCTAGAGATTTAATCCGACCGACTTCAAATTCACTCAGAAACATCTTGAGACATTGGAGATGAAAAGTTATCAAAAACTTTCTGATTAGGGATTTGGTTGCTTCGTGGCGATGTGAGGAATTTTGACGTTTCGCCATTACACAGAAACTGCTGGCCAAATGGGGGTACTGCACCCCATAGAAGATTAAGGAAATTGAGCCCGTCCCTCCAGATTGACATAGATGAACAAAACTTGGTATATATATGTATCACATAAAGACGCACAAAAAAGTCTCTTAGACCCATACCCTCACTCCAACAGGAAGTTGGCCATTTTGAAGTGAATTTGCAATTTTGGCGCGATTTGATAGAATTTTCACACCACATACTTTAATGAATTCCTCCTAATCCAACTAACTTTATATTGACTCTGTATGCGTCACAGCAAGTCTCGCTCAGTAGTGGCGGGGCGGGGGAGCTTGGGCCCGATCATCGCTGCTTGCAGCTTTATTATTATTGTTATTATTATTATTATCATTATTAAAAATAAAGAATGATTAAATCCTTTTCAGTGATAAGACTATATATATATATATATATATATATATATGTATATTAGGGTTCAATTGTATTTTATTGAATACTTTCAACTCAATTAACTTTTGTAAGTGACATTAAAAATAACAAAACGTAGGCAGAAACACTTAGGCTCCAGTTCCATTTTATAGTGAATAGAAGATATCAAATATATGTATCGGACACAATTTAATAACTTATGTAGCCTTCTTGTACACTTTCACAAGCTACTTATTTCAAATACTGGAAGTATGCAAACAGTCAGATGATCAGACAGTTTATAACCAAACCAAACATCAGAAAATGAGATCCTAGTTGTATTAAATCAGATCGTCTTTATTTAATCAGTTATGTGTCATATTGGAGCAGACCTTTTTCTATTATCTCAGGGTGTAAAGCAGTAAGAGTCTGACTCAAAAGCTGCTGGCTGTCAAGTTACTTCTTCGCTGGATTATATTAAAAATGTGTTCAGATGTTTGTCGTTATTGTTAGGGTTAGCATCACAGTTAGTAGCTAGAAGAGAAAAAACATAATATTAACTGGCAAGAACACAGTTTTTTGAACTTTTGGACATTCATGGAAGAATCCTCTTTAAATGTTGACATAGTTTTTAAATTTTCATTAAATTTCATATTATCACTTTCATCACATTATCACTGATTATCACTTATACATTTTATTACCATGCATCAACACTAAGAGTCACATGAAGCTAAATATTAATGATGTTAAAAGTGAACTGAATGTGAAACTAATGTAAATATTTTCTGTGTTTTAGATCACAAAGTTGCTGAAGGAAACAAGGTAGCCTTTATTGCTAGGGTGATTGTAGTCCTGCTCGGTCTTGTACTTGTGGCTATAGTACTGGTGGTGTCGAAGAAAAATTGGATAATTGGTAAGTTTAACATATACAGTTTAACATATAACAAATCTTACCTATTATAGTTTCTGAAGGAACAAAGAAATGATCTATGATTGGTCAAACATGCTATCCTATGGCATCTATACATCCATACATCTGATAAAGTTTTATTTTTACCTCTGAGTCTCATAATTGAAGTCAGACTGCTCTGGGATTGTCTTCAAATTGTTAAAACTGCATGTTAACTTCACACAAATGAAGCTGACAAACCTGAGAATATTATGATTAATACATTAAAGCAGATTATAGACTTTAACTTTGTGTGCATTGTCAATGACATACTCCCATAGGTCCCCAAAGACGAAGATGTGATCACAGCTCTCCTGAAGGATGAGAAAGAAAAGAAAGGTAAAAGTTTTCTTCTTGGCAGACATGATGTTGGCTGCTGAGCTTTGAGTTGTTGTATCTAAATGAATGATATAAAGAAAGCTTCTGCAGACATTGACTCCTGATTCTCAACGGTATTTTGATGTTTTTTGTCTTTAGTTTCTGTTCTACTCAGTGATTAAATGAATTCAAAGAAGTGCAGAAAGTACAGATATATGGATATAAGCAGTTATTACAGACCTTGATGCATTTTCATTTCTTTAGAGTGTTTCTCGAATCTGGACTCACTAGTAACACCGTTACATTTCTTCTGTTGACTGGTTGAAACTGCACCATCCAGGTTTCTGCTCAAGTGGCAGCAAAAGATAAATTAAAGGTTTAAAAAGAGTGAAAATAGCACAAAATCCATCTTAGCCACACAAGATACATAGAAAAGCAGCATTGGTATGTGTACTGACAGTAACACGTCTATTCATTCTTGCAGACAACGACTCTCCTTAATAAACAACCTGAAGTCTGAGAAGAACCAACTCACCCGGGTAAAAAATCTACTGGAGTAAAAGGGGGAGTTTGAAAAATCATAATAGACACTGAATTGACAGATTAGATACAAAAACAAGAAAAACAAAAACAAAGATTTTAATTAAGCTCAGAAATATCCCCACTGCTTCTTTAAAGGGTTCTCAAAGTTAAAACAGTGTGTTACAGTGAAACAGCAGGATCAGGAAAAATGATGATGATGATGAGAATAGTGGCAGTAAAAACACATTGCTCTTTGGTCGTAATGTGTCAGCAGTGATCCTGCTACAGGGATTAGATTTGAACTTTAGTGAGTGTGATAGTTTGAGGAGTCCTGATTAATCTGGAATAATATTCAGATTTCATATATTCTTTATTTGTAGCTTTCTTCTTATTTTGCTTGCCTGAAATGTGCGAAAACATTCCATGCCTCTTTAAGCTGAACCTCAAAGTCACTGTTAAAGAAATGCTTTAGTTTCATATTACTGAGGAGACTCTATTTTAATTGGGGGGAAGATTTGTGGAACATCATGTGGAGACTCAGGAAGTATTACTTAGAAAAGTGTGAACGGTAAGAAACTAAACAAATGTGATGTTTAACTTTTTGAAAGGAATCTACTTTAAATCTGGGGGGAAAAAAAATTGTTCAGTTTAGAGATCATTAATCACAGCTACACTCTTCAAGTAAATGTTAAATGCTACAGTAATCTATGCAGGATGGTAAGAATAAGTGTTTCTTCTTTATGGTGTTTTTACTTTTATGTGTTACTTTTAAATGTTCCTACTTTGTGATGAATCTGTTGATATCATGCTTCAAATAAAACTGGATTTGATAAGAATTAGTAACGGTTAGATATAATGAGACATTTTGAAAAGTCTGACGACAGATCATGAAGAGAAGTCATAATTATAAGATATTGAGCAAAGAAATTCACACTTCCAAATTTAGTAATAGAACTTGTAAATATTGAATTGAGACATGTTTATAGTTTCTGAGTGGATTTCTGAATGGCATCACTGTGTGTTCTTTGATACCAACATAACCGTATCCAAACCTAAAAGGGAGATTCCTAGATGACAAGGCTGAAATATTGTTTTCTAATATTATGAGATCACTTAAGCCATACAGCTGTGAGAATTTCAACAATGCATTACTGTCTGCCTTAAAACTGTTGCTCCACTAAAAGTTAAAAAGAAGTTGACTGACAGAATCTCCCCATGGTTAGACATTAACCGTGTTAATGAGATCAAGATAATGTGTTGGACAGCTGAAAGAAAATGGAGGAAAACTAGACTCACATGATGGGATATATCAAAGCAGTACGTCTGGCCAGAAAGGATTATTTTTAAGATTATTACAGAAAATGTGAGTATATGTGAAGAACTCACGTTATTCTTTAATAACATCAATTAGAGCCAGTATTGCCACTGATGTAAAACACTGCTGATCTCAGAAAACTGTGATCCCCATAATTACATCTGTTTAAAAAATAAAATTGTGATTCTCTCTGTAAAGCAACATGTTTTTAAATGTGCTCTATAAATAAAGTGACTAATTGATTAATTTTCAGTATTGAACTGTGTCCGTGCCTGAAGACAAATATCATATTTCACATGTTCAGCTGACCTGCAGTGGACTAAAACTCTTTGTTACATTAACAGTTCATTTAAATTAATGAATTGAAAGTGTGCAAATTGATAGCTTTGCATATCATTTGTACCAAATCCTGTAATTCTTTTTTAAAATGACTTGTAAATTAAAATAAAAACAGTTCTTATCACTGACTGTATATAAATATGTATATAATGTCATACAGTCAGTGGTTCTTACAGTTCCTCTTTTGGTTGTTAAACATTAAAATGCAGCGCTGCTGCCATCGTGTGGTCAGGAGATGGTAGCGCACAAAACAGCTAAAAGAGAGTGAATATTAGAATTGCCTTCAGCATGTCGACAACAAAGTAAATCTGTGCCATCTGCTTTTGAATTTGAATTTTTAGCACTGATTTTTTTTGCATCGAATTTCAAGCACTGAATTTTTTTTTTCATTGAAATTAGACTTTGAATTTTAAAAGCCGTTGAATTTCAAGAACTGTTTTTTTTTCCTCTGAATTTTTTCTAATGTTTTTAAAAAAAATCAGTTTAAAAAAATGAAATGCCTTCAAAAATTCAGTGTAAAAAAAATTCAATGTCGCAAAAAATTCAGTATCTCAAATTCAAAGTCAACATCCGGGTAACTGAACAAGCAATCAATCCCTGAATCATATCTGGTATGATATATTTTATGAAGTCTGAAGGCTTGTGCATATGTGCATGCATGTCTCAGAGAGACAGAGAGAGAGATGGAGAAAGGTATAATGTTACTTGCAACCCATATAAATCACAGCTATATACCGACACACACACACACACACACACACACTTACATGTACAGTCTTTTTAGCATCAAATTCCCTCTTAGTGTTTCCCTGTTGAGCTGTGGTGGAAGTATAGTAAAAAAAAAAAAAGACTTTGGTACTAAAAACACTAATGATGAAAGAAAGACAGAAGAATACATTTTAACACAAACGGAGGAATCATTACAGCAAGAAAAAATAGGGCTACAGTGTTAATTTGGCTCCTGAGTGACAACTATATGATGTTTTTTTTCGTTGTACAAAATTGCTCGATGTAAGAAACTTGGACATGATTTGAACGCAACATAATGTTCCTACTTTATCAGTACAGTCTATCGGAATGCACCTTGCAATGCAGACAAACCGGAGAGGCAAGGTTGTCATCGCGGAGTAAAAGCACCGTCCCAAAATTGTGTTTTAGAAACGTTAATGGAGTCTACTTTGTGAGGAAGATGTGTCTCATCACAGTTTTAGTCCTTTTGGGGACAGGACTGACAGCAAACAGCGGTAAGAGAGGGTTTTTGTTTCTTTATGGGGTTTTTTTTGTTTTTAAGTTGTTGTTTTTTTAAGTTTTTTGTTTTTTAACACTTTAATGCGATTCCGGTTAAAAGCGAAAAGTAAGCATTGGAGCTGAGACGGCTTTGTAATTATTTCTGTTGATTATTGAGTTAAACTTATTCATTCTGTAATGTAGACTGTAATGTTATTCCATAAACCGATTACACCAAAACAGATATGATCAACTTGATTAACTAGGCTATAAGAAAATCTTTAGTAATTTATGACTTGATTGTGGAAGTTGGATTATTTTTCTGTTTCAAATTCTAAAAAAATAAAACAAGGACATCATCCTAACTATAAATGATAATTATTTTAAATAAGAATTCACCTGCAGATTATTTTTGATGACTCAAAGAATTGTTAAAAATAATAATAATAATAACTTTATTTTGTATAGCGCCTTTCATGAAACCCAAAGTCGCTTAAACTAAATAATTATTTTTTAGTAGGCCTATTTAATGAAGAAAAAATAAATGAATTTTCCAAAAGTTCAAGAGATGTTTTCAAACGTGATGGTCAAATCCCCAAAACCTTAAAAAACGGAAAATGTACTGATAGCCTACATAAAAGAAAGAAACGAGATTAGATAACCACAGAAAGTTTGACCTAACAGAAAACTGAAACAATTACAGTAGCTGATTATCAAAAAATGAACCGGTTCAAATCAACAGTTTTCGTCATATTTTTTCCTACATACCATCTGGGATTTGCTTCATACTAGATGTAAATAATGTAATAAAAATTTCAGCTTGTATCATTTTAGAGAGGCTTTAAAAAGGAGTAGTGGCGTGCAAAAAATGATTGTTACTTAAAAACACAGTTTCCTCGAGGGTTTTTTTCCAGCAGGGGCTGACCTAATCAGATTTGATTGGACGGCCTAATTACTGTATAACAGTACATCTTGGGAAGCAATCTCTCTCTAGCCAGCTTCTACCTCATTAGAGTTTTGGAGTGAAAAGAGGAGATATCTTAGAAAACTCCTCTTTTTAACCAAACAAACCAACCATTTCTCGTCCATAACACTGTTTCAACAAGAGCAACAAGAGCAACAGGAGGTAAAAGGGCGGCTGAAACCAGTTCAGCTCAAAACATGGTCCAGTAACAAAGCAAACAGATTTTATCACCGAAAACAAAGCAAACAGATTTTATCACTGGTGCATACTCATGTTGCTTTTTTTTTTTTTTTTTCAAATAAGCTTTATTTATCACTCACTTACAAAACATACACAGTAACAATGCAGTTAACATAAAAACAAAAGGATAAACATTACATTAATAATAAATGAAAAATAAATGATATAAATAAAAACATATGCCAGGGGTCACGACTAAAGACAAATTACATTGAATTAAAGATATTGAAGTGGGAGCACAGTCTCATAGTTTTAACAGCTTTCTTGTTTTTAGCAGAAGATATTGACTCCACTACTCATGGAGCCATATTTTTTATGAAAAATTATCTGACATTGTCACTCTTTTACTTCTGTCTCTTGCAAGTGCCTAACCTGGTTTGGAGAAGGACTGAACCACTTCATGTAAACAGAAGGAAATGTTTGGGCAACACAGAGGCTTTGGATGGTTCATTTTTGCCCGAAACAAGAACATTTTACTGAGTACATTGTATATAAATAATGTACAATGATGATCAATGATCATAGGTGAATAAAAATAGCTAATGTTCAAATACAATTTTAGGGCCTCTGTCATTCACTGGCCCTTAGAATCATCCTAACCTTTCCCCCACTTATGGCGCCCATACATGTGACTAAATATTGTGATTGATGGCAGTAAATAGATAAGAGTCCAGAGCTTTAAGTCAGGTGTGCTGGAGTTAATCTGCCTTGTCTGTAAACATGTCTGTCTGTCTTTCTCTCTCTGTGACTCTCAGAGAAACACTCCCTCACGTACCTCTACACCGCCTTCTCCAAACCTGTCGGACTTCCGGGCATCCATGAGTTCACAGCTATGGGTCTGCTGGACGGCAAGATGATTGACTACTATGACAGTGATGTCCAGAAAAAAGTTCCCAAGCAGGACTGGATGAAGGAGCGACTTCCTGCAGACTACTGGGAGAAAGGCACACAGTCCCGCCAAAGCAAGCAGCAATGGTTCAAAGTCAACATCGACATCCTGAAGAAACGAATGAATCAGACCAACGATGGTAAGATCAGTGAAATGTGTCAGACTGGGACTTTTTTTAATGACTCAGTAATCAACACTATGAAATTAACTATTGTAATGCCTCCTGATTGACAGATTTCAACCAGGAGAGACCAGAGAATGCAGTAAAAGTAATGTTTATTATGCAGATGATTTTAATGTTTAGGTCTTTGGTGCTTGGACTCTGCAGGGAGAATTTTTGAAGTGAAGGATGTCAGTCCTGAGCAGCAGCAAGATAGATCTCCCCATAGAGTCCAGACACTGGTGGTCACTGGCTGATGACTTCGATCAATCAATCTTGGGCCAAATCACAACAAAACTCATATTGAGGCACCTTTCGCATGGAGCAGGACTATAATTGATTCATTTATTAATTTAGAAAGAGACCCAACATTCCCACATGTGCAAGCAGGCGACAGTGGCAAGGAGGGAAAAGGAGAGAAGGAGAAGAAAGAGAAGGGTGAAAAAATAGAGAGGGAGAAAGGGTTAGAGGAGAGAGAGAGTGCAGAGCCCTTTGCTGCATGTCACACCCCCCCCCCCCCCCCCCCTTTCTCTCACATGTTTCCTGTTGGTCTACTGCTAGATAAAGGTGTCTATGTCAACACAATCTTTAAAAAAAAGAGCGCTGCAATATGATAGGCTGACAAAGAAGGTGTGTTGCTATGTTATTGGTTAGATTTGACCAGGTGATGTGAACAGCTGACGTGTCAATTGATGCTCCAGAAATAACAGCAAGGAAATTATGAGCTTTGACAAAGATGAGTATGAGCTGTGAGAAGGATCAGAATGACCAAAGAATGAGAAATAAAACAATGACATAAGCATACACAATGGTTAGGGAGCATGCCACATAATTGCAGGTCGTTGACCTCTCTCTCTCCCCCTGATTCCTGTTGGCTTCTCTGCTAGTTACTTACTAAAATAAAGACACGAAAAGCCCAAAATTAAATTGTTAAAGAAAAAGATGGTCTTCCTGTCTGAACTTTTACTATGCTTCATAAATTCTCTAACAAAAATTGAATTGTATTTGTTCCTTAAATCGGGGACAAGTAATAACTTCAAATTTACTTACAGTGAAACAGTATTTGCAATTACTAGCTGCATTTTTCCATGTCCTCATTCTTTGTCATTTATTTCACTGTCACTCCTCTTTAGATCTTCATGTTCTTCAGTGGATGGTCGGCTGTGTGGGTGAAACAGGGCCTGATGGCACATTAAAGTTTGCCCGTGGCTTGGACATGTACAACTATGATGGACAAGACTTCCTGTCCTTTGATGATGCCCACTCAGTGTGGGTTGCTGCCACTGATATAGCAGTCCCAACCAAGAGAAAGTGGGATGAAGTCCAGGTCCTAAAAGAATACACCAAAGGCTACCTGGAGAACGAGTGTATCGACTGGTTGAACAAGTTCAGGACATACAGGGAAAAAGAGCTGAAAGCTGCCTGTATGTATGACAGAAAATAACTTCTGTATTTTTAGACCAATCATTATTAGATATTATAGGAGCGGCTTTAGCAATAGAAGTATTATTATTTGTTAAAATATCTAACATGAAATCAGCTGGTGTTGATAATATTAGTATTCATACAAATTTTGCTTTATAGTTTTCCTGAATTTCAATATTTGTCAGAAACACTTCAGCTTCAGTTCCATTTTACAACAAACAGATATCAAATATTATTGAATATATATCGACACATATTAATAACGGATGTAACCTTCTTGCACATCTTATTTTTCACAAACTCATTGTTTCAAATCCTGGAAGTACTGAATCTGAACTATTAAGTTAATTTGTTTTAATAATTAATATGATATGAATTAAAGTTTAATCAGGAGATTTTGACAACTGAGGCTAACTTAACTGTCAATATGTAAAGTTACTCACAGCATTAACATTCATTAACTACAGCTGATAGAAGATCAGTGTCAGCTACAGTATAAACTGTAAATAAGAAGCCTGTTCTCCGTATGTTCTGTACACTGTTCTTTAATAAAAAAGTTCAGTCCTGTAGTTCAGCAAATCCAGGTACTTTGCCAACCTGGAACCAAATACAAAAGAGAACCAGCTATTAGAACCAAACCTTCATAAACACCATATTCAATAACAACCTTGACCTTCAAATCTCAGAAAACTGTTTGAGAAAGACCAGAAATAATGAAATAAAGCATGTGTTGTAGCAGTAGTGTTTTTATGTTGCTAAGTTTCACCAGTGTGTTTTTACTTTAGTTATAATTAACTACTAGCCACTATTTGTTATATTATTTGTAGCAATACATTCTACTTGTTTGTTTCAGTATTGTTCATTATAGTCTCCCTTCAAACATTAACTAACCTAATGTTTTCTCTTTCCAGCTCCACCAGATGTGCACGTGTTTGCTAAGAACACCAGAATTGAGACAAACCTCATGTTGAGCTGCCTGGCCACAGGTTTCTACCCAAAAGAAATAATCCTTACCATCAAAAAGAACGGCCGCATTGTGACTAAAGAGGACGGGTTGTTCTCGTCAGGCTCTCGACCAAATGGAGACGACACCTACCAGAGAAGAGACAGTGTGGAGATTTTAAAGAGTGACATTTCTTCTTTCACATGTGAAGTCATTCACAAAGCATCCAACGTATATGTTCAGAAGGCTTGGGGTAAGAAACATTCTTATTTCAGTTTACAGTTCATCACAGTGCAACAAAGTTGATTGGAGCAAAAATGCAAACAGTGAGATCATCAGACAGTTTATAACCAAACCAAACATCAGACAATGAGATCCTAGTTGTATTAAATCAGATAGTCTTTATTTAATCAGTTATGTGTCATATTGGAGCAGACCTTTTTCTATTATCTCAGGGTGTAAAGCAGTAAGAGTCTGCCTCAAAAGCTGCTGACTGTCAAGTTACTTCATCAATGGAGGAGATTATTATATTCAAAATGTGTTCAGATGTTTGTCTTTATTGAAGATGGGGTGGATTCACTGTTAGCGTCACAGTTAGTAGCTACAAGAGAAAAAACACAACATTAACTGGTAAGAACACAGTTTTTCTAAATTTTGGACATTTTAGTAAGACTCCTCTTTAAATCTTGACTTGGTTTTCAAATGTATTATTTTGTGTTATTAAATTGTGTCTTATCAATTTATCAGAGTCACATGAAGCTAAATATTAATGATGTTAAAAGTGAAGTGAATGTGAAACTAATGTAAATATTTTCTGTGTTTTAGATCATACAGTTGATGATGAAGGAAACAACAAAGGCGTTATTGCTGGGGCCATTGTAATCCTGCTCATCCTTGTCACACTCGTAACTGTAGTGCTGGTGGTGTTGAAGAAAAAAGGGATAATTGGTAAGTACAATATATAATTATTGTGTTTTCTCAACAACAAGGTACCTGTGGAATGGGATAGTGGATAGTTTCCCCATATCATATTTTACATCCTGTAAAAGATTTGGCTGAACTGAAATTTAAAATCCAAACAGACAGAAATTAGCTGATTCTAAGCAGAGAAAGTAGTTTTACACAGTATATGTGTATTGTTGGAAAAATCAAATCAGATACAGCAGTATTTTTTTAAACAAAGCTAGACAGTTGGTTTATATTTTTGTTATGATCCATGGAAGAACACACTGTGTACAATAAGGAGACACACAGAGTGACATCAGTTTGCCTCAACAATCAAAGAACGAACCTTATCTATCTAGTTTCTGAAAGAACAAAGAGAGGATCTATGATTGGTCAAACATACCCTATGGCATCTATACATCCAATGACAAATAGTCACAAGACATACATTTACATACACATGCATGTCACACAACAGTCACACATCCCACATAGTTTTACTCTACAGTGTAACTTTAAGTCATCACCTCATAGCTGAGAGAATACAACTTAATAAAGTATTATTTTCATCAATGAAATTCATACAGTAGAAGTCGTTGTATCAGTGTTTAAATAGTAATTGTCTGTGTTGTGTGTGCATGCGTCTGTGAGAGAGATCAATATTGTGTGTGTCTCTGTCTGTGTATGTGTGTCTGTGTTGTGTGTGCATGCGTCTGTGAGGGAGATAAATATTGTCATCTTTTGTAATCCTTTAATTTTTAATTAATTATTCAGAACAAAACTACAACTTTTTTTTTTTGTTTTGCAATTTTCACTCCCGCAATTTAATTGCAACAAAAGTACTTAAAACATTGCGACATTTACCGCAATTTTTTAAAAATGCTGCCGCAAAATCAGGCATTTTAGGCAACAATCAGAAAAAAATCCTGCGAAATCCTGGAGGGACTGATAATATAAGTCATTTTTACACACACCAAACACAACTCAAACACCAAGCATATTAATGATCAAATATCAAAATCCGAATAGCGTCAGAAAGTCAACCTACTCTCCACATTTCCATAGCAACCGCTCTGATACTTCACTGTACACAAACAAATAGCATCTCATATGAAAGCTAAGACCCTGGCGAGTTCAACAGTACCACGATTATTACCCTCCGACACAAACTCAGTGAACCAGCAGCCAAACAATACAAAGGTAAACAACCACTTATTTACAGCGACTAACAGGAATTATGTCTTACCTTTTGAAGTTTTGTGATGAAAAGTTGTACTTGAGTCAAAAACTTTAAAAAATATTAATTCAGACTAATTTTTTTTATAATGGAAAAGCAATACTTTCATTCTGTACCCCGCAAAACGCCCCATGGGTATATTATTTTAAAAAATATATAGCTTTTAATAAATATTCTACATATTCAACCTTTAAATGTTAGTTTTATCTGCTTTGTCTTGTAATATTTGGATGTTACTTGACAACATTAAATGAAGATATTTAAAATCAATGATAGACATTAAAATGTCAATATGAACAACTTGACAGAAAGTCAGACGTTTGTAATTTATCAATCATGTCCAGTTTTGTCTCTCATAAAACTTTTCTTCTGAAATCATTTCTTTCTTTTTACAGCTTCAGACACTTCATCATCATCATCATCATCTTCATCGTCAGATAGAGTTACAGTTTCTGATGGTAAGTACTTCATTATGTCAACTTAGCTGAGTGAACTAAATATATATGGTACTATTAAAGGTCTATCAAATTATGATCAGGGTGGATTCAGTTATTTTGGGGACTCAAACACTGACTCTTTATTTTTTATCCTTTCTTAAACTCGTGTTGGTATTGGCAGTGGAAGAAGAAATACTCAAAAATTTTGTCTGAAGTAAAAGTTAAGTAATAGTATACATATTTTAATATTTATGTTTTGAGAATTCAATCTGGATCTGCAAAGTAACCATGTACAGTGTACACAGTGTAGCTCATGATACAATCAACATAGAGGAGACTCTGTGACATATTATAAGAAAATAACCTGGATACATCACTCTAAAAACACAAAATCCAAATAAAGTTTCAGTTTCTCAATTGTAAAAAGTTTTATAGACTAAGATGAATCACTCAGAGCTCAGAGTTTGAGCATTTTTAAAACACATCTACATGAACACGTTCAATAATACACCAGAAAGCAAACCATTTCACAGTTTTAACATCTGCAGGACAACAACTCTGCTTCATGAGGCCAATATAAAAATTAAGATAATGTTGCCAGATTATTATTGGGTTGAATCATTAAACATTGTAATATTAATTATTTGGCTCACCATTTATCGTGCTGTGCAGTTTTGGAAATACTGCTACTAATGCTGCTGTGTTAAGAATTTCTTTTTACTGATTGGACAGCTTTCATATAATTGGAGCCTTAGGTATCCAAACAGCAGCTGTGTGACGTTACATTTCTCTTGGGTCAAGCTGTTTTCAGCGTATGAAGCGCCACATCAGTTCAACCTCAGCATATATATATATATCCTGCATCAAATCTAAACACAATGCCTTAGTCTGCAAAACATATAAGCAGATGGTATAGTTGCACATAGATTTGTTTTTTTAACATACTGAGAATCTGTACTGCTGCATCCCTGCTGTACATAAACTGCAGGTGTGAATACCTCACCATATTAAGTCACTAACATCATTCAACTTTACTTGGATTTGATGTTTGTTGCTGATATTTTTTCATAATATCTTATCATACTATATATCAAACAATAATAATAACTTTATTTTGTATAGCGCCTTTCACGAAACTGAAGGTCGCTTCACAATAACAATAACCACAGACAAAAAACAATCAGGACTGTTTTCAACCCCAAAACATCCAAACAGAACAATAGAAGAAGAATAACACATTACTGCAGCTCCACAAGCTCCAGAGTGCTGATCTGTAGCTGACAGTGACCTCTGACCTCCCAGAAAGTCAACACATTATAATACATTAGCCTACAAAAAAACCCCACTTCAAGGTCTTATTAAGAAACATCACATAAGCTATCATCAATACTTTAAAATCCCATTGGGTAAATAAAGGTAGTGTGTATAGGATTTAAATATGGAGAGTGAATTTACAGTGACAGTGTTTTCTGTGTCAACGTGTTATGACCCTGATCAAATATGTTAGGGATGAAGGGAGTAACAACTGGGACAAACTGGGGAAGAAGAGGGCAACTGAAGTAAAAGTACAAAACCAATCATTTATTAACAATTTAGACTATTCTTAAAGAGCACTATCTTAAGAGGAGTGTAAAGACACAACAACAGCCACAACACTGCCGGTTGACCCACCAGCCAGAGGTCTAGCTCTCCTTGGAGCTTTTATGTTGAGGCTGAGGGCAACCAGGGCACAGCTGTGGGGCGATCAGTGGTGGAGGGGAGGGTAATACCTGGTGGGGCAGAGAAAGGACAAGAAAACAAAACCACAAACAAAACCCACAGGCACGTGACACTGCCCTTTCAAAACAACAGATGCAAAATGACAGCACACGTTAACTGTACAGTAGCATGTATGTTTGTGATACCACGAGCACCTTAGGTTAGGTTAGGTTTTAAATCCTTCATTTCTTTTTGAATTTAGTGAATAGGAAATATTTTCTTAACCTGACACTTTTCCAACAGGAGCTTTGAGGATGACGTCAGGTTCATATCTGTGTCTGTACACCATTATATCCATTTTGTCCTTTATTAGATTGTTATTTTAATTATTTTGTATTTTGCTCTCTTTAGATGTGGAGATTAAACCAATTACTGGTCATCATTCTTCTACAAGAAGTCTTGAGGAATTCCTTACTTTTACTAAAGGTAAGTGTGAGAAAGCCCTAGAGGTGAGGCACCACCTACTGGTCAGAGAGTAAGTAATGTCTCTGTTACACATCGTTTGTATGCACTGCATGTCACCATCATGTTTTATGAGTCTTTAAATCAAACGTTATTTAAGCACATTTTTAGAAATTACAAGTGTTCACTTTTTCATCCCAGTGGTTTTACAAATTTACATTTTTCTATTTTCTCAACATGGTAAATAGGCTTTTGGATTTTAACTTGCTTTTATTGTAGTGAATGTTCATATCCAGAATGTTTTACACTGAGATTGGCATTTAAAGTCACAACCACATATTCTCAGTGAGCCAAAGTTTACAGCAACTACTGTCAGTAAATTCTGAAGTGAAACGAGTCAAATAATTAAATTTGATAAATTGAAGATTCAGTTTGGTGAAATTATGAATGATGCTGACAAAGGAACATATAGAGGTCTTTTGACTCTGGCTGCAACTAACGATTATTTTCATCATCGATTAATCTGTGGAGTATTTTCTTAATTAAGCAGTTGTTTGGTCTATAAAAGTCAGACCACTGTTTCTCAAAGTTAAAATGAAACCAAAAATGTGCAGACTCCCCACTAACAAGAATAACTAACAAGAATAACAGAAATAATTTACTCACAGTTCTCTAAATAAATGATTTACACTCAGAATTTGATGATACATTTCAGAGTGTTTGTTTCCTATGAAGTGAATGTGTGTGGGAGGGAAAGTATTTTAGGGCCAGTGGGCATCACATGACCTACCTGACTGTGTCATTGAGGTAGCACGTGGCTGTCTGCAGACTAAATTATTGATCCATTTCCTTTTTTTAATAAATGTTTTTGCTCCAGTCGATGAGTTGTCCAGACTGAAATAAGTGGAAGAAGATGATGAACTCCACTCCACCAGGAAGAAGCAACACTGAAGACTGATGCTTCACTCTCCTGTCCATCTGAGAACTGTGAATAAAACAATTATTAATAATTCACATCATAAATTCAGAATTAGAGCTGGAGAGTTTAAATCTGATAAATCTCCTAGGAGGTGATTATTATACATTTTATTACTAAAAAAAAAAAACAATTTATAAACTCGTGAATTTGAATTGACATTTTACATATTTATGTTTTTTAGCTGGAGATATTTGTTTTATTAGTTTATTTATTGCACTTAAAGAAAAAAAAACATAGTACAAGACTGATAGGCCTACATGCTGAAATGTTTCGACATTCAGAAAAGAAATCAACAAGAACAGAGAAATGTGCAGTAAAACCCATAAGGGCTTGTCGGGTGGCCCTCCTATACTTCTAATTGTTAATTAACTGAATTTGTAGTGGTTGAACGTTTTTCATCATATTGCTCAAACTCATTTACTCACAACAGTCGGAGTCTAGATGTGCTATTACTGCAACACTGAATAGCGCCACTAGGTGGTGGCGCCTCAATTGTTTTGTTGTGTACACAGCAGCCTCGTTGTTCGCCATGTCTCATGCTCCGCGGACATCCACAAGAGGGACTCTCACAGAGACTCTCAGTAACGAGTTGGTGGTGGTTGAGCTGTCTACATCTTACTGCTCATGTATGACTAGTGAATGTAGCGCCTGGCTTTGTATGGTCCATGTTGAATACTGTAGAATGAAGCTGCCGTGTGGAAATCCTCACTTCTCTGTCTGTCGGCTCTGTGAGCTAACTGCTAACCCTGCTAGCCTCTCCACCTACTCCGTCTCACGTTACAATACACATAGAACAAGATGTATTTTCCAGTTGTGTAAATATTTTTCCTCCTTTGAATTTTTACTTGTTTAAAGTTTTTTTTATTGTAAAAATAATATAAGATGTTCTAGAAAATGTTGATGTTGGAATATCTACATGTATTCATAGACATGGGTCTTCTTTCTCCGTCAGCTTTCTGTAAACATGTAGACACTCAGTAGCAATGCTCTAAATCACTTCCTGTGTTGGAGTACATCAGTTAATATAAACTTCTGTTGCTCTACCGTTTGATTTCTTTTATATTTTGCGTTTATTTTTTAAGTCCGTATATGGCTCCAACCTGTATATCGTTACAAGTGTATAGGCTTAGTAAAAATGTTTTGTGTTGTATCAATATTTTAAGACTTTACAGATCTCAGATCGGTTCATTCATGCTGCACACATCTTGGTTCAGGTCGATGTTTCGGTTTTCTCCCTAAAAAAATCTGGTTGGCAACTGATGACACTATAAGTCTCAGGAAATTGTTTTACTTTTTCCTGTATGTACGTTTAAGTATTCCCAAATTATAATATTTTATACCTTAATACAAAATGCATTTAAATTTAGATTTGTTTCTTTTGTAATTGTCTCCTTTTTTAAAAGACGAAACTGAATTGGCATAATCATTTTTTAAATTCATGATGTTGTCATTGTCTCTTATTATTTTGCTGTCTTTGCTTAAAAAATTAAAATAAAAAAGCAATTTAACTTTCAACCCAAATAAAATCTCACCAACATTCATTCTGTATCTACTAATCATCAGTCTGTATTTTACTGTGTTTGGCTGCTGACTCGTTTACATCCCAAATCAAATAATGAGGCATGTAGTGTGATTTTTATTTACATCAAAAACAATAAAAATTCTGCGTGCACAGAAAGAAAATCACCTCAATCAACTAAAAGAGAAACATCGACAAAAGTGCTGCAAACAGCAGCCATGTATACATCTTACATTATATTTGGGGTAGAAGTTCAGATATATCAAAATATCAGCACATGAAACCAGAATGATCTGAAATACTTTGTTATTATGTAATTTGGGGTGAAATGACCCTTTAAATATAGAGAGTTGGAGCAGCCCTGCTTTAAAAACATGATAAAAACATGAAAACTGTACAATCTACAGTAACATACTGATAACTGTCCTCTATACAAATGAAAAAATACGTCTTCATCTCGTGTGTGTGTTTGTTCACGTGTTGTCCAACACATGTGTAACAGTTCATTATCTTGTGTCATCCTCTCATCCTCTGGTCGGAGGACTGAAGGCTGCTGGTCTCATCTTCATCTCAGTGAACGGGATGGAGAACTCTTTTCCTTTCCAGCTGGTCCAGATCACACCCTGAAATAAATTATACAAACATAAGACTTCTAAAACAACAATTCAGGTCAATCTGAGATAGTTCAGTATTGTCTCTAAACTGTAAATTATATTATATTCATTATATATTATCTTGTTCTATATAATGTAATGTAATATTTCTGAATGTGTAAGCATAATACAAACTGCTATAACAATATAGGTGATATCTATGTATTAATATAACAGTATAATGAATAAAAAATATAATAACTAAATATTATTGTTGGTTTTTTTGAGTATTTATTCTGAACAATTTCTGACAAAGTTTCCTGAAAACAACAATGTAATTTATGATTAATCATGAAGGAAATTAGTTCTGTTTAAGAAAATCTCAATAATTATAAAATAAAATGTCATTTAATCCTTTATGGATTATTGGAAACTCAAAACACACTATTAGTTTTTCTTTGTATTTGTTGTGTTTTTAGGTTTGTTTTGGTATCTTACGTTTCCCCTCTTGATCCTCATAATTACATCTGTGTTTTTATTTGATTGTAATTATCATCTCTCTGTAAAGCAACATGTTGTTTTTAAATGTGCTCTATAAATAAACTGATTCATTTTCATGAAAATTTTGCCATTGACTGTATAAATATGTATATTCAGTCAATGGTTCTTACAGTTCCTCTTTTGGTTGTTAAACATTTAAATGCAGCGTTGCTGCCATCGTGTGGTCAGGAGATGGTAGCGCACAAAAACAGCTAAAAGAGTGAATATTGGATTTACATTCAGCAGGTGGACAGAAACATGACTCCTAATGAATAATGAGTGAGAGTTTCTGTGCAACAGTCTGTTTCAAACAAAGCTGACCATTTTAATCAGTTATGACTCTTGTTTTCTGTTCTTCCTGTTTCTTCAGATGGAAACATAAATCACTGAAGGAACTTTTAGCTCTTCGATTGATCTGTGAGTTTAATTTCTAGAACTGTTCACTTCCTGGAACTACTAAAATCATTTACGTTAATACGGTTATGAAAAACATCAAATAAGGTTTCAGAGTGAGGTCACCACCTGGTGTTTGACATCGATGCCGTACAGGCCGTTGAGGTTTGCCTCGTGGCAGTTCTTGTACCACCAGCCGCCGCGGTACGACATGGCACAGCGGGTGATGAACGGTGTTGGGTCGCGGTCCTTGGTGGAGAAGACTCGATTGTTGTGGTAACTGAAGGAGTCGCCTGAGTGGAGAGATGGAACAGAGATGAGAAAAAAACAAAAGATAAAAGGTAAAACCCTTTCTGCAGAGATAACACAGGAACAAATCCATAGTTTTTGATGCAAGAACAGGTGAAAAAATGTTTCAGGATAATCTTTTAAATTGAGTTTATTTTGTCTGTCTGGATTTTGAAGTGTTGTGTAATACTCATTTCAGCCACAAGAGGGCACAAGTGTACAACAACTCTATCTTCTAAATGGAGTAATGGACCATTCAGTTTTCTTCCTGGTGAGTTAGATTGTATTAGATAATATCTTTTGAAACACAAGCCATTCACATTTCAAAGAATTGTCCTAAGAATAAAGCATTACACAGCAATTACTTTTAGGAAATTGTTCAAAAAATGTAAAAAAACAAACAAAAACAAAATATAATAATATACAATATATAATATGTAGTTTTATATGTAACTCCAATTCAATCAACTTCACATTTTTCTGTTTTTCACAATTTGTACCACATTGCACCACCCTGTCTGCAAAATATCCAAATATTTAACTACATGCCTTCAAAACTTTAAGGAAATTAGCAGAAAATGAAAGGACCTGTAAAACAAAGTATAAACATACAGGATGTGCAATTAAGATGGCATCACTGGAGGTAAAGCCCACATTTCCCATCAACACTTTTGACACTTCCCGTCTTCTTCTTCTCACCTGCAGTGCCGCTGTATCCGCCCACTGTCAGTTTGTAGTTCCTCTTGGCAACCTCGAATGTTGAGTATTTGGCGAACACTGCCTCATCTCCATCACGCATGTCGACACGCAGAGTCATCCTGGTCATCGTTGTCAGGTTGTGGAGACTGTCGAGACCTGAGATAAAAAAGAGATAAAAAAGTATACTTTCAGACAGACCTTCCTGTGGGGTTTACTTTAGAGTTGTTTGAAACCATGTAACTTCCAACTCACTATTGATATTTGTAAACTCAACAAAAATCCCACATATATTTCTTACTCTCACAGCATGAGCAGGGTGGTGAGAGTGTTCAGGGCCTTACTCAGTCACACAGGTTTTTCATGAGGCACCAGCTACGGAACAGAGCAACTGGCTATTGATGACTATTGACACCGAATGGGATTCGATTCCAGGCTGTTGGTCTGTACTAGCTTTCTGTGCTGATAGTAGTTTGTTCTATTCATACTGAATGGATTTCTGAAATTTATTGCTGGACCTCTGGCACTAACTGAGCATCATGTTGGGTATTTTAGTGTCTAAAAGGGACATTTTTATTGTATTTTCCTGTTTTAACCCAAACCACAATCTTTCTCTAACCCTAATCAAGTGTTTTTGATTACATTATGAGAAAATGCATTTCCTTATTTAAAAAAAAAAAAAGGACCACACATCGAGTACAATCCTGAGACCGAAGGGGGGATTGTCGAGTCTCACTGGATGACCTCATGTTTCAATACTCTAACAAAGGGAGTCTTTAAGTAACTCAACTTCCCACAGTCCTCAGTTGTTTGCACCCAGGTGTGAACTCCACCCATGGACCCAGGGTCACAAAACCAGAACTCAACCTCTCCACTCTCCTTTTCCATTCAGCTGCTCAGCTCTCTATTCCCACGTATCCTGCTCACAGCAGACACACAGAACTCTTCTGAACACGTAGTGACGTAATAGCCTGCTTGGGATTCAGCAACAAAGGCAAGGTATCATCAAGCTACTGACTCTGACAACAAAGGGAAAATCAGTGGCCTCCACAGTAACCTGGACCCTCTGACCTGCACAACTGAACATAGACTACCCAACAAAACTGACATCATTCAGCCTTAGAGCCAAACTCTTCTTAGCCTGACTCAACTTTGGATTTGTCAGCTAAGAAACAAGAAGATTGTCTCTGATAATCATTAATTATTGCTGACAGCCAAACCTAAATCCCAACACAGTCTAATATTTAAAACACCTTTCTATAAGAATCTTGTTATAACAAGTTTTTTTGTTGTGCTAAATGTGGATGGCCAATTGGTGTGTGATAAAAATGTGTTTTTCTTACCCAACCAGAACTCTCCACTCAGATCTCCGAATCCCCTGACGTACTCCTTCCAACCTTTAAAGAAATCCACCGAGCCGTCCTTCCTCCTCTGGAAGACCTGCAGACAGGAAACACACAATCAGTTCAGTGTCCCAAATCCAGACTGATTGTGAGCAGGGGTGAAGAATGTGTGTAAAAATAATGTAAACTCTAATACAGACTGAAAAAAGCTGTTTTCTGACTGTGCTCGACCTTAAAGCATTTCATGTAAACTAACTGCAAGAAACCATACACTATAAAAATGAGTCTACAGTATATGCTGTAGTATGGAACTGAGACACGTGGATCAAGGTGATGATGTAACTGATGATGTCACTGTACCGTCCATCCTCCTCCGTCTGTCTCCATGTCGCAGTAAACCATCAGCGGTGCCCCGAGTTTCCCGTGTGGGAAAATCTCGACCTCGCCTGATGTCTTGATGCCATTCAGCAGCTCCTGGGAGCAGTCGGTGGGGAAGGGGAATCGTAAGGTACCTAAGGAAGAGGAGGGAGGAGGAAGGTGAGAGGAACACAAACTATAGAGCCGTGTTCCTGCACATGCTCATTGGGTGTTACACAGAACTACTCTCTGGAGACTGAAAATATGATCATAGTAATTAGTCTTTGGAGCCATTTTGAAACAAACTAATGCGACCAAACTCTTCATATTGAAGGAACATGTAACCCAGTGCAGTGGTGTGGCTCAATGGTTTTAATAGTTTCTGGACAACAACATGGTCTACGGCACAGTGGAATAAGACATAATATTAGTTAATTGTTAATTTGGCAGTCTTATCCTTTGTCTTCAAAAGAATAACACTGTGATATAAGAAGCTGTTGTACCAGTGGTCAAGTCAGTGGAGATGGAGCCTCCTCCTCCCTCCATCTGCAGCTGTACATTGTACTTGGATCCAGGGTGAAGCTTAGTCAGCTTGTACTCTCTTACTGAGGCATCCACAATCACTTCCTACAAAGGGAAAAACAAAGGAGATTTGGAAGAAGTAAGCCAGACTGATGGTCAAAAACATTTCACACCAGTTTATTTTAAGCCTTTGTACATATTCTTCTTTCAATGTATATATTTTTCTTTCATTTCTCTTTTCTCTAGAAGTATAAAACTTCCACAAACCCAAATTACAGGAACAATTACTTAAGCACCCATAAAAATACACAAATCATTATTGCTAATCATTGAATGATATTATAGAGCAGTTCATGGTTGTAAAAAATAGTTTCACCATTTATACATGCTGAACTTCCAGGAGGTAGCTAATTAATTGTCTTACCTTCATTTCTTGACCTTCTGTCTGATAGGTCAGCTTGTAGTTTCCCAAAACCTTTGAGGGTGGTTTCCATGTCAACAAGGCGGTGCGAGGGGTTACCTGGCTAGCCTGGAGGTCACGTAGTTTTCCAGAGCCTGGACAGGTAAGAGGTGGAGGAATTACAGTTACTTACAAACTTACTGTAAGTATGAAAGTTCCTGCTTTATGATGGACACTCTTGAGTCTCTTTAAAAGGAGACACAATCTACATATTCCCAGGTCTACATTTATATTCTGGGGATCTACTGGAATATCTTTGCATGATTTACAGTTAAAGTTGGCCCTTCATGTAGCCCCTCAGTTCAGCCTCTGTTTGACTGTCACTTTTAGCTTTCCTGACACTGACAGTTGCTTTTCTCTGTTCTTTGAGCCTTCATACAACGTCATCTGGTTTTTAGTGTTTAATTGGTGTTTTATCCCTAACCCTAACCCTAACCCATGTTGTCCTGTCTGAAACTTGTAATGCTGCTGTCCTGGCCAGGTCTCCATTGAAAAAGAGGATGCTAACCTCAGAGAGTTTAAATAAATAGTAAATCACAGTTTAAAGGTTCAGGGTTTGTGTGTGTGTGCGGACCGCTGTTGGTGGTGAAGCTGGTGGTGGCTGCTGAGCTCTTCTGGCTGCCCAACTCGCTGGTTATGGTGACAGTGTAGGTGGTGGATCCTTCCAAACCGCTCAGCTGCTGCTCCGCTGCGTTTCCAGACACTGTGACCGTCAATGGTGAATCTGAACAAACAAAACTCTGAATCATCAGTTTACATTTTACTCAGTTTACAAACACAGTTATTATTACTTCTTATTTGCCTTTTTTTTGTCCAATATCAAATATTGAGGGTACTGAGTCGTTCATATGAGTTTTCTTTTCATTAGATTAATACAATGGTTTATTAGCTTCCATGAATAAGAAAGTCACACAAGAAAACAAGAGACCACACCTTTCCTTTTTTAATGTCCTTACACTGGCTGTCAGTTGATTTTAGAATTGATACAAAAGAAAAGTTGCTCCTTTTATCATCAGGTTTTCTTATAATTTTTATTTATTGACTTGTTTTTATTCGTTTTGAATGATATATACGTGGGAATGTTTGTGTATTTTATTTTGTATTTTATTCTGTGCTTTTCTCCTTTTATGTCTGCCATGTAAAGCACTTTGTAATTGTTGTTTTGACACTATAAATCAACTGTATTTTATATTATTTTCATAAATAGTCAGGACAGATGCATTTCCCCTGCCCCCCTTTATCATTGGCTTTTGCTTTAATCTTTTTCTAAGATTTCAGCAAGTAGGATCAGGTGCTTCTTAGTTATAGGCAGTTCAATTCATTCACAGCAGTCTGGTTGCATAGTTAAAGGCTGTGAATTGATCAGTGTGATCCAGGAACTGAACTAATGAACATGTTGAAATAAACCATCATCCTTTAAATTTTGACTCAGTTACAGTGAAGTTACATTTTGTTTTAAAATAAACTATAGAACTGCTGTAACAATCACTTACCTTTTCCTGAGCTGTAAACAATGGTGTATTTATCAATGGCGGCCAATGCTGGACGCCATAATAACAAGGCCTTGGTGTCTGTGACGTTTACGGCCTTCAGGTCTGTAGGAGCGTCAGGTCCTGAGAGAATGAGAGAGATGAGAAAAGAAAATGGTCAAAACAGAGCACAAACAACAAATGGCAAAAACAATAAATTAACTACTAAATGAAAGCAGAAAAATATGCAGAAGAGGTCAAAACATCCATAAAGTAAGCACAGAGAGGATTCACACTGTGAGACACTGTGTTTGGTTTGTCAACAGTTACATCACCAATGGGAATCATCTGAAAAAGGAAAAAGTATTTTGAAGTAACACAGAGCACTGGAACAAATCCAGACTGAGACTCCACTGAGAAAAGTTCAAAATATCCACAGTTTGTTTCCAGATGCTGCACCTGCTTACAGATGTTATGGAAGATGTGACTTTTGAATACATAAGGAAAAATATAAAAGGAAACATACATGGTTAGATTGTTAAGAACTACAAAGATCTTTAACTGTCTTGAAGTTAATAAAATATAAGAAAGAAAACAGGAAATTTCTGTAATAAAACTGGTCTTCCATTTAATTTTGAAAACCTCATAACTCTTGTTTTAAAAGAATTTGGCTCTAGGTTAAGTCATGAAGGGATTTTATGAAAGTCAAAGGTCGAAGCTATTCAGTTTGTCATTTATAGCATTAATAAACACAGGATGTTAAATATAAGTGAAGAGGGAAACCTGTGGGCTGCAGCACTTACGTGTCCTGACAGATTCCCTGATGGGGTCGCTCTCATCCAATCCAAGGATGGAGATGACATTGACCTCGTAAGAGGAGCCAGGAGAGAGCTGTGATAGGCCGAGAGAAGAATTGTTCGAGTCCACGGACACTGACACAGGCTCACCTGTACAGAGAAGATGGGCAATGAGTAATTTTGTTCATTCATTCATATTCTCTATATACTATTTCAGGGCAGCTTTTCATGATGAAATTGATGATGACAGACTCTTAATATCTGCTTCATCTCTTAGGTCCATACATCAGTTATTTTAAATTGATTTATTGCTTATTTCAGGGCCATGTAAATCCATGTAAATTAGTAAAACATGAATGTATTTCTCACCTTCCTCAGTGTGGGTGTATGTGATCTTGAAACCACTGACGGGTGTATTGGGTTTGGTCCAGGACACCGTCAGAGATGTTTCTGTCACTTTGCTGAAGGTTATGTCAGTCGGAGGCTCCGGGCCTGAATGGTGAGAGGAGTTCAGTGAGGGAGGTGATTGACAGGAGGGAAGGAAGAAAGGAATGAAGTGAAAAAGAGAAAGAAGACATTCACAAAATAGGAATTAAAATTATGAAGACAGGAAAAAGTAATGAGAAAAAAAAATGGAAGAAGATATAGTGACGTAGAAAGAAAGTAAAATAAAGTGGGAACATTATGCAGCAAGTTTCATGAGGAGATATAAGTAGAAAAAGGTTTATAGTGACAATAAAAATAGTGAAAAAACAGTAAATCCTAAGGTTTTGTGTACAGGAAACAGTGTGCACATTTATTATTTATTCATCCACACATTTGCAATTAGTGCTCCAATGAGTTTTTGTGTATATATGTACATTGCAAACATATATACAGTATACAGATCATATACAGACATTAAGTGTCACAATTAAACGTAAACGATGGATCCTGGACAGCAGCAAAAGAGAGAATGAAGACATGATTAGCTAGCTGGTCACTCGAACCTGAAAAAAGAAGCGCGGCAGAAATGACGGGTGTCAACACAAAGAAAGAAAAGTTGACAACTTCACAAGGTTGTTAAGGTTGGAAGAAAACAAAACACAGCTAGATATTATTTCAATGCAGTCTTAAGAGCTAAAAAAAAAAGAAGGAAAGTGAAGTTTATGTCAGATTTTTAACTTGGAGTGTGAGTGATTTTTCATTCAACTGAATCATCACAATCTCAAACAATAGACTAATAATTGACAACTTCTTGATCCATATTGTGTCCTCAAAATAGGTCCTTAAAAGTTAAATACTGTCTACTGTAGTAATTATAGGATTAGAATTTGCACATTTTGAATTTTTAAAGGTGAAGACAAACCAAATGTGTAGAGACCAGCCGTGGTCTTACCCTGGTTTGGGTGAGAAGTGAAGGGGTGTCAGTGAAGCTGGCTGTTAGCTTACCCTGAATGAGAGAAGACCAGAGCAGCAGTGAATGAATGATGTTGTGTTACGTTATGCTGTTTTTTTGTTTGTGTGTGGACTCTAATTTGATGTCAATTCACCCACTGAGCCTATCTGTCTTTCTGCAACCCTGGAATCATTGGGAAGCAGATTGGTGGCTTTTAGTTGCATCTGGATGCATGCTGAATGTTAGCATTGGATGTTTACTTTAGAATTGTACAATATTAATATAATTATATGATGAATGGGGCAACTAAGATTATTCAATTGAATATTAATTTGAAGTTGAGGTCAGTGAATGAATTTAGCCTCATAAGAGGTTCTGTCAAGCTTTCTGTCCAAGACTGAGTGGATGTACCACATTGAGAAGAAAAAAGCTAAAACAAAGTTCAAATACTTGGCAGGTGAAGGTTATGGAAGCAGAGGTTTTGAATGAACAAGGATGTTAGAACTACTTTTGATTCTTGGTTTCTCATTTCTTACAGTGTAGGAACAACATTTTCTGTGTCCAAGTTAAGTTAAACGGAACAAATTGTTAGCTGGAGAACTTACCAGCGGGCTAAAGGCAACCAATGCTAATGTCAACATGCAGCTACCAGCCAACAAAAACTAGACGCATTAGCCAGTACACAAATTTGCTAGCTAACAAGCTGACATGATCTAAATGACTAGTTAGTCCATGGTCAAATGTTTTCTTGTTGTGTCCATATCCTATTTTGTACATCCACCATCCACCCCAACCTATACCAACTAGGGAAACAATTAAGTGGTATATAATATGTTTAGTTTTAGGAGACAGGGTTGCCTTATTTCACAGCTACAAAAAATTAGCCACAACTATTGGCTTTTTTGACATACTAATTTTGTTTTGACATTCAGTACGGTTAACTTATCTACCTATAGCTAACTTTATGACAGTGCAAACTACTATGATCAATAATCACTGTCAACTTCATGGCATACATATCAATTAACTTTTGTGAGATTTGACATCAAATACTTGAGTGTGACTTCATGGTTAAGAAAGAGTTGAGTATTATAAGGCATGATAACTCATGAATATCAATGTTTCAAATATTCATGAATGCTGAAGAGTGATTGCACAAATCCAGTATCAACATAAAACACAGTGGCTTAGATGGCTTTGTCGACATTGAAATGTGCTGAAAAACAAACAACAAAACAGGTTACATCACTGAACCAATGATTAAACAAGAAACACACAGGATGATGAAACTGAAACTGTAAATCACAAGCTTACAGTTTTCAAGAGCACCACACCACTTTAGCTCTTGAAATGAAAATGGAAGAAGCATTGAGTAAGTAAGCAAACACCTCCATTCGTATTAGAGACATGTGATAATTAGTTTACAAGTGAAATTGTGTTTAAATCAGCACAACATAGAAGACATGTACATGGACAGTTTATTTATTCTGAATAGACTGAGGTGCAAAATCAAGAAGAGAGGAGTGAGTTTTTCTGACTTCACAACATTGACAATAATGTTGTAGCATTGTACAGTAGTAGTAATTCATGTTGTTCTACTGTCACAATAGCTTGTACCTGTACTGATGACAAGCTTGTGCAGTCTGGACAGAAGGCCAGGGCCCTTTCCAAGCAAGGTCACAGTGTACTCTTTCTGCGGAGGCAGATCTTCAAACTGGAAGGAGCGTGCTGAACCAGGAAGAACGATCTTGTCACTTTCTGTTGCAGGTTTGACTTCTTTGATGCTTTGGATGGTTGGTATTTGTGTGCCCACACTTTCAAGTACTCTGTTTTCATTTTCAGTGTTTCTATTTTCAGTTTCTTTTTCAGAGTCTTCTTCTTCCAGTTCTTTCCTGCTTTCCTCCTCCTGTGGCTCTTCATCTCTTCCAGATTCTTTCTTGGTCACCACAAAGTTTTTATATTTCCCCTCAGGTGCATCCCATATAACTGTAAATCCATCTGAGGTTTGGTTCGTCACTCCCACATAGTCCAGAGGTTCCCTTTTGACTCCAGAAGAAGAAACATCTGATTCTTTTGGAGATTCGGAACTACCGCTTCTTGTCTGTTCAGTTTTACTGTCAAACTCATGTTTTGCTTTTGGATCCCCTACCCTTTGTCTCCCACCAATATTTCTCATCTGTGTGCTGTGTTCTGTTATTCTTCTAGTATGTGGTCTCTTTGAACGTGTGATTGGTCTTGAGCCTCTTAAATCAGGAGTTTGCTTGATAACTGGTCTATCTTGAATTGCAGTGCCAGTATTTTTGGCAGCATTGACTCGCTCTTTATGAATGTCAGAATCGGAGTTAGATTCTGGGGTCTGGGTTTCTTCTTCCCCAGATTTGATAGTCAGATCATTGTCCCCTACAGGGTCTTGATCTCCTGATTGTCCAATTTTGACTTCTTGGGTAGGTCTGTTGTCAACCTGCTCTCCAGATGGGTCAACTGGGACTTCAGGGGTATTCTCCTTTGCTGACTGGATAGTTTGACCTACCCTAATGCCACCGTTTCCATTTAGCTTTCTTTTTGGTAAAGGCTTGCGCATGGGACCTCTATGTGGAGGTTGAGGTGGTCTCGGGTTTGTACGGTTTCTGTTTTGGAAAGGCCCAACATACGGATGTGGACGACGTGAGGGAGTACCTCTGGAGGTTGGGTGATCAGAAGAAGGGACTCCATTGGCTCTAGTCTGGTTGAACTTTGTGGGCAAGTGTCCCCCAACATTGCCTTCAGTGTCCTCTACTCCTGACCCTGTCCCTTCAGTTGGATAGGATTTTTCTTTAGTACTGGAAGGAGGTGATGTGGGGGCTGGTGATTCATTAGAAGAAATAGGTTCTGTACCACTTTCCATTGCATGATTTAAAGGTTGAGTAGGGCGAGTCCGGACTCTCAAGTTTGGGCGAGTTTGGTTCTTAGAAGGGTGAGGCAAGTATCCCCCATTTGGAAGAAGACGACGAACCGGGAGTGTTCCTCCATTTGTTGGCGTTTTTTTATGGTTTTGTTCAGCTCCTGAGGATATAAGGGTAGTTGCTTCATCTTTGTCTGCACTTGTATCACTAACCGGTACATTTACTTCAACAGAAGATGATTCTTCTGGAGCTGATGAAGATGGAGACAATGATAACTCACTTGCAGGGGTATGCCTGGTTTCTGTCGCTCTTGTAGGGATGAGGTTCAGAGGTGAACCAGAACGGAAAGGAGCTTTCAAATAAAGTCGGGTTCGGTTTTGAAAGGGTCGACGCATGTATCCACCTTTTTGAGGTGTGCGACGGAAAAAAGGTATGCCACCTTCTCTGGGGGGTACTTTTCGATCTTCTGGTGATGCCAAGCTAGGGGTACTGTCAGTCGCAATATCAGCTTCATTGCTTTCCCCTGGATCAGATCTTTCTAAACTGGAAGAGGACAATGATGGTAGTGATGATGGTGGTGATGGTAATAATGAGGCAGATGACAAGATTAAATATGTTAATGATGGTGCTGCTGTTGATGTTAAAGACGAAGTGAGTGACGTTGATTCTGCAGATGAAGATGATGATGATGAAGATGATGGCAGAGATGATGATTGTGAGGTTGATGAGGTTGACTGAGATAATGAGGATGATGGCAGTGGTCTCAGTCCTCCTAAAATCTGCTTTCTCACTGCTGCTGCATCATCAGAAATGTCTGCAGGTTTGGACAGGTGAACAGAAAATGTTGTGATATTCAAACTGTCAAAAGTGTCTGTAAGAAGTTTATGTAAAGGATCAGGTGAATGATTGGGATCAGTCTCTGGGGACAATGGCGTCAAATCAAAATGATTTTCCAGTGGTGTATCATCTGTTTCAGAAGAGCCCTGATGTGGGTCTGACGTAGTTTTTCCTTCCAGCACTGTTCCATCCCCTCTACACCCACTGCTCCTGTCCTTTAGGGGTAATCTGATATGTGTCACTTTAATTTTATTCATACATTTCTTCTCATGGCTTTGACCAGCCCCAGTTGGCTCTGAAGACACTGGATCAGCGTCACCTCTCTGAACCTCTGTGCCAACATCTGGTTGCTTTTGTGTGCCAGGAGCAACAGTTGATTCCTCCGAGTTGGTTCCTGAATTGGTTCCAGACATTATAGCTGAATTTTTGTCTTCGCTCCTCTCAGTACTCGATGCCTCTACACTGGGGTCCCTCGCAGTCAAAGCTGTCTCCTTTTGTATCCTGTCTCTTACAGTGGGACCAAGCGGTTTAGGTCTTTTGACTATAACAGGCAGCTTCTTCCTCGCTCCTTCCTGTGGATTTTTCAAAGTGCCTGGGCCAACCTTTCTACCTCCAGGTGCCGCTCTGCTTGCATTGAAACGCAAAAAGTTCCTGGATGCAGGCCTTTCAGGAAGTTTGGGCTTGGTGACATCTTTTCTGCTGACCAGAGGTTTAGTTCTGCCAAACACAGTGGCTGGGGCTTGGTCTCTATCGCCATCTTCTTGTCCTGGTGCTGGTGTGACCTGCGTGGTTGCAGCTGCCATGGTAACCTTTGGTAATGTTTTCCCTAAAGATGTGAAGGGGGTGTTTATTGTTAAGCTCATTATATGCTGCCGATTTTTAAAAATCAAAAATGTATCAGATCTAATAAAAGGAAGAAAAGCAGTTTTAATATTCATTATGATCATCATTATGCAAGAACAAACAAACAGTGAAGGGCAACGGTGTCCATGTAAAACCTGCAAGGAGAAAATTGAAATGTAATTAATTTTGAGCTTGGACAGAGGAATTTAGCATGCTTGGTGTCTGTGTCACTGTTGAGAAGGAAATAACATGACAGAGTTAAGGAAAACAGAATATTTTCTTCTGGAACTCATACATTTTTTTGGTACTTTAGAGTTCAGGCCGCACATCGCTTTATTAACTTTCTACACACTCTAAAGCATTTTTTATGATGTGTTCCATTGAATAATGAGGTGTCACATAAAATTTCACTTGCTCTCACTTAGCACGAGCAAAACTATCCTCACCTGAATACAGTTTGGACAAGAAACATTTGACTCACTCACAGTTGTAGCAACGCTGGAGCAAGAGATTTATTCCTCTTTTGTTCCTGTTTGGTTAAACTCCCTGTCTATATTTCTTTCTAACTATCTCTACATCTCTTTGTTCTATTTCTAACTTCACAGTGTTGCTGTAAAAAATTAACTTTCACTGTCCTATAAAAATCTGCATTTTCAGATAAAGATGAAGGATCGTGTTACCTCTTAAAAAACTCTTTCACAACCCACTGGATCATCTTAAAAATGAAACTTCACAAAATGACCAAGACAAACAATGTTTAACTAAATGTCTCAATACTTTCCAACTTCACGAACCTGCCTGTGGCTCTCAAACCAAAGCTTATTAGTTCCTACTGAGGAGTCAGGACAGAAATCATTATTCACAAATATATAGTTCATTTGTCTTAAATGAATGCTTAAACAGCTGGCCACTGTAGTTTTTAGCAAACATTACTAAAAGAAGAGGAAATTGTTCATTAGATGTGAACTATTTTCAGTGACATTCGGTGCTCTGGTGAGTAGTTCTGGCAGCAGCACAGTGTGCATGGGACTGAATTAAAATAAATTACAGTGTGTGTTCATGGTGATGAAGGAATATGTCATGGAAGATCGAAGAAGATATATCACAAAATGATTGTTAGTAAATCAGTTCATTGTCATTATGACATCACCATTTTCCAGCTGCCTACTGCCTTCAAATTTGTGAGAAAACCAAAGGCAAAATCACAAAATAACCAAATGTATTAAGAAACTGATGGAGAAAAAAGATTTTCAGGGCCTTTAACTAGGCCAAAATAAAATGTCATCAACCCCCAACAGTGGACTTTGGTTTTACTCACCAGGAACTGCTTGAGTGGACGCAGGTTCACTCTGACTCCTGCCTTTTTCTGCCACAAGTATGATGTCATACAAACTCCCCGCCTCCAGCTGCTGGATGTGGGCAGAGTCTCTGCCAGGAGGGAAGGTCATTTCTTGACTCTTCCCTGCTCCGTCTTTGGGTGACACAGTCATACGGTACCTGTCAATCTCACCCTGCGACTGCTCCCATTGGACTACCGCAGACGTGGAGGTCGTCTTGACGACTTGGAGATTTGTGGGACCAGAGATTACTGAAGAAGAAAGGAATATAGTTGTAAAGCTTGCCTGAGACACGAAGTTTATTAAACAGTGGCACAAGTACTTGCAGCCTCACTCAGTCTCCATGTAAGGAGTGAATCGTAAAGTGGAGTGTTTTCCTAGTTTGTTGTTGAACATTCATAAAAATAATGTCAGGATTAACAGTTCATTTGTCCTGCCTGATGAAGTTCACTGTGTCAAATTTAATTGTGTTTTAGCTGCTTTTTGAGTTAATTGGTATGATGCAGCAGTTTATCAGCCAACCCAGTTTAGGAACCTCATGTTGCTCATGCTATGTTAGACTGACCTGATTTAGCAGATTTAGCTCAGGTGTTGTTTTAATGTACATACTTTGAACATTGTGATAAATAGGGATGTCCCAAGCTGATCCTAAGGAAATGAAACCCCACCGATTCAGGAATATTTTTAATTAGAGCTGCAATTCTATTTAGTTAATTACCAAAAAAAAAAAAAAACTCTCCAGCGTGAGGTTTTGCTGCTCTTGTACAATTAAGTTTGTAGTCTCTATTCTACCCGGTAACCTGTACCTACACTGTGTGAGTGACTCTGTGGGGGAAAAGTGGGTACTCTTGCACTTTTTCAACCTTTAATCTACCCAGCAGACTGGGGTCAGTGAACTTCCACCTCTTCACTTTCCTAAACCCACAGTTACTCTGCTGCAGCCTCAGTTTCTCTACAGCTGCCACAGATTACATCGTTCACAAGAAGAGCAGCGGAGGGAAATGTTTAAAGTCTCTCTGCCAGTTTGGAGATTTGAGCCGCACTTGTCTGCCAAGATGTTGGTCAGAAGCTCCCCTCTCGAACCACTACAATTAAGAGTGCACTTTTATACGCACATTTTCTGTCAGTATTGATTTCAGTTTCTTTCATAGTTGATGAATATGGCTTTTTTTCAACACTTTTTGTTGTGTTTTAACAAACTAAATAGAAAATACAATTCTCTACACAACAGGCCACACAAAATATAAGATTATTAATTAATTTTCTTTAAATCTAAATGCATCATTACTGCCCTCATCCAGTTTTCATAGGCAGGAGCTGCAGCCTGCTTCCAGCTGAGTAATGTTGTTGCATTGCACTCTGAACTAGTTTTCAACACATCAGGATCTGGCACATTGAAAGCTGCTGTTAAAGGGTCTGATCAACATTTCTATTCAATAACTTAGTAGTAGATTAAGAAATACTTAATAAAACAATCTTCAGCTTTAAAACATGTGTGTCACAAGCTACAATGCTCACATGAGGGATCAATATTTGGGAACATTCATATACATTTAGTTTAGACCACTGCAGCCTATGTACCATCTTGAATACAGCTTTTTTTCAATGCAAGGATTTTGTATTGAGGCTGCACATTAGATCCTTTATTTTGACAATATATAAGGTTTTCAATGTTTCCCTTGAATGTAGCACTATCTCTTAAAACAGCAAATTAGGGGTGTCTTGAGACATGAAACTTGGCACTGAATCGCGTGTTAATAAAATAAAGTTACACCCACCACACCTCAACAATGCTGCAGCTGTCATACTCTGAGATATACTGTACAGTATTATTAAACGAGTCAATAAAATAACATTTTTAAAGAAGATAACTGAAAACAAGGCACTAAAAATCAAATATCAGTGTAACTTTTCTTTCTACCATTCATTCAGCTTTAAAAAAAAATGTTTTCTATTGTTCAAATCTTTCTCCAAATTGTCCAAAGACAGAAATATGGAATAAATAAATGTAAACAGCTCACAGGTCGTGAATTCTGTGGAGCTCTCGGCTCCCCTTCTGCCGTCGATCTCTCCGGTGATGCTGACGGTGTACTCCTGACCAGCTGCCAGGCCCGTCTGGGTGAAGGTGGTCAGGCTGCCCTCCACCTGCACCGTTATCTTCTGGTCACTCTCTTTCTGTTTGAATCACACAGAAAAACAAAGTGCAGTTAGTACGGAGACTTTCATGAACTTGAATCTTCTGGTCCTCCAACACAAAAACACAACAAAAGATCAGTTTTTTCACATACACAAAACATTTCAATGCACCAAATAAAGAATTAGGTATATTTTGTACCCTCAACAATATCTGCAGGCCGAAGAGCATCAACAAGCTTGTACATTTTTTTTCATGCAGCAAGTCAATCTTTTAAATTAACACAATATCTAGCAATAAATGTTTGGTTATGTAGATCAGTTATATTTGTAAATATGCCTTTAATCTGTATTGTTAAAATGACTGGGCTGTGAGCAGACAAACATTTATCAAAGGATACTTTTTAAGCTTTAAAATCATTCACGGAAGTTAAACCTGAAAAGCAAATAAATAAACTTGCGACTATGTTTTTATCATTTCATTTTAGTGCACTCCCATTAGTGTCACGCCTGATTTAAAAGCACTTTAAATGACCCAATTCAGATGGTGAGGATATTTTAATGCTGTTTGATGACCAGTAGAGGGAGTGTTTCCTCACACACTGAGAGGTCTCAACCCGCTAAACCATTCTGTTGAGCTTTAATGTATCTCAGTGGAGCGCACGGCTATAATAATAATAATAATAATAATAATAATAATAATAATAATAATAATATGTAATCATTGCCAGGATTCATGAAGCTCCTTGAATGGAAGGAGGAAACACTGTAGTCCGCAGGGTTTCCACATATGGTTAGGCAAAGATTTATTGTTTTGTTATTTTCTTTAATAAAGTTCAAACTTGACTGAAGCAGAACAAAAACAATCCTGTGAAACATCAGTCTGAATGTCCAGAAACTTCAGTTTTATTGTTTTTATTTCATGTGCAGCAATCATGAAGTTACTTTTCCTCCCTGTCTGAAAGTTTTCCTTTTATAGCAGAGAATTGTGAGGTGTGCCTCCTCAGGGGGGCTCCAAACAATTTCATGGGAGGATTAGTGACTGGAAGTGAAAATATATTACAATAGTTATTCCATTATCAAAAGGACAACACACATAATAGCCTGAATGTGTGTGGTTTGGCTAAAGAGATAGTTCAGAGACACAGTAGTTTGGAGGAATTTTACTGTTTTCCCACTTTCCCAGAGTCAAAACTAATAAATGCCTTTAGACAGACCTTTTTATGTATTTGGTTTAGCCTGTAGTTATGTCAAACAGCAATACCAGGTGGTTGAGTGTCTGTAGGATTAAATAACATAATCCTGATCCCATAGACATCCAGGAATTGAGCAAAAGTAAGCAAGTACACAGAATATTAACAAAAATATCCAGTTTATAGAACTAAAGTGGACTAAACTTAGAAGTGATCTTATCATCACAGATGCTGGTGTGACTTGTGTTCTCTCATTTCTGAAACTTCAGTCAGGATGCTTTTATGCTGTGTGTTGCTTTGGGGTTTTTAAATCCTTAAAAAAGTCCTTATTTTTTTACTTTCTGCACTCTAAATCCCAAAACTTACCCTGAATTAAAGGCTGCAGCTTACTCAACAATTACTCAACTGGAAGTGCCAGCCTGACATTTTTTTTTTTTTAGTTTTAATGAATGGATCCCGTGTTGTAGGACCACAGCTGGTTGCCATGCTGGTTACTATGTTAGTTGCCTGGCAATGGAGTCCAAGAGGTCATTCTGGATCAGCGTTTGCGTGACAAAACACTTTTCATCCATTTCCATATGAATGAGGGTGGCATCATTAAAATGGAGACTCCAATAATGTCATGATACACTACTAAAACCAGTCGAGGCTGTGTGGCGTCTCCATGACGCATTCACGGGAAGATGACGTTTGATTGTTTCTGAACACAAGGAGGATGGGACTGTCAGTCTGGATGATTGTGGTCATCGTCCCACTGGAAAATGCATCTCTAAGGAAGGTTCTGCTTGTCTCCCTTTATCACAGGATTTTTGTTTGACTAGGATCACCACATTTATAGTCTATAAATGCATGTACAGTTTGCTGCCTTCAAATGGCAGATGTAGACAAAGTATTCAGATGCACTTCAACAAAAGTAGTATAATCATAACAATAATAATAATAGTATAATAATGCTACAAAATCCAGCATCATTTTTCTGAAATATTAGTACTGATGTTTCAAAATGGAAGTGCAGCATGCAGAGTTTTAATGATATTGGTGGTCAAAGTACTTTATACACACTTCTGTCTGGTTTGTTAAAAGTTCAATAAATGCACACAACTACTTGCTATGTAAAGATATAGTGGCGTAATGGCGACTGTAGCAGAGAATGAAGTCACACTTTATGTATGCAAGGACGGACTGGGCCTAAAAAACCCTAGGCTTTTTCCCTAATAGGCCAACCACCTGGCTGCACACAAGCAGTCAATAACAGGGTTTTCTTGAGATCTCCTCATAATATTATACCAAATAATATTATATCAAATATGATACCAATATTATTGCAAACAAGGTATTTGCAGCAATAACATCAAAAAAACATTTACCTAATTAATTGTACAATTCTATTGTGATTAATTACTAACACATTCCTCCTCCTTCTCTTCCCTGCCCACCATTCAAATGACAGAGAAACAAACAGCACTCAGATGTTATTTTTTCATATTAGCTTAACAGCAAGATTTAACACCTTTTTTTTAAGAGCACTGAACGACAAGATAGTTTTCATTATCATATTATACAAACCCAGGTGATAAAAGCTGACTATGTCCTTGTCTGAGAGACGGGTCAGTGGCAACCTGAATAAATGCAACCTACTGTTTTATGTCTGCTGTCTTTCCCTCATCATAACCGGCCTGTGGATGCTCATCAGGTTCAACTTCCACCTGCTCCTCAACACTTTTGCTGGTTGATTCAGTGCTTTGACCGACGTCTACGACTACATTACTGCTGCTGCTGGAAGTTACTGCAGTCAAAAAGCTCCTTGAGGTTTCATGTTTTGATGCATCCGTCTCGAGGGACTTTTTTTACTTTCCCATTCATCTTTCTCCTCATGTTTTCTGCTAGACATTATTACTGCAACTAATGATTCACTCTTCTTTGTTGGTTTTCTTGCACTTGGCAAACATATTATCGTATCAGCGCCCCCTGCTGATGGCTGTTAGTGTCGCTTTATCAAACGCTTTGTCAAACTTTCCCAAATCTCAGCTAAACAGTACATTATAATATGTTTCTGCATTTGAGGTGAAAAAAAGAGAATGCAGTGACAGAATTTTACATATTTGATTGTCATTTGATCTACGTTTCATGTGTGTCAGCTTTCTTTCGCCCCTCAACTTTCTTGCTTAAATGAGGCACACGTTTGTTTTAGTCTGAGATGTTGGTGCGACATCTAGTGGCGAAAGTTATGTATTGCAACTTTAAGTAGCTTAAATAAATATAAAGAGCAGTATTTATCTCTAAATTGTAGTGGAATATAAATATAAAGCATAGAAGAAAATGGAAATACTTTGAAGTACATCAGCATTTAAAGAGGCTATTATATATATATTTTTAATAAAAACCAAATAAAGAAAAACGTCATAGTGATGAACCTACAGAGAATCATAAGCATCTCTGCAGCTCCCCTTGGCTTTACGGAGCTTTATGGCAAGTTACAGCTCATTGTCCAGCTGTTTTTAGCAGGCAGCTGAACCAGAGCCAGATGTTTCCCTCAGGAGTTGGTAGAGAGCAAAAACAGCTAAAAGAGTGAATGTTGGACTTACATTCACCAGGTGGACAGAAACACGACTCCAAATTAATAATACTGTTGCTCTGTAACTGCTGGATGTGGAAATAAGCAATTGTTTCCAAACCAAAGTATTAGAGTAAACTAGATTTTAACCTGATGATGGTGGTACTTGAAATGTCAGGAGATCAAACTTATTATTCTGAGTCATTCCCTGGGAAACACGAATGTATGAAGCGCATTTCACAACAATCCATCCAATAGTTGTTGTTGAGATATTTCAATAAAGGACTAAAATGTTGACCTCATGATGGCACTAAAAGGAAAAGTCAGCTGATCAAAGCCAGTTGGATTCATCTTCAAGGAACAGTGGAATGTTTGAACCAAATTTCACAGCAACACATCAAATAGTTCTTGAAGGTTTTCACTCTGAACCAAAGTGGTGGACCAACCATCAATTGAGCTGTTATTCCAGCAGGGCTAAAAAGACTTAAACATCAGTGTGTAATTCATGAGCAATCTGAACTCAAGTTTAATGAAAAAACTCTTGAATGAATGACCTTCTTGAACTGCACTGACCACTGGTGTATTCTGAGGAGTTTCACTTCAGATGATTCATTCTCAGAGTCCAAAATAAAGCTGCAATTTAGTTCTATATTAACTGCACTCTGTTTAGATAACCAATCACATGACTACCGCTGGTTGATTCATTGTTCCCACTGACATAAAGTCTCCACTTCCTGCCATTGAAACAGTCATCTTGGACCTTTGGACTGTTTAATCCATGTCCATAACAGAAACATCTAGTTTCATATGATGGTTTAATACAGACGTCATAAAAGAAACTCCCTTTATGAGTCACTCTGAGTAGGTCCAGGACTCATTAAGATGTATGTATGTAGAGTTATGTACTGTATCCCGCAGCTTTTTATGAATATGACAAGGAAGTTAAGAATTCAGAGTTGAAGTCATTGCAATGTAGGTTTTTCTTGCTTGTTTTTATCCTGAGTGAAAATAAATTGTCCGTACAAGTTCTACTCAAGAGCCTCTTTTGATTTAGAGCATTTTTTCTATTTTGATACATGAATAAAGGAGCAGAAACTATGTGAATTAGAAACACTATTAGACCAAAAGTATGCGGTCACTTTTACTTTACTTGAGTATTTCCATGTTATGCTACTTTATACTTCCAATCCAATCTACATTTCAGAGGAAAATACTGTCTATTACACTACATTTATCTGACAGCTTAAGTTATTTTTTTCAGATGAAGATTTGACACAATGGATAACATAACAACACACTGTTAAAGATGAAACCAGTGGCTTCCAACTTTTTTGACATCTTACAAAAAGCAGTGTGTAGTTGATGTCACTAAACCATGTGAGAAGTTTAGAGGGAAAAATCAGTGTTTCATGGAGCTGTGAACAACTCATAGACATCTGAAATGTGACCCTGACTACACACTGCCACACATCTCTGCCTTTTGCCAAAGTCTGAGTGGCTGTTTCCAATTGCTAAACCTAAAAACTAAAAAATGAACTGATCTGAATACTTTTTCCTCCACAGATGGAAGGACAGACAGATAAACTGACAGATTTGTCTATCTTATCCAGTTAAGTATAGTGACAGCCAATGAAGAGATGATGGTAAACTGGCTAAATGTTGGAAATATATCGATCTTATAACAAAGCCATGATGCTCATTAAGTAACGTTCCATATGAGGTTAAGGCAGATTTCTTCTGCCAAAAAAAAAAAAAAAATCAACCCTGGACTGTTGTAACCACCATGTGAGTATTTTGAACTTAACACGCTTGACTCATCTTAGTGTGGTGATGAAGACTTTCAGCCCTTGTAGTCTGATGTTGACATTTAAGTAAGTTTATTCAATTTAAGTTACACAACTTACAATTCAATGCAGTTTATATACAGTTTAAATTTTTTAAATCCTTTTTCTTTCACTGTCACTTTCTTCTGTTTTATGTCATCTATTGTGTTGTGATGTTATGGTAACATGAAAAATAATAATAGAAAACACTTTGGTCATAAAAAGAGTGTAAAATTTTATGTCTTTGTAGTTCAGATGGTCCAGACTCTTTCCCTCCCTGCAGATGATGATTGTGACAGTCTGTTGTTTATCTGTTGGTCTGGTAAACAACTGCTGATGAAAGTTGTCTCTTTCTGTCTCTCTTTCTTTCTCTTTCTCTCACTCTCTCTGTGTCACAGCTGTGGCCTGGCAGTGATGTCATCTCCTTGGCAGTCGCCATGTTTTTGACAGTGTTTACATGTTTCCCGTAGCAACAAGCATCCCACATCTGCATCTTTTCTTCTCGACCTCCAAGCGTTACTTTTCTTCCCTTTTCTGCATTTTTCTCTGTTTACTGTGAGGACTGTATTTCTCTCTCAGATCTCTCCTTTTTCCTATTTTTCTATTCTTTCTTGTACCGTCACAACTGAAAATGGGGACCAGTGATTCATGTTTCTGTCTGGCTGGTGATTTGCTCGACTGAACGTGCTGCTTCTCTCTTCCTCTCGGCCAAATGACAGCAGATTTACTGAGGAATATTGGTAACGCTCTTTTGGCCCCCATCACAACTACACTGAAAGCACATTTAAAGAAAATATTTCAATAGCCAGTATGATCAGGAAGATTGATTACAGCATCCATATGGACACCTGACCTCTGTTTCTGACACAAAAATAGTGAACCTATCTTTTAATGTCTGCACAAAAAGCTGCAAAAGGGGTTTTAGAAGTTGTTCTCAAGCTGGTGGTTTTTTGTCATTCAGAAAGAGGCGACTTTTATGTTAATGTTCATTCAGACATGATTGGACCTTTACAGAGAGCGATATTATGATTTGTGACATTTGGTTAAGACAGCGAGAAAACATCAGTGAGACGGAAATGTCAGGAGGAGGAAGATGTGTTTTTGTTATCTCTCAGGCTGCATCAAATGTTTAAAGTCTTCTCATTGTGAATCTGCTGATACTACATGGTAAACTTCTCAAAGAACTTCATTACCAAGTCAAGAGGTTTTGATGTGTAGCACAACAAACTAGTGAGGCTGTAAACACAAGTGTTCCTGCACATGCTCAGCGACATCTGCCTGACACACAGACCTACTGTCCTGACACTGAAAACAGAATCCCAACAGAATGTTTAGTCTTTGGAGACAAACCAATGTGACCAAACTCTTAATAATGAAGGAACATGTTTCTGTCATTTATATCCTGTTCTGATATCAGATGTTAAACATGATCAAAGTTCCAATACTTGAGATGAACATATGCTCTCTGTAAGTAAAAATTCAAGGCTTCAACCTTCAAAGTTACCGTGCGTAGTGACTCTACGCATTACAATTATTTCCATTGAAGTCCAAAATTTCTCCATTTTAAATGCTGGTGTGAGTCTCTCATCTCCCTCCTCTTCCTCCTCCTCCTCTTCTTTCATCTGTTTCACATGGACCTCACTCTGAATATTTTTCCTCTCTGTGGGTTCATAAAGATGAGTTGACTTGTTCTCATTACACCCTCTCATCAGTTCCAGTTTTATTCCCTCTACAGGACTTCTCAGGCATCTTTTCATCACTTTCTCCATCTCTAAACTATCTCTCCTCCATCCATTTATCCATCCATCCATCATGTCTTTTTTTCTCTCACTCTCTCTACAGTTGTGGGCCGCTGTGGACATTTCCTGAGTTTTTACTGTGATCCAAACCTCTCTCAGAGTCATTACTGAGGGTTAATCCCCCTGATGATGTCACTGCGGGCAGATCATGGCTCTGTTTTGTAGAAATTACAGTGTGAGGACCATGGTGACCACTATTAACTGTGTGTGTGTGTGTGTGTGTGTGTGTGTGTGTGTGTGTGTGTGTGTGTGTGTGTGTGTGTGTGTGTGTGTGTGTGTGTGTGTGTGTGTGTGTGTGTGTGTGGGAAAACATGTTTGAGAAAAAGCCAGAATGTGTGTGTGTGTGTGTGTGTGTGTGTATATATATAATCTAAAGCAGTGAACTGGATCTTTTCATCTCAATGACCGTTTTGATTGAGTTCTTTAGAAAGTGTTTTCTTTGTTTGGCAGCCATCTATCTCTCTCTCCCTCTCTCTCTCTCTCTCTTTCTCTCTCTCTCACTCTCACCCTCTCTCTCTGTTGACACGGCCCTCACAAATACCAACACAATTAGTAATTTTCCACTTGTTTAATGCATTCTGCTGCAGATTGATCACACATGTTTGTGAAGAGACAGTCCTGATGAACAAGTGAAGCTGAGGTAATGCTTCATGTGGTTAAAGGAGCATTAACACATATTTTATGTGACCTACTGAACATTATATATTTGAGATATGCTCAGGTTTGCACGCATCATAGCATTTAAACATGTAAACATTCAGCGATTTAAAAAATGTCTTCTCAAACTAAACAGGATCTAAGACTAAAAAAATGTCAGTGACCCATAAATAGTTCAATGTCCTTTACACCTTACAATACAAAACTTATGATGAGTGAACAACATATTAATCATTTGGTCCATTCTTACCAGTAGTGGCACTAAAATAAATGTTTCCCATTTTTTTAAGTAACAGCAGCTCCAACAGAGTGTGTTGCTTTGTTTGTAGCCTTAATGGTGCTAAGCTAGTACGTTTCTTCCAGTCTGTCTATAGTGTTTTGTTAGCTAATTTTAACCTACAAGAGTTTCTCAATTCTCATGTAATGTGTTATTCTGGCAGGGAGGAAATAAAGTAATGACAAGAGAAAACCAGTTGAAATTGTCTCTTGACTCAATAGTCTGTCGAGCAGCCAAGAATGACTTCCGTCATACATGATGAGGAACTCAGACAGTCTGCTTGAGAAAATAATTTGGACCACTTCCAACAACCTGACAGGAGAGAGTGTGACTGACAGATAAGACACACTTAAATATTTTTCACTTCTATGAGAGAAAAGTCTTCAGGGATGAGGACTCTCTTCTCCTGTCTGCTAGATACATTCAAATATGCTCAAGGGCAACTTAATTGTTTTCCCAATTACACTGCATCAGCAAACATAATCCCTGCCTGGATTATGTTCACAGGCAGCATTTTTTCAAATAAAACTACATGTAATCACTCTGAAGTCAGAGGGAGAGCGTTGGGGTGGATGGAGGGCGTAGATGCAGGACAGCTGAACATAATTTCTGGGAGACACGGTTGCCTGAGATTAATAGTATCTCAGGGAATCTTTCCCAACAGTTTCACGAGTGTGAAAATGTGTTTTTGTCTTGAAAAAGTATTTTTTTTTCTTTTATAAAAGCAGCTGTTGCAAAAAAATGGGTTGGCGGGGCATTGCACATTTTATGATTTCTCTGTTTGTTTTTATTTCATTATTTCCTTCAAAGCTTTATTAAGAAATTGCGATATATAGATAATTATCATCTTTTATTATTACACTTTAATGACCAAGAACATCTTCTGCCAGCAGCCCTCTGAGGCCATCATGTTCATTTCACGCCACAATGAGCTGAACTAACTGAGTCAAACCTGCTGCTCACAGGAACTGAGTGATCACATTCCTCTTACAAAGACTTTGTTGCTACGTTGCAGTTTATGTTTCTCCAACACAACCAGCGCGACAGATGATCTGATGCTATTCTGTTCGCTGCTGTTTGTGTTGCTAACGACACACCCGCATTTGAATGATCGTTTAACGTTCCTGTGAGGGAAGAAAATAGCATAAATTAATATGAAAAATCCGGTTTGAGAGGAGCGATCCAAGAACACCAGCCCTGGAGAAGATGAGGTGTTAGAGTCTCCCACATGGTTTCAGGCAATGACACAGCTTCACTTTTCTGCTTGAGTAAAATGCCAAAATGAGCCTAATTATCCTCTGGTAACAATCAAACGTACAGCTTGTTTTCTAACTTTTCCATCAGAGTGGAGACAAGTTTTGGTACATGAGACAGAAACCTTTTAGTCTGTATTGCCCATAACGCTACAAAGAACTTCACAGCTATTTTTATTACTGCAAGAAGTTAAACGCAACACCCCCCCCCACCCCCACCCCCTCCACCTGAACCTGCTCCCCTCACTGTAAACATGCTGTGAAATCGGCCTTAACTTGTTTCCTTCAGTCAGAGTCGACAGCAGTCCGTTTGCAGTGTGATCATGTTTTGGCAGTCACCATTTGTTGATAATTCAGCACAAACAGTTTAATGTCGGGCTGAACCATTTGGAAATATTATTAACATCAGGATGTTTGTAGTAGATTCAACCTAATAAATATAAATTTGTTTTGTGGGTTACTTTAAAAGCAGATTATGCTGTATTTATCTTCTAAATCAGCTGAATAATGCCTTGAATATTGAGGTTTACAGCAGCTCAAGAGGTTTTTCCACTTGAGCTGCTGTGGAGCGACCAGCTGTAGTTTTGCTTTTTATAGAACCTGAACAGCTCCTTCTTTCAAATGTTATGATTATTAGATTGATTGATTGATTATTTAGAGTTAGGGGTTAGGCTTTAGGGTTAGGGTTACAATCAAAGAGATGCCAGACCAGATATTTTATTACCAACTTTCTTATTCACAACAGAATTCAAGTGGATTAGATTACTGTTTAATGTAGAATATGTAGAGCATTAATGTTTGATGTCTAGATGCTGACCTCATTGCCACCCACAACAGACTTGGCCTACAGGTGTATGCTGGTTCGGATGAAGGGGCTTTTGAAATGCTAATTGCAGATTAGTGGCAGTATAGCTTGTGTGTGTGTGTGTGGTGTGTGGCCAGGCCTGCAGCAAAGTGTGAGCTGAGCACTGACAAATTAAATATACACCATGACAAAGGTGCGTTGTATATACAGTACAGTATGTGGCATGACTGGAGTTGAGCTGCCTGAACTGGCTTTACTTCATTTATTACATTACATTTGTAAATGAGAACTTAAAGGAGTCAGGTTAGGTATTATTTATGTGGGCTTTATTATTCTCTATTTAAATTGTGGTGATGATGAATTTCAGGATATTATTGTTTCATGTTGAACGTCTTGTGTGTCTTTATGTTTATCTTTTAACATTTTGGGACCATGTTAGAAATGAGCATTGGATTTTTTCACATTTAAAATATTTAAAACATAAAGATACATGCAATTAGGATTTACAAAATCTAGCAAGTAGTACAAGTACAATGGGCTTTTAGTCAAAAACCAGACTGAATGCTTTCTGGCACAGTGTAAAGCCGTTTTGTATTATGCTTATAAGACGGGGACTACTTTGTGTTGGTTGGTAATTACATATCTGTGAAAAACCATATGTCACACTTGATACAAAAAGAGTTCCCTAAGACTCTATACTGAGGTCTCTTCTGTTCAACATTTACAGTCTCCAACCATAATTATGCAGACAACACAAAGATTTACAAAACTGTATCATCAAGTGACTCTGGTCCGTCAGAAGCACTTGTTCAGTGTTTAAATTTAGGATGAGATTTTCCTGTTTTGTTTATCTGTTTTTTCCCCACATTTTTCAGGCGATTGAATTTGACATGTGAAACTGCATTCGGGTGTGTTTTTGGAACTTTTGATGCTGCTGTTTGGCTTCCACGGAAGAGGGGAAAAACCTCTTAAGCTGCTGAGACATTAAAGCACAGTTTAGATAACGAAAGAAAAATTACACACACACACACACACACACACACACACACACACACACACACACACACACACACACACACACACACACACACACACAGAGGATATTTTAGACTTGACATTTTCTTCCAGACATCACCAAAAGTGGTCAATATTCTTGCATGTAAGACAAGGATTTGTTGTTGCCATGTTGGGCCTCCCTGGAGGTTACTTATAATTTAATAGCACTTTTATGGTGTTTTTCATGGAGATGAAAGTTGGAAACTTCTGCTGTACAAATCTCTATTTGGGACCCTTAACTAATTTGTTTGACATCATCTGCAAGACTCTGAATAATCTTCGGGACCTTTTAGAACATTTTTTAATAGGATTAACCAGAGCAATGATTTACTCCCTTAGTGATACATGTTTTTATGTATCATGATAACTTTGAAAACTAAAGAGATACAGTCCCTCTGCATCCATGATGTTCTGTAACTTTAACAACTTTCTTATTTGTTTGGACGACATTTAAACATTTAACTCTCATGTTGTCTTCCTGTTGAACTTTTGTCCTCCTTGTCAATATCGACTCAGTTTGGTTTGACTGTTTATAAAGCATAAAGTATAAATGATCACCCAAACTTCATTCCACCTTATTACCACAGGTTTTACACATCTTTTTGAAAATGGTCATTACCTCATTTTTGAGTTATCGTCTGTTCCCAAGGACAACAGGAGGGTTATAAATTGATGTGTTTTTTTTTTGTTTTTTTTTTAAATGGAGCCTCAGTTTCAGTCATGTAAACAGGGAACAGGCACTTTGCCCTTAAAATAACATCCAGTGTGCCAAGTCAGTGAATCCTGCAGTGACTTCATGTTTATGGTGCCTGGACATCTCCGCTGAGACGTTAAGTCAATTTCATACATCGTTTTTTCAAGGATCTGTCATGGAATTGGCAGATTGTTCTTTTTCTGTTATGGTGAATTTTCCCACCAAATAAAAAGCCAAAACCCAGACCACTCCTGCAATTTTACCATCATCCAAGGACTGAAAATCATTTCATACCAAGTTATATGAATTGTTATGGAGATTGTTATTTGTGCCAATATTCAGTTTTAAAATTGGGAAATAATGTATTCTCCATTTTTTTCCTCTTACGAATGAATTGGGGACACACATGTCAATCCTTCATCATCATGACTGAGGAGTTTGGACATATAGTTTATTTGGAAATGACAAAGACTAAGAACAGAGACTTTTTTTTCATGATAGTAGGTTGTGATATTTGGCACGATAAGCTAGCAACGCTGGAAACAGAACTGCTCAGTGCTGCTTTCCATACAAGGAATTACTCTCTGGAGACTGAAAATGTGATCACTGCTTAGATTAGAGTTTGGAGACATTTCAAACAAACTAATGTGACCAACATCCTCAAAATGAAGGAACACGTCACCCAGTGCAGTGGTGTGGCTCAATGACATGTTTTCAATAGTTTTATGACAAAAACGGAGGTCTGCAATAGAGGAAGAAGATATATCAGGCTTTGGATACACACATAATACTTGTTAGTAGATCAGTTCATTGTTGGTTGAGATCTGTTGACAATGATAAAAATAAAATTGCCAGCATTATCCTTTAAAGGAGCTGTGAAAATCCCGAGCTGTCATCTGTTTCATAAATTGCTTTTTTAATCAGTGTTTGTGTTGGAAATGATTCCTGGAGCTTCCATCTTTTTAGGGATCTTTTCACTCTTGTTGTCATGGAAAAGATGAAATACAGAAGATGACGGTGCCACTCTAAACAAAACCTCCATCCAAGCACAGGATTTATCTGATCTATGAAATATGTTGTAATTTTTTTGCAATTTGATGAAAAGAGCTCAGAAAAATAACTCTGAGCTTATTATCATAATGTCAAAAGCCAGATTGTTTTGCTTTTAATCATTTCGGACACCAGAGGTTGTTTAAGGTGATGCACAACTCTTTTTTTTATGGTTCTGTCTGCAGACCTCATCTGTCATTCTTTTAAACTCCCTCGGGGTCCTGTGCAAATCTCAAGTACAGTTTTAAGTGGCATGCATGCTCTGAGTTCACAACAAGGCCTGGCACATGAAGATTCAGATCCTCAGTGTCTGGACTCTGTGAGAACAAACTTATGGTGGTTTTGGTGCTGAGCCACATCTGCTGGCAAATGCATCTGCTGTCCGAATTATCTTAAGTGTGTGTGTGTGTGTGTGTGTGTGTGTGTGTGAACTGGATTTAAACAAAACTTCTGCTCTTCATGTGGATATGAATTTTTAAATCTACTGTGATTTTGTTTTTTGCATTTTAAAATCTTGTTTTGTGAGGAATTAATGAAGATTTACACAATTATTCATCTTACATATCATATTGTGTATATTATGTACAGTAGTGTGAGTGCACAAGTTGTTTTGGCCCTTTTAAAAACACATTAAAATAGTCTCTGAATGACAAAGAAAGCCAAAGAAGAGAGGTGTCGATCCAAATGTAGTCTGACAAAATTTCTAGAAAAATCAGCAAAAGAACATGTGAAAAAATGTTTGTTTCTGTTCACTTCTGTTGAATATTAGGAGATAAACAGCAGGTTGTGCTAATTCTCCAGTCAGTACCATTGAACCATTACAGAAGACGAGGACACAATGAGATGACGTCACTGAAAGAGCGGCAATCAAAGTTTGAATGGTGGAAAACCACATGGAGAACATGATGGAATTGTAACATTTCTGTTTGTTTCATGTATTCATTTGAGTAACATTACAGTCTCCACTTTGCTCCATACTGATCTGATGCTACTAACTTTACACCTCAGACAAGTGTAAAAACTTTTCAGTCAGGATTTCTTTATGCCTAAATTGAAAGAGCATAACAACAGGTGGATGGGAACAGCTGCTGTCATCTCCGGGAAAAGACATTAAAAGCTAAATGACATCTTGAAGGGAAAATTTCAACCTTCCTTGGAAAGACATTTGTTTGCTTTTTATACTATCAGTGTCTGTCTTGGCTTCCGTGTTTTTACGAGTCAGCTGGCGTTGTTTTTACATCAAGTGCTGACTTTACAGAACCAGGACACTTTTGGCCCATGTGTGGACCATATATCCTTTTAAAATTCAAGAGTTGACTCCCCTCCTGAAGCATATCATCTCATCAGAAAAGGTGCACAGGTCAAACTGAATGTAATACAGATATTAGAGGTGACAAACTGATGTGAACATTTTTTGAACATTCTTAAGCTCTAGGCTATGTCATGATTTCATGAAAGTGGAATGATGAGGTTGAAATGTTTAGATGAGTGTACCTGGCTGGTAAAGGTGATGTGATAGGTGTCATACTGGACAGGAGGTGGAGTCCAGATCAGAGTGACGGATGTGGCTGTGATCTCTCTGGTGTTCAGCTGGGTAACACCTGACATGGCTGCAGAGAGAAAGAAAGAAAAGAGAAAGTTCAAAGATAAAGACACTGTAAACAGAGGTATCATGCACAAAATTAAGATGAGATGGTTTTAGGTAATGACAGCTACAGCTAAAGGTACTTTATTTGTCACACATACAGTTGTACAGTGAGATTTAGTCTCTGTATTTAACCCATCCTAAGTACTAGTAGCAGTAGTCGCCACTATGCAGTGTTCAGGGACCAACTCCAGTTCTATGCCACTACCTTTTTTAATTAACCTAGACTTAGACTACTTAGTTCCTTCTACCTAGAAAGCTTGTTTTAGTATCACAACAAGTCATCAGGGTGCAAATTTTGCTTTTTTTTGCCATAGATTTGGGATCTGTCTGCCAAACTGATTCCAGATCTGCACATACACACAAGCCAACATGCAACTCATGTATACACACACACACACACACACACACACACACACACACACACACAGACGACGTGCTGTAATGCTCTTCGGCGCCCGACTCATGATCCCATCTCTAAAAAACTGCTTTTAATGCTGGCACACTAAACATTTATAGTGTAACTATGAGATACTACAGTACATTTGGCAATGCTAGGAGTGCTGTTTGACTTCAAAAGCTGTGTATATGGTTTGGCAGCGGCATGATTTGAGTTCTGGTATTATGCTTTTTTTGATTGGTTTTGTCACACGGACCTGGCAAGCCTGAAGCTAATAGAGCTAATAGAGCTTCTCAGCTGTGGCTGAGTCATGTCGAATGATTGTTAACAGCAGTATGAGGTATGAATAACCAACATCAGCTCACAGTATAAAACAGTTTGACTTGAATTAATTTATAAATTACTCAGAGATCTAAAGGGACTTGAGCATCCGAGATTTTAAAGTATAACCAACAAGTCATTAACATAGGTGTCTTGTTGTCCAGTTAAATTGCTTTAAATGCATCTTATAAAATAGTGTAAATAGTGTCAGTAAAAACAGCAGCTATGTGTCTGTGAGCTTTCTTTACTTCATGTTAAATTATCAACAATGCTGGCTAACATTAGCCCTGAGTTTAAAGCCTTTCCACTGAAAGTTTTTGTTTATGATTGCTATTAAATGCAATCTTGTGTTAATAAGTAAATATGAAATCTACAGAGATCTTTGAATCCATAGCCTGCAAGCAGTTGGCTTAGCTTTGCACACAATTGAAACAGGTGGAAACAGATACCCTGGTTCTGTACAAAGAATACAAATTTGAATATGAGGCTCATTCATATTCTTTCTACATTGCATATACATCACTCCTCTACATAAACCACAGATCATTAAACCACAAGCAGAAGCATGAAGCTGCCAACACAAAGCTCTCAGCCTGGCAGAGTTGACAGCTGATGTATGACTGCACACAGTGAAGGCATACTCGATAATAATTCACAGATTTGTTTTACTGCACGAGTCTCTCATAAAATTAGTGCTGAAAAATTTACTGCTGAGTAGGTTACTGAGAGCATGACATAATGTTCCTGTTGGCAATAACTAAAATTCAACATGCACTCACACATGTATAACTGAGAAAGACAAACCCTGTTCACTGATCAGCCAAAACATTAAAACCACCTGCCTAATGTTGTGTAGGTCCCTCATGTGCCACTAAAATAGCTCTGACCCATTGATGCATGGACTCCTCAAGACCTCTGAAGATGTTCTCTAGTATCTGGTACCAAAACATTAGCAGTAGATCTGTCATGTCCTGTCCGGACTTCCCCAGAACATTCAACAGATGGTCGTATAGAGATTGGGGGAATTTGGAGTTCAAGGCAACACCTTGAACATTTTGTCTCTGTCCTCAAACCATTCCTGAACAGTTTCTGCAGTGAACTAGGCTACTGCCATCAGATAATACCATTGGCATGTGTCAAAGTAGCATCTACATGAATGCCAGGACCCAAGGTTTGCCAGCAGAAGATCATTCAGAGCATCACACTGCCTTCCTCAGCTTGCCTTTTTTACCATAGTGCATCTTGGTGCCATCTCTTCCCCAGATGAATGATGCACACACACCCAGCCATGATGGAAAAACACATGATTCATCAGACCAGGTCACCTCAGTTCTCCATGGTCCAGTTCTGACACTCACATGCTCAAAAAGGCACTTTTAGCAGTTGACAGTGGTCAGCATGGACACTCTGACTGGTCTGTGTCAAGCTGCAATGAACTGTACTGAAACCAATTATACCCAGGATCAACTTTTTTAGCAATTTAAGCCTCAATAGCTCTTCTGTGGGATCGAAACAGAACAGGCTCGCCTTCATTACCTACGTGCATCAAGGGCACTTTTTGCAGCCATGACCCTGATGTTGCAGCTTGATTGGTTGTCCTTCTTTGGACCATTTCTGGTAGGTAATGATCACTGAAAAAAATCAGCTACATTTACGAAAATGCTGCTACCATCTCAGCTTTTATAGCATCTAGTCTTTTTCAACATGGCCAATTTTTCAACTTTTTGTTTGCATTGCTTGGTTCTACATTCAAGTATTTTTTCATAATTCCAAATGTGCATAAAAACAGGTGGTTGGAAACATACTGCCCATTTATTGCACTCTGTCTTCCTCTGTGGGACTCAGGATTGTGGGACACCCACCCTCAACACCAATTAATGGTTGGTTACAGTTGGGAAAACACTTAACACACATCCGTCCTGTGTCAGCTTCAGGCCATACAGAAAAACATTACCCAGTAGGGTGATTTATGGGCAGCAAGTCTGGATCCTGCTGCTCTGTTAATGAAACAGGTCCGTCACTGGTTTCATTGCAGCTTGAACCAGCTCCAAACTAATGGGCTAATACAGTAACGTAGCCTAGCAACAACGATGTCAACAAAAACAATAACAAAACAGTCTTTAAGTCTCACTCTACAAATGGTGATGGATAGCAAAGCAAATGGAAACTACCTCAATACTTGAAGTGTTTGTCAAGGACAAAATAACAAGATATTTGAGATGGAAATGCAGCTGCTGAACAAATCAAAGCATCAATCAAACACTAACCTTGACTGACCCAACAGACGATTTAGTTACAAAGCAAAGAATTTTGAAAGTGGCGATCTGAATCGTCATCTGGAACACAAACCTCTGAGAAAGACAGACTTTCTTTTTTAATCGCTCAAGCATATTACAATAATCATACTAAATGGGAATATATACAGGCTCAGCTTACATATTGTCCCAAATTGAATTCATGAAATGGAGGGCCGACAGTGGCTACAGCACTAAGACCACCACTAGAGGGGACTCTCTAGTGCCATATAAACACATCATATTTGCACTAACTGCACTATCAGTAAAGGGAGATCAACACTGGACTCATCTCAAATGAATATCACTATTTACCAGGCATGTGTACAATGCTTTTTGTCATATTTGAAAAAAGTCAAAGTGGTGAAAAGAAATTGGTGCTTTTACAGGCTAAATTCCAACTTGCTACAATGTCTTGGGCAAGCACTGATCAACCAGCTGGATGAGTAAAACCAAACTGCAATAATGGCTTGAGGGGGGGAGGGGACTCTCATTAACTCTTTACTCTCATTAAGTGTATTTACAGGACTTTTTGATTCACCTATTGTAAAATGTTTTATAATAAAAAAAGAATGAGCAACAGTAACAAAATGCAGAGAATATACAAGAAATAAATATTTACATTTTAGGTCTTTAGCTGCTTTTTTGAAAGTGTCTTCAATGTCTTGGACTGCTCCACAGTTTAGCACTCGCAACCTCAAAGCCACAATGTTACAGTATTCAGTTTTGGCTCTGCATCTCAGTGACTTGTGATACAAGGCTGACAGGGTCAACATAAATGCTTAACTGTAAACGTCATCATAAGAATCTAAAATTGGATTATGATGTGGAATATAATGAAATCAAGAGTCACATGAGACCTTTTAGCAGACTTGGTGGTCAAGTGATCACCACCCTCTGATCCAGGGATTTGTTGCTAAGGCAAGTTGAAAGGGGAGTTAGAAGGGAGTCAGCCTAAACGAGATGAAATTAGTGTGAGTGACCTTCTCAGTGCGTGAAAGTTAATTAATCATACTGAGCTGGAAAAAACAGGACACAGGCTTTCCTTCACGTTGGATAAGGCTGACAGGATTTGTAGTAATGATCTTTAGTTTCTTTGGCTTAAAGCTGTGGGAATTTATACAATTCCTGATGGCGGCTGTGGCTCAGGAGGTAGAGCAGTCGTCCTCCAATTGGAAGATTGGTGGTTCGATTCCCGACTCATGTCAAGCAAGACACTTAACCCCAAATTGCTCCCGTTGCTGCACCAATGGTGTATAACTGAGAATGAATGGTTAAATTGCCTGCGTGGTAGGTGAATGACATGTAATGTAAAAGCGCTTTGAGTGGTTGTAAAGACTAGAAAGGCACTATATAAGTACAGCCCATTTACCATGTTAATTCTTGAATTTGCACAGTTGAATTAACATTTTGTAAGATAAACACATGTATCATCTGCATACAGACTATAACTCAACACAACCTTGGGGTAATTATGTGGCTCTTCTAGACTTTCCAAATGATATTGGACTCAATGGATCAAATTATGATAGTGAAACGAGTCATTTTACAGGGTTTGTGTAAGACTCAAAATAATTTATCCACCGTTTTACAGTGGAGTCTATGATGTAAGCAGGTGTCAACAGTGCTTTTGAAGTGACTCTGGTGGAGGCAAAAGTCCTGCACTCCAGCTTTAATTCTGTCCAGTAGCAGATGCAGGACTTCAAAATGGAAGAGGGCCTGTACAGACATATGTATCTGTTCATGTAAGTGTATGTGTAGGGAATTCATGCAAGGGATGTACATGTGTGTATATATGACCATATGTCAACTCTGTTTATTACATCTCTCAGGGTAGACATCAACATGTGTGGGCTGTGAAAACACATTTTTCACAGTGGGTTTGACTCACTGGTATCACAGTTGGGTCCTGTCATCCCCTCCTCACACTGGCTGCAGTCCGGTCCAGTGAACCCACGCCGGCAGACACACTTTCCTTTGACACACCGTCCTTTGTTGTTGCAGTTACTGGGACAACCTTTGGCGGCGCAGTCTGGTCCGGCAAAGCCCACATCGCAAACACACTTCCCGTTTACACACCTCCCACGGTTGCTGCAGTTGTTGGGACAAGCTTTTTCAGAGCAGTCATGGCCAGTGAAACCATCGTTGCAGACGCACTGTCCATTAACGCAGCGCCCCCTGTTGTTGCAGTTACCTGGGCAAGAGTTCTCAGAGCAGTCATCACCAGTGAAGCTACTGTCACACACACATTTACCATTCACACACCTGCCGCGATCGTTGCAGTCATTAGGGCACGTTCTTTCGGAGCAGTCCAAACCGGTGAATCCATCATTACAAACACACTGTCCGTTAACGCAGCGCCCCCTGTTGTTGCAGTTACCAGGGCAGGAGATCTCAGAGCAGTCAGCACCAGTGTAGCCGCTGTCGCACACACATTTACCATTCACACACCTTCCACGATTGTTGCAGTTGTCAGGGCAGGCTTTCTTTGAACAGTCCGG